>JAQNBH010000015.1:29086034-29641034 GCA_028752905.1 Cladorhizidae sp. MBARI D1340-BT2
TGAAGAGTGAAGGAGAAAGGTTTGCCTGGCATCCTTGGAGCTCATGGTTCTACCTGAAGAGTGAAGGAGAGAGGTTTGCCTGGCATCCTTGGAGCTCATGGTTCTGCCTGAAGAGTGAAGGAGAAAGGTTTGCCTGGTCTCCTTGGAGCTCACAGTTCTACCTGAAGAGTGAAGGAGAAAGGTTTGCCAGGTCACCTTGGAGCTCACAGTTCTGCCTGAAGAGTGAAGGACCTTGGAGCTCACAGTTCTGCCTGAAGAGTGAAGGAGAAAGGTTTGCCTGGTCACCTTGGAGCTCACAGTTCTGCCTGAAGAGTGAAGGAGAAAGGTTTGCCAGGTCTCCTTGGAGCTCACAGTTCTGCCTGAAGAGTGAAGGAGAAAGGTTTGCCAGGTCTCTTTGGATCTCACAGTTCTGCCTGAAGAGTGAAGGAGAAAGGTTTGTCAGGTCACCTTGGAGCTCACAGTTCTGCCTGAAGAGTGAAGGAGAAAGGTTTGCCAGGTCACCTTGGAGCTCACAGTTCTGCCTGAAGAGTGAAGGACCTTGGAGCTCACAGTTCTGCCTGAAGAGTGAAGGAGAAAGGTTTGCCTGGTCACCTTGGAGCTCACAGTTCTGCCTGAAGAGTTAAGGAGAAAGGTTTGCCAGGACGCCTGGAGCACAGTTCTGCCTGAAGAGTGAAGGAGAAAGGTTTGCCAGGTCTCCTTGGAGCTCACAGTTCTGCCTGAAGAGTGAAGGAGAAAGGTTTGCCAGGTCTCTTTGGATCTCAACAGTTCTGCCTGAAGAGTGAAGGAGAAAGGTTTGTCAGGTCACCTTGGAGCTCACAGTTCTGCCTGAAGAGTGAAGGAGAAAGGTTTGCCAGGTCACCTTGGAGCTCACAGTTCTGCCTGAAGAGTGAAGGACCTTGGAGCTCACAGTTCTGCCTGAAGAGTGAAGGAGAAAGGTTTGCCTGGTCACCTTGGAGCTCACAGTTCTGCCTGAAGAGTTAAGGAGAAAGGTTTGCCAGGACGCCTGGAGCACAGTTCTGCCTGAAGAGTGAAGGAGAAAGGTTTGCCAGGTCTCCTTGGAGCTCATGGTTCTGTTCCAGCTACAACCACCGATGAAGCTCCGACTTCTAGAAATCACTGGAACATTTCTATTATTAAAATTTAAAAGCATTTACAGAATATATAGAAAACAACAACAACAACAAAAGACTCTCCTGTTTTTGTTTTTTTAATATTATCTTTATTTTGTTAAGAACAGCAACCTTATGTGGACATGAAGACTGGCCTGAATGGGCAGTGCTCCAATAACTTCTTCCACAGGCTCCCCATTGAGAGACTTGAGTGTCGAAAGACATCTCTCTCTTAGCACCATTAAAACCACTAGTTGGGTGGGTACATTATGGGATGGGCGTAGCCACAGATGCAACAATTACACACAGCAACTCTCAAATCCATCCATTCCCAGTTTTTCCGACAGACCACTCCTTCTAGGAGAGTGTGGACAGTTCCTGCGTTTACACCAGCATTTCCAGCCTACTTTAATTCAGTCAGGGTCTTCTCCTTACATGGTTCCTGATTTAAGGTGTTCACACATAACTGACCAAGTTAAAACTCAAGTTAGAATCCAAATCCAAGGTCTCATGCAAACACGGCTCCAGGGAAACTAAACCTTTTTTTTGGTTTTCTTAAAAATAAAAAATAAAATAAATAAATAAAAATAAATAAACCCCCCCCCCACATACCTTCACTGATATACCATTTGTATTGTCAACCATTCTCGAGTTGTGATACTATCTGTGCTACCATTTCATTATATACCGGCTGAGAAATGGATGACAAGAAGCATGAATAACATGGCTTCCCATCGGAGAGCATTGACGACACGCAAATGTTTCTAACTCAGTCAAATTAGTATCACTTGAAAGCACTTTATTTTCTATACCATGAATGATCTTTTCTCATGAGATAGAGTGCAGTCTGTGTGCTCACTTCACATGCTAGTATCATGAGATAGAGTGCAGTCTGTGTGCTCACTTCACATGCTAGTATCATGAGATAGAGTGCAGTCTGTGTGCTCACTTCACATGCTAGTATCATGAGATAGAGTGCAGTCTGTGTGCTCACTTCACATGCTAGTATCATGAGATAGAGTGCAGTCTGTGTGCTCACTTCACATGCTAGTATCATGAGATAGAGTGCAGTCTGTGTGCTCACTTCACATGCTAGTATCATGAGATAGAGTGCAGTCTGTGTGCTCACTTCACATGCTAGTATCATGAGATAGAGTCCAGTGTGTGTGCTCACTTCACATGCTAGTATCATGAGATAGAGTGCAGTCTGTGTGCTCACTTCACATGCTAGTATCATGAGATAGAGTGCAGTCTGTGTGCTCACTACACATGCTAGTATCATGAGATAGAGTGCAGTCTGTGTGCTCACTACACATGCTAGTATCATGAGATAGAATGCAGTCTGTGTGCTCACTTCACATGCTAGTATCATTAGATAGAGTCCAGTGTGTGTGCTCACTTCACAAGCTAGTATCATGAGATAGAGTCCAGTGTGTGTGCTCACTTCACATGCTAGTATCATGAGATAGAGTGCAGTCTGTGTGCTCACTTCACATGCTAGTATCATTAGATAGAGTCCAGTGTGTGTGCTCACTTCACATGCTAGTATCATGAGATAGAGTGCAGTCTGTGTGCTCACTACACCTGCTAGTATCATGAGATAGAGTGCAGTCTGTGTGCTCACTTCACATGCTAGTATCATGAGATAGAGTGCAGTCTGTGTGCTCACTACACATGCTAGTATCATGAGATAGAGTCCAGTGTGTGTGCTCACTTCACCTGCTAGTATCATGAGATAGAGTGCAGTCATGTGCTCACTTCACATGCTAGTATCATGAGATAGAGTCCAGTGTGTGTGCTCACTGCACCTGCTAGTATCATGATAGAGTGCAGTCTGTGTGCTCACTTCACATGCTAGTATCATGAGATAGAGTGCAGTCTGTGTGCTCACTTCACATGCTAGTATCATGAGATAGAGTGCAGTCTGTGTGCTCACTTCACCTGCTAGTATCATGAGATAGAGTCCAGTCATGTGCTCACTTCACATGCTAGTATCATGAGATAGAGTGCAGTCTGTGAGCTCACTTCACCTGCTAGTATCATGAGATAGAGTCCCGTCTGTGTGCTCACTTCACATGCTAGTATCATGAGATAGAGTCCAGTGTGTGTGCTCACTTCACATGCTAGTATCATGAGATAGAGTGCAGTCTGTGTGCTCACTTCACAAGCTAGTATCATGAGATAGAGTGCAGTCTGTGTGCTCACTTCACATGCTAGTATCATGAGATAGAGTGCAGTCTGTGTGCTCACTTCACCTGCTAGTATCATGAGATAGAGTGCAGTCTGTGTGCTCACTTCACATGCTAGTATCATGAGATAGAGTGCAGTCTGTGTGCTCACTTCACATGCTAGTATCATGAGATAGAGTCCCGTCTGTGTGCTCACTTCACCTGCTAGTATCATGAGATAGAGTCCAGTCATGTGCTCACTTCACATGCTAGTATCATGAGATAGAGTGCAGTCTGTGAGCTCACTTCACATGCTAGTATCATGAGATAGAGTGCAGTCTGTGTGCTCACTTCACATGCTAGTATCATGAGATAGAGTGCAGTCTGTGAGCTCACTTCACATGCTAGTATCATGAGATAGAGTCCAGACTGTGTGCTCACTTCACATGCTAGTATCATGAGATAGAGTGCAGTCATGTGCTCACTTCACATGCTAGTATCATGAGATAGAGTCCAGTCAGTGTGCTCACTACACCTGCTAGTATCATGAGATAGAGTGCAGTCTGTGTGCTCACTTCACATGCTAGTATCATGAGATAGAGTGCAGTCTGTGTGCTCACTTCACATGCTAGTATCATGAGATAGAGTGCAGTCTGTGTGCTCACTTCACATGCTAGTATCATGAGATAGAGTGCAGTCTGTGTGCTCACTTCACATGCTAGTATCATGAGATAGAGTGCAGTCTGTGTGCTCACTTCACCTGCTAGTATCATGAGATAGAGTCCAGTGTGTGTGCTCACTTCACATGCTAGTATCATGAGATAGAGTGCAGTCTGTGTGCTCACTTCACCTGCTAGTATCATGAGATAGAGTCAAGTCTGTGTGCTCACTTAAGGTAGGCTTTTACCATTTCTGGGGTGGTCGACACAATTTGTCATAACTTTTTTGTTTCTTTCTCAATGCATGTGAATTTTTATCACAATGCAGTGTGTTGAATGTGCTTTCTTTTGATATGCTCAGATTTTGCATATCTACTACCTAGGTGAAGTTATGGATCCCACCTCAGTATCAGGGGCTTCTAACTCATGGCCACTTAGTCCTAACCACTTCCCACTTAGGAAGTGCTTAGAGTGATCACAGAAGTGCAAAGTGAATGATCATTAGCACAACAACTGATTTTTAAGAGAGGTCAACCTGAAGTTCTAAACATGGTATGTATATCCATATGCATACCTCCACCATGGATGGACTTAAACATGTTTTAGCCATTCACTTTATAGAGCAGGGAAAGGACTTTCAAATGATATATTAAAATCTTGTATTAAAATCTTGTATACATTAAAAAAATGAGCAAGTTAGAATATTTCCAGATTCGGAAAACAGTGATTTTCAGGAGAAGCCATGAAAAGTGGGGTGTGAAAAATGTTTTTTTTTTGTATTTAAAAAATCGAAATGATGACGGTCGCCTGACAGGATGCACAGATCATGTGATGACAGCACAGGGCTGCATGGTAACTATGGTAATTGGAAGCTTACTGAGAGCTTCATTTAGAGTCTTTTCCAGACTTCTATCATGAACGGTTGGGGCCTTTGGCAGGAGCGCCGTCTTCAAGATTCAAACGGTATTTTGTATATAGCTTGATAATGTGAAATAGCATGCACAAAAAGGTGAATAACTTCATAATGGAGCATTGAAATGCTCTGAAACTTGAAACATAACAATTATATGCATCAAGGTATAGAATAGAGCAATAAAAGATTTTTTTTTAATCATAAAAAAAAATGGTAAAAGCCTACCTTAACATGCTAGTTGAAAATGGGCTAGTTAATTCATTCACTGCATATGTGGTTACTCTAGCACCATAAATGGCAAGTGTTGTTGACCCACCTAAGGTGTAGAGGGATTTCTAAGTGTTTTAATGACCTCAGGCTATTGCAGATCACGGTTGATTGAACCGCCAACCGATTTCCTCGATTAGACTGTGCGAACTATTCAATTTCATGAGCTGCCAGCTGCGCATGCTACTTGAGGGCACACCTTATTTCACTGAGCATGGGCACCAGCTCAGAGAAAAGGGGACAAGTGTCCTCAAAACGAATTTGTTTCGATTTGGGCTGGCATCATGTGGGCCTTAGCTTTTAGGGTGAGCCCTCAGACAACAGACAAAGATGCCTGAAGTAAGTTCATTAAGCAGATAGAACAGTTATAGTTGTCGTCTATAACAGCTTCATCCTCTTGTGGGTCCTCTTCCAACTCCCCCTCACTGATGCTGGTGGAGGGATCATCTCCACTGTCATCAATATTGTTGAGGCTAATGGTCTCTGTGGTGATGGCCTCTGCATCATAAGACTTGTTCCTTGCAGGTGTTGCTGTGATGGAAAGTTCCTCTGCCATGATTGAACTGGAGCTACGCACGAGATACCAGACCACACATGCACAATATTTGCTGTCGTTACTTGTGTATTAATTGTAAAATAAAGGTGGGGTATATACGCGCGAACAATTCGAAGGTGCAATTTAATTAACTGAAGATGGGAGCTAGGGAGCGAACTATTTGAGGGCGCGAAGTGATCCAGGAAATCCGGTACACAAATATCATTGCAATGCACTCAGAGGAGGCATCTTTTGAGACTAAAATTATCATTAAAAAGTTATAGCGTTTTGAAAAAACTACAAAAATGGTCTTGTCCTCCCAGACTCGGGATGAGCACTACAGCTGTTGGTATACGCGTAATAATACTTTCAAGTGTTCAATTTCGTTAAAATTCTTTTTACAACCCCGTGCTTGACCACATACTTAAGTTTTTGCGCCAAATGAAAACACTCATTGCATAGAGTAGGGCTTCCTCTAGCCACTGGTGCTAATTTCAACTCTCTAGCACTTAGCAATCTGGAGATATTTATGTAACAAAATCAGGCAATCAGGTTTTGAGGTCCCTCCACTTTAGCTCCTATAACTTGGGTATAGTTGTAGCTATGAAAAATGTTTTAGTATCGAAAGAGAGCACACAGAGAGACCTATCTTTTGAGCTATATATCAAGTCCATACCATGAAGTTTACAGAATCTACGGAGCTATAAAGTGGTAACCACAAGGTTTTTTTTAACACTTTAATACAAAAATGGTTTCGTCCCTTTACCCATTTCAGATTACCATTTACATAAATCTATGCTGGCTGGGAAAGACTCTAGACTCACTGTTTGTGTTAATTAAGTGGGAAGCACAAAAAACTTACTGCAGTTAGTTTGCATGTCGTGGACTTGCTTGGGGCACCTGCAATGTAAATAACCACACAAAACAATACCAATTAACTCATCTGCTACAGGGCATTTGAACTTATGGGATTTGCAAAAAGTATTTCCTTTCTCTCTCGACATGCTATCATTGGGTATAAACACTGTCAATGTGAGTGGTGAAGCTAGATGCTTATAGCATTAGTCTGCCAGATAACGGCCAGTCTAACACACTGGAAGATTGCCCATGTGCAGACACCATTAATTTCTTATAGGTACAGATCACCGAGTGTATGTCCCAGGCTAGATAGGAGGGAATAGGTACAGATGTATGTCCCGGGCTAGCTAGGAGGGAATAGGTACAGATATGTGTCCCGGGCTAGCTAGGAGGGAATAGGTACAGATGTATGTCCCGGGCTAGCTAGGAGGGAATAGGTACAGATGTGTGTCCCGGGCTAGATATAGGAGGGAATAGGTACAGATGTGTGTCCCGGGCTAGCTAGGAGGGAATAGGTACAGATGTATGTCCCGGGCTAGCTAGGAGGGAATAGGTACAGATGTGTGTCCCAGGCTAGCTAGGAGGGAATAGGTACAGATGTGTGTCCCGGGCTAGCCAGGAGAGAATAGGTACAGATCACTGAGTGTATGTCCTGGGTTAGCTAGGTGGGAATAGGTAAGGATCACTGAAGGAGGGAATAGGTACAGAGGAGGGAATAGGTAAGGATCACCGAAGGAGGGAATAGGTAAGGATCACCGAAGGAGGGAATAGGTACAGAGGAGGGAATAGGTAAGGATCACCGAAGGAGGGAATAGGTACAGATCACCGAGTAGATGTCCCGGACTAGCTACAGGAGGGAGGGTGAATGGTTGAACTGTTGCAGATCAGAGCCTGGAGAATGTTGTATGAGGACATCCTGTCTACAAATTTGTCTACATAGTTACCAGCAATGAGCAGATTCTAGCTTTCCAGCAGTAGATAGTGATGACACCACTTTTAACCAATTACCAACAGTAAAGGAGGTGCTTATTTAATAGATATACCAGCTTAACAACCAGTACCCAACAGATGACCACTCCCACTAGCTCCACACACATGATTGTCATTAAGTATGTGGTGGCCATCGTCAGAACTCGACTAGAGCTTATTCCATGTGCGAGTGTTGACCACTCCCACTAGCCACACCCATATATTGCTGTTTAGTCTGAGCATACATGGAAAGCTGGTCGTGGCTTGGTCGGCTTTGCAAGAGAAAGTGAGCTGTGATTTTCCAACGTAGAAATGCTTTAACATTCATTTACACGAGAAATATTTTTGTGGTTATCCCCCCCCATAACTATATCTCATGTTCCATGAAGGGCTGTAGTTTTGAAGAGAGCGACCACTTGCAAGAATGTCTCCTACTGTGCTTAGCCATGAAGCCATCACTTCAGGCCATTGCCTGCAGACCCTCCTTGGTGTTTGCTTGAATCTTTCTTCTAGCAGTCCTGTATCTCGTATGGCTTCAATGCAATGCCAGGATCAAACTCTCAATAACTAGAGAATGGAGTCTCCAAATTGCTTCAAATTGCTAGTATATATGTTTTTGAAGGAGATAAAAGACAGTCTATTTTGCCCCCCCAAAATAGGTGAAAATTGTGGCTAACTGTATGGAGTGCTACGTGTCTAAAGTGCATTAGCGTTTGTTGACCTTCAGGCTTACAGTGCACAAGGTCAGGGTTCTTGTCCTGTAGCCTCAACTGCGTGAGTTTCAAGAAGGCCACTGGAGCAAATGCGTCATCTGAATGCATGACCACTTCCGACTTCTCTCTGAGAAATAAAACAACACTCATTGTAAAACATTAGCACATCGCAGTGTGTTACTTGTCTCTTACTCCAAATCTGCTTTCATAAAAATAAAATTTGCATTAGTAAAAATGATAATAATAATAATACTAGTATATAGTATAGTAGTACATATAGTAATAATAATTGTAATACTAGTATATAGTGGTAGTAGTAGTAGTAATAATAATTGATAATAATAATAATACATACATGTACTAGTATATAGTGGTAGTAGTAGTAATAATAATTGTAATACTAGTATATAGTGGTACTCACTAATCCGAATAGCCTGGGGATCTGAGTAGTTCGGATTAGTGAAATTTTCAGATTAGTGAAATGTATGAATATCATTATATTGAACACTGAATTTGTTTATTTTTTGCAGGTGTGGGTTGAATACTGGGTGGGAGTACAAGTCATTTTTAATCATTATGCATTAATGTGTTTGTTAAAGGATGAAAAGTATGGTAATTACAGCATGCACATTTTTAATTGTTTGGTACTGGTAAAGTATACTGTGTTATTTTATTCTGCTTGAGGGCATTAATGCGCTTCCTTGCAGCCAGTTCCCTCAACTCCCGCAGTACAGAGAGGCTATATAAGCTTGACTCTTCCTGCTCTTGTAGCCACTGCATGCACCCATCTAACATTTCCACTGCAGAGCTGTGATTAATAGTAGAAATTGGTTGCTCGGGCTCCTCTTCATCTGATTCATCAGAGTGAATGCTCCTGAATTGTTGGGACAATTTCGTCATCAGTGAGGTGAGCATATCCGATGTCATTCTCATCAGTTTCTAGCCACTCTGTGATTTCATTCTCTCTCAAGTCTTCCCCCAACATTTGAAATAGTGAACTATAGTCTTTTGCAGAACAGTTGTCTGTAGGTTCTTCAGCAACACCGTCTACATTTGGCCCTTCTGGTAGGATCTTCCTCCATGACAATCTCAGCGTACTAGGACTGATCTCATCCCAGCATGCTGCAACTAAAGTAGTAGAGACTTTCAGTAGGATTATTGATTTCAAAAACTCGATGATAGGTGTTCCTGTGCTATCCTTAAGAAGAAGTTCTTCGAGGATCTTTCGTCTGTATCGTCGTTTGATGGCAATAAGAACACCTTGATCCATTGGCTGAATCAAGGATATTACATTTGGGGGTAAAAATTATTTTCCCATTATTTTCCCATCATTAGAAACTAAAATCTCCACATTAGGATGAGCTGAACAGTTATCCATCAACAAAATAGCTCTTGGTTCCACATCCATCTCCCTTAACTTCTTTTGTACAATAGGAACAAACTTTGTGTTAAACCAGTCTGTAAAAATAGAAGCATTCACCCAAGCATTTGTTTGGTTGGTGTAATGCAAGGGTAAGCGATCCCTGGGAATATCTTTGAAACACCTAGGATTTTTAGACTTTCCTATCAAAAGTAGAGGTAGTTTAATTGTGCCAGAAGCATTGGCACATGCACTAATGGTAACCCTGTCTTTTTGAGTTTTTCTACCATCAACAGATTTCTCGAAACTAGATGCTAAAGTCTTCTGTGGCATGAGTTTATAATATAATCCTGTTTCATCACAGTTAAAGATTTGGTTAAGTGCTATCCTCTATAAACTCTTGAAACTTATGAATAAACTCTTCAGCAGCGGGTGTGTCAGCTGATAACTTCTCCCCTTGCAAGCCTAGCTCACGAATGCCATGTCGACGAGATAACCTCCACAACCAACCATCTGAAGCTGCAAATTCTTTCATGGGTTGACCTCTTGATTCACAGAGCTTCTTGTGCAGCTCTAAGGGCTTTGCTTGCACTATCGGACCTGTACAATAGAAACAAACAATGCATGAATGTGATTAATTAAATACGCAGGATAGTTTTGGATGGTCCCAAAACTATGCGTGTACACAAGCTACTGTAGGCATTTTCAGCATAAAGAAGTAAGTAAGCAAGCCTTCACTCTGATTTTTAGCTAGCCATTGTAATCAGCATAGCATAGTGTAGCTACCATCTGCATACTGTACCTGATATGGGAATTCCTTCTTCTCTTTTCTGCTTAAACCAGACAAAAACCGCCTCCTCCAGCTCCTGATCCCTTCCTATCCTCATTGTTTTAGCAGATCTCCGGAATCCCATCTCAGTCATCTTCCTTTTGCATCCTCACAACTCACTGCCTTTCTTCTTTATGTCTGAGATAGTGGAAATTCCAACTCCATACTGTTCTGATAGTAACTTGTAGCTTTTCTTCCCGAGATGGTCCAGGATCTCGACCTCCTCAATGGTGTGCTCTTTTCTTCTCCATATCACTGCAGCTGCATCGTATGACAGGCACGTGGTAGGTTCAAAGTTCAATAATGGCACGCATTTTTATTTTTATTATTTTCCTCCTACCTAATGCAGTTCGGATTAGCGAGGTTTCGGATTAACGGGGTCCGGATTAGCGAGGGTCTACTGTAGTAGTAGTGATAATAATTGATAATAATAGGGTAGTAGTACTGATAATAATAATACTACTACTAGTATATAGTGGTAGTGGTAGTAATAATACTTGTAATACTAGTATATAGTGGTAGTAGTAATAATCATTGTAATACTAGTATATAGTGGTAGTAGTAGTAATAATCATTGTAATACTAGTATATAGTGGTAGTAGTAGTTGGTAGTAATAATACTTGTAATACTAGTATATAGTGGTAGTAGTAATAATCATTGTAATACTAGTATATAGTGGTAGTAGTAGTAATAATCATTGTAATACTAGTATATAGTGGTAGTAGTAGTAATAATACTTGTAATACTAGTATATAGTGGTAGTAGTAGTAATAATACTTGTAATACTAGTATATAGTGGTAGTAATAGTAATAATACTCGTAATACTAGTATATAGTGGTAGTAGTAGTAATAATAATTGTAATACTAGTATATAGTGGTAGTAGTAGTAATAATACTTGTAATACTAGTATATAGTGGTAGTAGTAGTAATAATAATTGTAATACTAGTATATAGTGATAGTAGTAGTAATAATACTTGTAATACTAGTATATAGTGGTAGTGGTAGTAATAATACTTCTAATACTAGTATATAGTGGTAGTAATAGTAATAATACTTGTAATACTAGTATATAGTGGTAGTAGTAGTAATAATACTTGTAATACTAGTATATAGTGGTAGTAATAGTAATAATCATTGTAATACTAGTATATAGTGGTAGTAGTAGTATTAATAATTGTAATACTAGTATATAGTGGTAGTAGTAGTAATAATACTTGTAATACTAGTATATAGTGGTAGTAATAGTAATAATACTTGTAATACTAGTATATAGTGGTAGTAGTAGTAATAATAATTGTAATACTAGTATATAGTAGTAGTAGTAGTAATAATACTTGTAATACTAGTATATAGTGGTAGTAGTAGTAATAATACTTGTAATACTAGTATAATATAGTGGTAGTAGTAGTATTAATAATTGATAATACTAGTATATAGTGGTAGTAGTAGTAATAATACTTGTAATACTAGTATATAGTGGTAGTAGTAGTAATAATACTTGTAATACTAGTATATAGTGGTAGTAGTAGTATTAATAATTGTAATACTAGTATATAGTGGTAGTAGTAGTAATAATACTTGTAATACTAGTATATAGTGGTAGTAGTAGTAATAATACTTGTAATACTAGTATATAGTGGTAGTAATAATACTTGTAATACTAGTATATAGTGGTAGTAGTAGTAATAATCATTGTAATACTAGTATATAGTGGTAGTAATAATACTTGTAATACTAGTATATAGTGGTAGTAATAATACTTGTAATACTAGTATATAGTGGTAGTAGTAGTAATAATACTTGTAATACTAGTATATAGTGGTAGTAATAATACTTGTAATACTAGTATATAGTGGTAGTAGTAGTAATAATACTTGTAATACTAGTATATAGTGGTAGTATGTAGTAGTATTAATAATTGTAATACTAGTATATAGTGGTAGTAGTAGTAATAATAATACTTGTAATACTAGTATATAGTGGTAGTAATAGTATTAATAATTGTAATACTAGTATATAGTGGTAGTAGCAGTAATAATACTTGTAATACTAGTATATAGTGGTAGTAGTAGTATTAATAATTGTAATACTAGTATATAGTGGTAGTAATAGTAATAATACTTGTAATACTAGTATACAGTGGTAGTAGTAGTGATAATAATTGCAACAACAACAATTATGATTATTTCCGCTCACAAGTACACTGTAGATTTCAAGCTCTTGTTTGTTTGTTAGTTTGTTTTCCCCAGGTCTCAACCAATACCTTGGCCGTCATGGGGACGAATTGATAAGACCGAAGAAATTGGCTGAAGCATTGGTCAACAAGAGCTGAGACTGCAAACCGCCGCCACTCCCAACAAGTTTTCATTCAGTATCACTCTGAACAAAAACTATATTGAATTGCAATAAACTTCTCAATCATCAACTCAGTTGTATTCTCTCAACGTTTCAACCAGATGCTCTAGCCTTCATCACTATTCCTGATGAAGGCTAGAGCATCTAGTCGAACGTTGAGAGAATACAATTTGAAGTTTATTATTGAGAAGGTTATTGATGTCAACTGAGAGTTCATTGAGAGGTTTATTGAATTGACTGGCCAAGAAAGAAAATGGCCCCGGATGAGACTAGCAACTGCTCTAAGGTAACTCGTGCAGCCATTAGTAACGTCGCCATGTTGCGTAACTTGTGAGCTATTGTTGCCAAATGCAAAAGACGTGTGCTCAGGTTTACAGCTAAACAAAATGGCCGAATGCCGTGTCGTTTCAGGTGAAGGTGGTTTCTCCAGCAACACTTATACCCAATCACCACCAACATTTAATTAATGGATTGGTTCACAAACTTCAAGTCCATAAAATTTCGTAAAAACCCATTTGTAAGTTTTTGTGCATTCCTGCTAACGGACGGATGGACAGACATACCAAACTGCGATGAAAACTTACCCTCCTTAGCACGGGAACAACAACAACAACAACAATAGCTGCTTGAAAAAGTAATCTTCCATGTATTTAATATTTAATTACAACAACAAAATTACAACAACAATAATAATAAATACTACTACTAATAATGTTGTTGTTGTTATTATTATTACTACTACTACTATTATTTTATTATTATTATTATTATTATTACTATTATTACTATTATATTATAATTATTTTATTATTATTGTTGTTGTTGTTGTTATTATTATTATATTATTATTTTTTATTATTATTATTATTATTGTTATTGTTATTATTATTATTATTATTATTATATTATTATATTATTATATTACTATTATTACTATTATTACTATTATTACTATTATTATTATTATTATTATTATTATTATTATTATTATTATTATTATTATTATTATTATTATTATTAATGTTATTAAACCTAACAGTGTAGTTGTGCAGAGTACACTAACATGACGATGCTCTTCTTGAAGAGTGGACAGTCCAGCGTGAACGTCTCGTACTCTCCTCCTTCACCACACACGTTGATCCCATAGCGCTGGTGCTTGCAACAACAACAGCAACAGCAACAATAACAACAATAACAACAACCAAGATTTGGAGCTCTGCACAGTTCTTGCAACACGGGGAATATCCATAAGCTGGAAGGAAATAGGGAACCACACATTTCCTAGGTATTCAAGGACTATTGCAAGGGTCTACAGGAAGTGCTGCAATGAGATTCATAAAGCAGATTCATAAAGCAATAATCCCACAACAACTGCATTAGTAAAGGTGTATTACTTTAACTTTGTCTATTGATTTTTTAAATGAGCCATTAGCGAGTGGAAGCTTATGGTCCTCAGCAACAGTTGCACGTATCCAAAGAGTGGAAGCTTATGGTCCTCAGCAACAGCTGCACATATCCAACGAGTGGAAGCTTATGGTCCTCAGCAACAGAGGCACGTATCCAAAGCAAGTTAGGGAGGATACGATCACCAACGTAGAGTGGAACAATTGGCACGGTCGGACAGAGGTCACTTGAGTTTTAGCAACTGTTTCACCGACATATTCAGTCGTGTGCTTAGTCACTTAAAGTGTAGACACTAACAGAAGTGGTCGTGCATAGTGTAGCTTCTCTGCACACCTTCGATGTATATATCCGCAGGTGGATTTTTTTACCGTTGAAAACTTCAAATGAAAAATATTCCTCATTGCTGTCTATACTTGTGAGGCTCTTTAATTGTCATTGATAGACATTTGGTAGATGAATGAACTGCCGAAGTTCTCTAGTGACGATTAATTTCTGAAAGCGCAGGAAATTTCGAACGGGTTATATTTATCTTTCTCTGAGCATAGGAAAATGTGACGCGAACTTTGAAATATTTATTGCAGGAACTTTGTTATATTTATTGCAGGAACTTTGTTATTTCCTAAACCTCAAAATACAGTCCGAAGAATCTAGCCAATAAGTGCACGTGGCTAGCCAACAAGTGCACGACAGTAGCCAACAAGTGCACGTCACCAGCCAACAAGTGCACGTCACCAGCCAACAAGTGCACGTCACCAGCCAACAAGTGCACGTCACCAGCCAACAAGTGCACGTCACCAGCCAACAAGTGCACGTCACCAGCCAACAAGTGCACGTCACCAGCCAACAAGTGCACCAGCCAACAAGTGCACCAGCCAACAAGTGCACGTCACCAGCCAACAAGTGCACGTCACCAGCCAACAAGTGCACGTCACCAGCCAACAAGTGCACGTCACCAGCCAACAAGTGCACCAGCCAACAAGTGCACGTCACCAGCCAACAAGTGCACCAGCCAACAAGTGCACCAGCCAACAAGTGCACGTCACCAGCCAACAAGTGCACGTCACCAGCCAACAAGTGCACGTCACTAGGCAACAAGTGCACGTCACCAGCCAACAAGTGCACGTCACCAGCCAACAAGTGCACGTCACCAGCCAACAAGTGCACGTCACCAGCCAACAAGTGCACGTCACCAGCCAACAAGTGCACGTCACCAGCCAACAAGTGCACGTCACCAGCCAACAAGTGCACGTCACCAGCCAACAAGTGCACGTCACCAGCCAACAAGTGCACGTCACCAGCCAACAAGTGCACGTCACCAGCCAACAAGTGCACGTCACCAGCCAACAAGTGCACGTCACTAGGCAACAAGTGCACGTAACTAGCCCCAATAAGTGGCCACCCACTCAGTACCTAACTCACAATATGCCATACCTACCAAGGAGCAGAGTTCAGGGTGTAATTCCTTGATATTCATACCAAGATGTCTGTCCGGTGATAACCCTAATATACAAGACAATTTTTTTTTAATGGATGACTTTTCAAAAGAAATGAAAAAAATGAAGGCCCTTTACTAATGATATAGACCAAAAACATTTAGAGGCTCCTTTACTAATGATGTAGACTACAAACATTTAGAGGCTCCTTTACTAATGATGTAGACTACAAACATTTAGAGGCCCTTTACTGATGATGTAGACCACAGATAGTACAGTATAGTTTGTGTTCTCAATGAACTTTCGGTTCTAGTTCACATAACGAAATTCCAATGACCTCAATAATCAACTTAAATTTTTACTTTCTCCACATTTCAACTAGATGCTCTAGCTTCCATCAGGAATAAAGGCTAGATGCTCTAGCCTCCATCAGGAATAAAGACTAGATGCTCTAGCCTCCATCAGGAATAATGACTAGATGCTCTAGCCTGCATCAGGAATAAAGGCTAGATGCTCTAGCCTCCATCAGGAATAAAGGCTAGCCTCCATCAGGAATAAAGACTAGATGCTGTAGCCTCCATCAGGAATAATGACTAGATGCTATAGCCTCGATCAGGAATAATGACTAGATTCTAGCGTCCATCAGGAATAAAGGCTAGATGCTCTAGCCTCCATCAGGAATAAAGGCTAGATGCTCTAGCCTCCATCAGGAATAAAGGCTAGTTGCTCTAGCCTCCATCAGGAATAAAGGCTAGATGCTCTAGCCTCCATCAGGAATAAAGGTTAGATGCTCTAGCCTTCATCAGGAATAATGACTAGATGCTCTAGCCTCCATCAGGAATAAAGGCTAGATGCTCTACCCTCCATCAGGAATAAAGGCTAGCCTCCATCAGGAATAAAGGCTAGATGCTCTAGCCTCCATCAGGAATAAAGGCTAGATGCTCTAGCCTTCATCAGGAGAATAATGACTAGATGCTCTAGCCTCCATCAGGAATAAAGGCTAGCCTCCATCAGGAATAAAGGCTAGATGCTCTAGCCTCCATCAGGAATAAAGGCTAGATGCTCTAGCCTCCATTAGGAATAAAGGCTAGCCTCCATCAGGAATAATGACTAGATGCTCTAGCCTCCATCAGGAATAATGACTAGATGCTCTAGCCTCCATCAGGAATAAAGTCTAGCCTCCTCCATCAGGAATAAAGGCTAGATGCTCTAGCCTTCATCAGGAATAATGACTAGATGCTCTAGCCTCCATCAGGAATAAAGGCTAGCCTCCATCAGGAATAAAGGCTAGATGCTCTAGCCTCCATCAGGAATAAAGGCTAGATGCTCTAGCCTTCATCAGGAATAGTGACTAGATACTCTAGCCTCCATCAGGAATAAAGGCTAGATGCTCTAGCCTCCACCAGGAATAATGACTAGATGCTCTAGCCTCCATCAGGAATAATGACTAGATGAAGACTAGAGATCTAGTGGGAATGTCGAGAGAGTAAAAATTCAAGTTGATTATTGAGGGCATTGTAATTGGTGCTCATTACTTTAAAAGGTAAAGGGTTCTCTTGTTTGTGTCTATAGTGGTAAATTCTTGTTTCCTTGTGTCAATCCATTACATTTGTCTTGCTTCTAATTGCTTGTTAAAAAAAGTTTCCTCTATATAAATATAGTCGAGCAACCTCTTTCAAGAACTTGGTAATAATTGCTCAGGATAGCGCCAGAACCAACCAATGACCAACACAGCAGAACTGTCTCTATCATGTTTACAAAGCATGCACGCCTGCACGCACACAAATAGTTACCCGGTTATGTTGGTCTGGAGTAGAACTAGTGTATGCACCTTGCACAAGATTAACTTACCTGCTATCTGGTGGCTCAGTGAGAGGTCCACCGAGTCTAACAGGTCTGGCAAAAGAGCAACTGACATCGATCGACTGAAGCCAATTGGTTTGTTCAGAATCTTAAAACCATAGTAAATGGCGCGTGGTCTAATCAAGGATGTGTTCTATTTATTTGGAGATAGTAAATGGTGCACATTCTATTCGAGGGCACGTTCCAATCGAGGGAATACGGTACGTTTGTCTGTGAGGAAGTCCTTGCGAGCACGTAATAATATCACGTTGTTCAGTCATTCTCGTACCGCAGTGGAACGCAGGCAGGTACGATTTCACTCGAGGCATTGCTCTAATGTTTGTGGCTCTAATGTTTGTGGCTCTAATGTTTGTGGGTCTAATGTTTGTGGGTCTAATGTTTGTGGGTCTAATGTTTGTGGGTCTAATGTTTGTGGCTCTAATGTTTGTGGCTCTAATGTTTGTGGGTCTAATGTTTGTGGCTCTAATGTTTGTGGCTCTAATGTTTGTGGCTCTAATGTTTGTGGCTCTAATGTTTGTGGCTCTAATGTTTGTGGCTCTAATGTTTGTGGCTCTAATGTTTGTGGCTCTAATGTTTGTGGGTCTAATGTTTGTGGCTGAAATAGCATGAAAACTCGCATACACTTCCTAATGACCACGCCCATCAATTTAGTAATGTACTGGAAGTGGTACGGCCAAAGTTGGATTGGCCAGAGCATCGTAGCCGTCCCTGTAAGCTTTGTTTTTGTAATGTTCAGGCTGCCATTTTGAATGGGAGCCCACCAACAGAGTGCGGATGCACCCCCTCATATGTACCTACAAATATGCGACCTTTATTGCATGAGTCCAAGTGGAAGAATAGGGCGAGTTATTTCACTAGCAGGTGTCTATAATTTCATGAGCCAAAGGCAAAGTGAAAATAAAGATAGAGAGTGAAATGTCTCAACCACGACGAGTGTGATTCTATACCGTATACTCATAATAATTACTACACTTCATGTGACCACAGTTCTATCTGTCCATCGGTCGGGATTGATACCATCTACTCCACTTACTTAAGCCACTTATAGTTCTCTTGGCAGTATTCATAGCTTTATTGCTGTCATTAAGTTGCTTAACTGCTCCATCATCCAAAATAAAGTAGAGTGATTTAAAAAACATTAGAGGAATATATGGGATGCCATGTCCATAGGAAGATACTGCAGTGAGTATATTAAGTATCAATGGAGTATATATGGGAGAATATCTAATGCCTTGCCTATGGCAGTGAGTATATCAAGTATTAGTGGAATATGGGAGAATATCTAATGCCATGCCTATGGCAGTGAGTATATCAAGTATCAGTGGAATATGGGAGAATATCTAATGCCATGCCTATGGCAGTGAGTATATCAAGTATTAGTGGAATATGGGAGAATATCTAATGCCATGCCTATGGCAGTGAGTATATAAGTATTAGTGAAATATGGGAGAATATCTAATGCCATGCCTATGGCAGTGAGTATATCAAGTATTAGTGGAATATGGGAGAATATCTAATGCCATGCCTGTGGCAGTGAGTATATCAAGTATCAGTGGAATATGGGAGAATATCTAATGCCATGCCTATGGCAGTGAGTATATCAAGTACTAGTGGAATATGGGAGAATATCTAATGCCATGCCTATAGGAAAATACTGCAGTGAGTCTTCAAGTATAGAATAAATGATTGAAGAGGTCGACTCCAAATATGAAGACCACACCCAAACAGAAACAGTGGTAGATGTAAAGAAACTATACAGGGTATATCAGGAGGGGTTGGGGGTGGAGGGTTAGGAAGGGGGGAAGGGGGGGGGGGGGGTTGAATATCCTCCTCCCCTTTAAATAATACAGTAGATAATATATTACAGTTTTAAGTGGTCACATGATCTTTTATAACTGACCACTCCACATCATGGACTTGAGACCTGGTGTTCGTTCATGTGAGACTACTGTACTTGAGGAGGAGGGCAAAAATTATTTGAATAAGTCCAAAATTTTCAAGCATTACTTAACTTAAGAAACACGATTTTTTTTGCCAATAGGAATTTTTTTTGCAGGTAGGATTTTTTTTGCAGAAGGATTTTTTTTGCCGATAGGAAGTAATCGGATATATTTTCATCGGTTAAAGTGGTGTATTCTGGACATACACACATGTTAGTTGACCACACCCACATGATATGGTATCGCTGCTCACCCATAGCAGCAACTTTGATGAGGATAGCCTCCACCCCTGCCTCGGACATCTCTGCAAGAAGTTCCTCCTGGTCCCTCCTCCACAAGTAGGCCAGACTTACCAACCCCAGGCGAACACATCTGTAAACAACCATTATATATATATCCTCATAGCAAGAACCTGTACATGCAACACATTACCTGTTCATGCAACACATTACCCAGCAATGCACAAGACTAATTCACCTGCCATCTTGATACCCCCTTGATAGCTGGCTATCTCTCAACATAGTCTGGCTACCCCTCAACATAGTCTGCTGGTATCCCTCAAGGTAGTCTGGCTACCCCTCAACATAGTCTGCTGGTATCCCTCAACATAATCTGGTTCCCCCTAAACATAGTCTGGGTACCCCTCAACATAGCCTGGGTACCCAGCAACATCTGACAAGAGCAGCAATACTGACCAGTGGGATATTTTTGTCGTGATAAAGGTTCGTGGTCGTCATGGTTGCAACCCAACCTGCAATAAGTTCAATGAAGAGCGGCAGAGAAGGGTGTGGTTTATGGTGCCAACAAGAGTTTGAGGGGAGAGGGGATATTTATGAACTATCTATAGTCCATAAATTTCCCCCACGAACTCTTGCTGGCAATCATCAACCCTGGATAACAACTTTTAAAAAACACCCTTTTTCTCGACAAAGTCTTCTGTCGACTTGAACAGGGTCCGACTGGACGAGCTCACTGCAAACTAGAATCATACCCACTTAAGGTAGGTGGAGTCATACATTCCTACAGATCGAATCAGCTGCATTGAGAGGTCTGAATCACATTTCAGTTGTTCTAATAAATCTAATGGCTGCAAAGACCCAACCCACCAGTGATGCAGGACATCAAGGGAGCAGCCACCCAACACACCAGTGATGCAGGACAGCAAGGGAGCCACCCCCACCAGCGATGCAGGACAACAAGGGAGCCACCCAACCCACCAGTGATGCAGGACAGCAAGGAAGCCACCCACCAGTGATGCAGGACAGCAAGGAAGCCACCCAACACACCAGTGATGCAGGACAACAAGGGAGCCACATACAAGAAGCTCATGCCGAGTCTTAGCGTCTCACTATTCCCAATAGAGACTAGGAGCATGTAGTCAAAACATTGAGAGAGTAAATTTCAAGTTGATAATTCAAAAAGTGAAAGCTCTTTCAGACCGTCAGACATTATGACTCTTGTCTGCAAAGATAAAAAGTAAGTTGTTTTAATAAAGCTACTTAAGAACTGTCGTACAATAACATCATTCATGCAACTTTTAAAAAATCACTCTACAACAGTAAATAAACTTTTTTCTTCCTTTAGTTATATGAGAAAGTTCTCCTTCAAAAGTTGACATGTCATGTTCGACGGTTCTTGCACCATCTCTAACAGTCTAACTGTGGTCTTACACTCTTAAGGTTTTAGATAATCAATTTTATTCACTCAGACAAGACACAAACTCAAGCCAGAATAATCTGTCCAGAGGGAGGCTGCCCTTAACTAGGCTAGCCTCCCCCAAACCGCTACACATGACCATATTATAAGGTAAAATGCATGCATGTGTCTTTCCAATGGGATATAAGTAGCAGTGCCAGGTCTGTGTGTTTGTTTATGCATGTGTCTATTAGAATAAGTGTGCGTCTATTAGAATAAGTGTGATCTACTTCAAAGTCTATAGTTTGTTCATGAGCAACATGCAGGTAGCTCCAGTGCTGAAGAGCTGGCACATGAGTATAAATATCATCAACAACAACAAATATTAGACGCATCAATTAATGACACACTACAGAGCTAGCACATGAATATAAATATACATCAACAACGACACATCAGACTACAGAGCTAGCACATGAATATAAATATCATCAACAACAACAAATATTAGACACATCAATTAATGACACACTACAGAGCCAGCACATGAATATAAATATACATCATCAACAACAACAAATATTAGACACATCAATTAATGACACACTACAGAGCCAGCACATGAATATAAATATACATCAACAACAACAAATATTAGACACATCAATTAATGTCAGACTACAGAGCCAGCACATGAATATAAATATACATCAACAACAACAAATATTAGACACATCAATTAATGACACACTACAGAGCTAGCACATGAATATAAATATACATCAACAACGACACATCAGACTACAGAGCTAGCACATGAATATAAATATACATCAACAACAACAAATATTAATCACATCAATTAATGACACACTACAGAGCTAGCACATGAATATAAATATACATCAACAACAACAAATATTAGACACATCAATTAATGTCAGACTACAGAGCCAGCACATGAATATAAATATACATCAACAACAACAAATATTAGACACATCAATTAATGACACACTACAGAGCTAGCACATGAATATAAATATACATCAACAACAGCAAATATTAGACACATCAATTAATGTCAGACTACAGAGCCAGCACATGAATATAAATATACATCAACAACAACAAATATTAGACACATCAATTAATGACACTACAGAGCTAGCACATGAATATAAATATACATCAACAACAACAAATATTAGACACATCAATTAATGACACTACAGAGCTAGCACATGAATATAAATATACATCAACAACAACAAATATTAGACACATCAATTAATGTCAGACTACAGAGCTAGCACATGAATATAAATATACATCAACAACAACAAATATTAGACACATCAATTAATGACACACTACAGAGCTAGCACATGAATATAAATATACATCAACAACAACAAATATTAGACACATCAATTAATGTCAGACTACAGAGCTAGCACATGAATATAAATATACATCAACAACAACAAATATTAGACACATCAATTAATGACACTACAGAGCTAGCACATGAATATAAATATACATCAACAACAACAAATATTAGACACATCAATTAATGACACACTACAGAGCCAGCACATGAATATAAATATACATCAACAACAACAAATATTAGACACATCAATTAATGTCAGACTACAGAGCTAGCACATGAATATAAATATACATCAACAACAACAAATATTAGACACATCAATTAATGACAAGACTACAGAGCCAGCACATGAATATAAATATACATCAACAACAGCAAATATTAGACACATCAATTAATGACACACTACAGAGCCAGCACATGAATATAAATATACATCAACAACAACAAATATTAGACACATCAATTAATGACAGATTACAGAGCTAGCACATGAATATAAATATACATCAACAACAACAAATATTAGACACATCAATTAATGACACACTACAGAGCAAGCACAGGAATATAAATATACATCAACAACAACAAATATTAGACACATCAATTAATGACAGAGTACAGAGCTAGCACATGAATATAAATATACATCAACAACAACAAATATTAGACACAGCAGACTACAGAGCTAGCACATGAATATAAATATACATCAACAACAGCAAATATTAGACACATCAATTAATGACACACTACAGAGCTAGCACATGAATATAAATATACATCAACAACAACAAATATTAGACACATCAATTAATGTCAGACTACAGAGCCAGCACATGAATATAAATATACATCAACAACAACAAATATTAGACACATCAATTAATGTCAGACTACAGAGCCAGCACATGAATATAAATATACATCAACAACAACAAATATTAGACACATCAATTAATGACTGACTACAGAGCTAGCACATGAATATAAATATACATCAACAACAACAAATATTAGACACATCAATTAATGACACACTACAGAGCTAGCACATGAATATAAATATACATCAACAACAACAAATATTAGACATCAATTAATGACACACTACAGAGCCAGCACATGAATATAAATATACATCAACAACAACAAATATTAGACACATCAATTAATGACACACTACAGAGCCAGCACATGAATATAAATATACATCAACAACAATAAATATTAGACACATCAATTAATGACAATTACAGAGCTAGCACATGAATATAAATATACATCAACAACAATAAATATTAGACACATCAATTAATGTCAGACTACAGAGCTAGCACATGAATATAAATATACATCAACAACAACAAATATTAGACACATCAATTAATGACAGATTACAGAGCTAGCACATGAATATAAATATACATCAACAACAATAAATATTAGACACATCAATTAATGACACACTACAGAGCCAGCACACGAATATAAATATACATCAACAACAACAAATATTAGACACATCAATTAATGTCAGACTACAGAGCTAGCACATGAATATAAATATACATCAACAACAACAAATATTAGACACATCAATTAATGACAGACTACAGAGCTAGCACATGAATATAAATATACATCAACAACAACAAATATTAGACACATCAATTAATGGCAGACTACAGAGCCAGCACATGAATATAAATATCAGCAAAAAGAAACGAGGATGAAAATATTTTTAATATTTTATTAAAAACAAACAATGGACTATTCAAATAAAGGGAGGATAATCCCTTGAGACCACACCCAGAACCACTCCTAATTAGTTGACAAATTAAAAAAACATGTACACCAAACATCATACGAATTTAAAAAAGCTGTATATATATTTGTACACACAATTTAGAAATTGGCAGTCATCTAACTAAGTCTTGTCTGCAGGACTATTTTATGATAAAGGATCCTCCCTCGACTAGTTATTTTTTTAATAAAGCGTTTTCGTACAATAAAGTTACATTATTATAGCATAGAAATGGGTAATTATTGCCGAGTGATATGCCATTGTTGCGCTGATGTCTGTCATACAGTGTATTGGATACTTGCTGTGAGCAATAAATGGACAAATGATTGGTACTTATCAAGTAGACCAAGTTGAAATACTTATGTTCTGTTCCAAGACTATCATAATTGGTGTTATGTGTTATTGTTAAACCTTACAGGACGAGCGTCACAAATCAGTGACACAAATAATTAAGTGTGGAGGATGATATGTAAGTGACTTGTGCATTAGTAGTCGTAAGAACGAGCGTCACGAAATCATGACAGGCTGCTTCTTTATGACCATCCTTTACCATGCACCCTATCTACTGATCAATAATTATGTCCCCCACCCTTCATTGTGGGAGACCCCGCTCCCAAAATGTTCAGATACCAGCTCCAGCAAACAGCTTAATTACATTAAAACATAATTATAGTATTCATTAAACATTATGGATCATGTCTTGGTTAGATACCGATGTGGAGACTGAGGGAGTAAGTGCAATTTTGACTGATATATATGTGGATAGCAGCATGCAGTAGAAGTGGAGTTCAGATGGAGTTGCAGAGAACGTGGAAGTTGAACTGGGAGAGAGAGGACCAAGCATGGAGGTGTACTGTATCACCACGTAATACAAACCACACCCTGGCACACGCTTCCAGCATGTGAACAGGATGTGGAAAAATAAAATTATATTAATAATAATAATTACAAACAACACATTACAATTACAAACAACACAACAAATAAAAAGTTAAAATAATAATAAAATTGACAAAAAAATAATATATATATAAATATATGCTCTCAACAAAGAATGATAAATCACTTGACGACAGAAAAAATTATCGTGACTTCAAGTTCAGGCACTCGAGAGTGGCCACACACCTTAATAACACAAATGAGTATGGAAAACGTCTCACATAGCTGACCCTTGACCTTCCTTATGGCAGGGTAGGTGTAGGAACACTAGTATGGTCAAATTGTTCTGCCAGCATTCACAGCATACTTGTGGTCTGAGCGCACACGCCTTCTTGACATGTTCTGAATTCATGTGGTTGAGTTAAAGACTCAGAACTTTGAGCTTTTCAGCTTCTCAATATGGAGGCGAGGTCATCTTTCAGCCCTAACAGAAATGCAGATGTCTTTCTTCTTGTGGCGACATATATTGATGTCAGCTCCACCCACTTAGTAGAACTGGTAATTAGGACAAAATTGAGCATGCTAGTGTTCCCATACCATTAACTGTAAGTAGTGGCAACAATGGCAGAAGTAGTCCTGCATCTATCAACGATATAATTTGGACCTACACGTCTTCCACCCGTAGTCTCTGATAGTCCGACAAAATAGCCCCACTAGAAACACCGTCTACACCTCCGTCCACCTCCTCTTTGACCCTGCTCAGTAGCCGATACATATCCTCCACCTCGTCCCCCACCCGGAGGTCGTAGTTCATCTCCTTAGTGACGGCCACCCCGCTAGTGGTTTCCTGATAGAGGGGCAGTCCCATGGCCTCGGCATAAAGGTAAACTCCCTCGTGGCCAACTGTTTGAAACATGTAGCTATCCAGCTCATCTGTGTCAGGTGGTTTAAAAGCATGCATAATTCCACCTCCACCATAAGCAATGCAGAAAGAACACAATTCAAGGTTTTATGTTTCACCACTACTTAATTAGCTGTAAAAGTAATTATGATGATACCTGTTAATTAACACTTTCTCCACTTAACCTATTAAACGCCGTAAGCGCCATATGGCGCGAGACCTTACATCCTTCGCCACACAAAAATATATAAAATGAACCGTTACGAGCTAACAGCCCCGGTTGGGTTCTGCACATGCCTAGTAGACTAGAGAACGTCACAAAAATGATTATTTCCGGTTGATGCATCGTGCAACAAAAATCCTGCGGTTGAACGCCATTTTTGTTGGTCGAGCTTTTTTTTTTTAACTGCTCAAAGATGCTCTCCTGTGAGGACGTTATTTCTCAACTTTTAGCCGACGATTCTGGCGATTCTGGGTCAGATTCATTTGGGGAAGAAGGTGAAGACATCTATGCATACCGAGGAAACACTCTGGATCCAGTTGCTCTAAGAGAAGAGGCGTGCTTGGATGGACTTCTCGATTGTAAGTTTCTTCTAACCTTAGCGCTTCATAGCCTTTGTTTACCATAGTCAACTGAGAGTGTACTATTGCCAAATACTAGCTTATTCTGTTGGTATTCCAAATTCAGACAGGATAGTTATAGAAAAAAAGTTATAGCTAAGAGTGTAGGTTGGAGTTGTTGAGTTGTTGATTTTCATTTGAATTTGAATTTACAAATGTTGACCACAAACTTGATATATATATCTTGTTTTTCCCACCCTCCCCACTACTTTTCCTACAGCATCAGATGATGAGAGTGGAGATGAGGCATCTATGACTCCTTTTGTTACATTGGAGGATGAGGAAGCCTTGCCTGAAGTCTCTACAGGGCGTGGGAACACGACTGGTGCTGGAGTTGTGCGAGGGAGAGGCGGGCGAGGGAGTACTGGCCGAGGGAGAGGCGGGCGAGGGAGTACTGGCCAAGGGGGAAGCAGCTCAAGTGGTAGTGGAGTCGTAAGTGTTGCTAGTGGTCCTCCAAAAGGTACTGATAGTAGGCGGGCCAGAGGTTATAGGCGTGTGCGAGCATCTGGCACTGGTTCTGTCCGAGCATCTGGCACTGGTTCTGCCCAAGCATCTGGCACTGGTTCTAGGCTAACTGAGGTCACAGGTAAGTGGGAAATAAAGGAGCCAACTCCTTTGAAATTGGACTATACAGCAACAGCTGGTCCAACTTCTTCATTGCTTGGTGCATCAAGTACATTTTTAGATGCATTTTACCTTTTTTTTACTCTTGAAGTGTGGGAACTCCTAGTAGCATAGACGAACAGTTACGTTTCTAGGATGGCTAGTCTCTCCAGGCCATGGGTAGATACTAATATAGAGGAAATGAAAGCTTTTGTAGGAATGTTGATAATAATGGGAGTTTCCACACTTCCATACTTAGAATTGTACTGGTCCACTAATCACTCGGATTTGTCTGGATCTTTGGTTCGTAAAGTAATGCCTAGGACTCGGTTTTTGGAGCTAATGCGTTATGTACATGTAAATTCTATTGATGGTTTGTTGGTTACAAAGGGTAACCTGAATTATGATCGGCTTTATAAGGTAAGGAAGTTATTAGATTTGATTACTCCTAAGTTTGAGAGTGAATATACTTTGCATCAAGAGCTTAGTATTGATGAAGCTATGATTCCCTTTCAAGGTAGGCTTGGCTTCAAACAGTATATGAAGGACAAACCAATAAAATGGGGGATAAAAGTGTTTGTCCTTTGTGATGCTAGGAATGGGTACATTTATCGGTTGCAGATTTATACAGGTAAGAACGTGGAAGTAGCTGATAAAACTGGTTTGTGTAGTAGAGTTGTTTTAGATTTGTTAGAAGGATTAGAACATAAGAACTTCCATGTGTACATGGACAATTATTATACTAGTCCTAATTTATTTCAAACGCTTACAAGTAAAGGCTTTGGTGCATGTGGTACAGCTAGGTATACTAGGAGGAACTTTCCTCCAGATTTAGTAACAAAAGCTTCGATTAGAAATAGAGGTTATTATGATTATAGGTCTAATGGTGCACTCCTGGCTTTAGTTTGGGTAGATAAACGGTCAATCTACATGATAACTAATATACATCCCGCGGAAAATAATTTAGTACCTCCTACTGTAAAAAGGCGCAAAATTGATGGTTCTAGAGAGGATCTGCCATGTCCCCCATGTTTGCCTGATTATCAGTCATTCATGAGAGGTGTGGACAGAGCAGATCAGAGAATAGGCTACTATAATTTGGGTAGAAAGTCTAGGAGATGGTGGAAAAGGGTTTTTTCGTATTTGATAGAAGCTTGTTTATTGAATTCATTTATTTTGTTTTCTTCTGTCCGAGCTCCAATATCAGTAAGGAAGGGTAATTATCTAGAAGCTAGGATTGTTCTAGCTAAATCTTTGATTGGTTCTTTCTCTTCTCGGCAGCGTGCAGGTCAACGTTGTAGTCAGGCAAATAGTCAGCTAGATCGCCTCAATTTAAAACTAGGTCATTTCCCACAGTGCTGTGCAAAGAAGCGCTGTGTAGTTTGCATTTGTAAAGGTTACAGGCATGAGGCAAGGTCCCAGTGTTGTTTTTGTAAGGTTCCTTTGTGTGGTGGATCAACAGGCCGTGACTGTTTTCGTAAATACCATACCTTGGTGGACTATCAGTAATGTTTATGCACCCCCTGCTCCTTTCTGTGCTTCTCTCTTGTTCCCTGCTCCTTCGTCTACTTCTCTCTTGTTCCCTGCCCCTTCGTCTACTTCTCTCGTTCCGTGTCCCTTCGTCTACTTCTCTCGTCTCTCCAGTATTCAAGTGTTATTCTTATCCTGGTATCTCATGTTTGTGTAGAATAAAAACATGGTGAAATATCATGCCGGAGACCAAGCAAGCTATACCCAAGACTGAGCAAGTTCTACTCTACCCGTGACAGCAAGACCGGAGCTCTACCCAAGACACTCCCTTACATAATTGTGTTTTATATTATGGTTTTATTCTAGTGTATGTGTTAGCATTTTCACTCTCTTATAATTTGTTTTTTGTATTATTATTTGTTAGCATTTTGATGGGGAAAACAACCCACTGGCTTTGCATATGGTAGAGGGTTTGTAAATAGATGCTCCATCTTGTGTTGGCATTATAATGTGTGTATAATAGTGTGAAAATATGAAAATATTCACCCCCAAGAAGATGACAAGGTTTTATAATGCTGGTTAGTTCTGCCCAGTTGGTAAGGAAGGCTCGATTTTTTTACAGGAAGTAGAGCTATCATGTGGCTTAATATGACCCAAGTTTCATGGGTGGAGTCCCTGCAGAACGGAAGATATAAAAATAATAAGTAAAATACCTCGTTAATTCATGAATAATTTGCCCGCGGGTACTAGGAATACGGCGTGTAATCGGTTAAGGTAGCTGGAATCATTTATCATTTGCCTCTCCTATTTAGTGCCACTCAAGTCATAAGCTACATTAAGATGTTGTTTCACTTGATCAAGTGAATTGGTTAGCCTGTCTCATAGAAATATTTGCAACCAAAATTTAACTTAACCATGGCATTGAGTGACTTCTACTGGTGGGCAGGGTACCTACACCCACTTGACGGGGAGACCAGTTGGTGAGTGTCTGAACGCTACTTCATGGGGAGACCTGGCAAGCTGGGCAACTACTATGCCCAAATTTGAAGGGATCACAGACAAGTCCTTAACCCTTTCACCGCTGACTTTCCTGGACATTTTTCCTAAAGTATACCAGCTACCACAAAAAATCATTATAAATCAGCAATCCATTCGTATCAGTTGTAATTTTGTCATGTGATAGCACCATTGTTTATAAACAATGTGATCTCATTAGTTATCACATTATCAACCACAAAATATGAATATCATTATGCTAGATTTCTCTATCAATATCTAACATTTAATCAACAAAAAATGTTTATAATGTATTTACTCATTTAGTTAGCATTTAGTAAACATTAGTCATAATAATTTAGGCATATAGCAATATATAGCGGTGGGGTTTTGACAAAATTTGATCATATGATTCTATATCCCAGTAATACAATGGTTTATTATGTTATTGAAATTCAACTATTTGAGAAAGAACACGCAAATACAATATGTAGATACTTTAGCTAACCTGAGAAGGCTTCCTGATCAATTTCATTATAACTAGAGAGCTGGTCATAGCAAAAGGAAGAATCCTGAGGGTCTAAAGTAGGGTCAACTACAGCGGCTAAAGAATGCACTGCTGCACGATCAGAACTTGCATTTCCAAGGTAGCCACATATTTCTTCACCTTCTTCTTCCTCTAACTCATCCTCAGTGAGAGCAAAATCCTCGCTAGAAACCAGGGAAAGTACTTCTTTAAGCGTTAAACATCCACTCATTTTAGGTCGTCAAAACCGCGAACTGTCAGTAGTTGCACGTACTTTTCGCTAACTAATCTGGCGTTTCCGGATGTGATTTTAGGACGTCATATAGAGTAATAGTTGCTCTTTCCGGTGGTATGCAAATTATGACTATAGGCCAAGCGATCGATTTATTAGCGATTTTTAAAGTCCATTACGCCATATGGCGCTTACAGCGGTGAGAGGGTTAAGGCCACCTTTGTGGGGAGCACAGCTCTTAGGTATGTCCCATGTCAGTCTTTCACTTTGTTAACATGAAGAATTGCAAAATATTTCTGGAAGTCAGGCTGCTACTTCTTTCAATACTACTTCTTTAAGTACCTTGGTGTGATGGTTGCAGGTTGGCCAGTGCTACAATCTTGTGCCCAGCCGCAACACACTTCATCATGTTGTAACAACTGTCTTTACCTCCACTGTAACACACAAAAAAAATTGACCTACTTATGCTCAAGTAACGTAACTTCTAACCTTATCAGAGCCACCACTCGCATCTTCCTGAGCCAAGCCTTCTTGTTGTAGAGCACGTGGGTACGCATGCCCAGTACGCTCTAGCAATTGTCGGTTAGCGCATTTCAGAGTCCTTAGCAACCACCACCAGACACGAAGATAAAAAGTCTTTGACCAAGACTTTGCAGACTTGGTGTTTCAGCTTGCCTCAACAATTGCAGACAAGACTAGCTGGCAAAATTGGAGATGAATGTCCGCTAGCCGGACTCTCCAACGCGTTGGCAGTCTATGTTATCGCACACGTAGGCACACAGGATCTAAAGCTCTTCAAGCTCTTCAACCTTTATTTATTTACCGCCCTCTTCTCTTTCCCAATCCAAATGTAATGCCAATAGCTAAAGCCCAGGGGGCAATGCAACAAATAAGAAATTAAAAAAACATGACATATGTCTCAGCTGAGGGTGATGGTAGCGATGACAGTCTGATGTCAACACCTCAAGGGAACAGGCAGTTTGTGAAAGGATAATGTGATAAGATAAAAGGGGTTGTCATGGTGAGGACAGGATTTAGAATTAAACGAAGGTCTTGTAATGGAGAGCAGCTCCTAGTTGAGCGGTATGGCTGGTCTCATCTGCTGCGAGGAGGGTGCCAAGTTGCTTGCAGCTACAGCAGCATGTCTCACAACACCTGTGAAGACATTGCAAGTGGAATAAATGTCTATCTCTTGTTCATATTCCCTCCTCTTAGTCTTGTCGCACTTGTTGGCATGATGTGAGGTGAGAATGCCAGTTTGTGGGAGCATGTGGGTTGAAGACACTAATGTCAAAATACAATCACTCACGGCAGCCTCCCCAGAGACCGTCTGTGATGTCCAACCTTGCTCCATCTTCGGTATTGGCAGAGGCTCCTGGCAGGTGATCTCCCACGATTGGTTGTAGGTGTGTTCTGTGCAGATACCATTGTAGGAGATGAGCCTCGACATCTTTGATTTTATTACATCTTATCGATGGAAATCCACCAGTGGGAGAGGGCAAAGCAGGTTACGCTGAAAATTTGGTGCCGCAATTATAGTTTGCGACAGCAGCCATCCATATCTAGAGCATCGAGCTTTAAGAAGATGCATTTGTGTAATTCCACAACTGGAGGGCAGTCAGCTAGCTTGATGCATCCTTCTCCTGTGTGAGTTCTACTGAGCATTGCAGGGGGATGAAGCATGATGTTTGTTGGGTGCTGGCAAATTCTTTGTAGACTACTTATTTGTGTAGAGCAAGTAGATGTAATTTGTATTGTTTGTAGACTACTTATTTGTGTAGTGCAAGCAGATGTAATTTGTATTGTTTGTAGACTACTTATTTGTGTAGAGAAAGCAGGTGCCTGTGGTTTGTCAACTTGTCACTATGTGCAATATGTGGTCTGTCAACTTTAATACCTATGTGGTCTGTCAAAATCTGAAGCTAGTCACTTATCTCCTTATTCCTTGTGTGTAGATTGTTCCAGAAGAAGTGAGTATATACTACTAGTCTTTTAGACATATATACTTATGTTCCCCAAAGCTTCTGATTTGTCAAGAAAGAGGAAGATTACAGCCATATTGTCTGATTTTTGATTTCAAACTGGTGAACAACCACCAACTCCCCTACCACAAGAACACCGAAGATCTCAGCCAAAACTCCAGCTTCTTCGCTTCCTAAACATTGGTTTCAGCAGATATTAGCTACTCTTAAGTGTGCCTTGAATCGCAGTAAATCAGCAACACAAAACAACTTGGAATTCAAAGATTTTTTCATGTACCTTTTCTCTTTTTCCTTGCATAACTTGCATGCAATAGTTCGGCTTTAAACAACAGAAGACTCCAAATGCTCCGATGTCTTACAGCAATTAATCTGTTTCCATGTACACCATGTTGTCACTACATAAATTCCGCACTTACCATATCTTGTCGCTGTTGTTGACTGCACCCATATATTATAGGGTTAGCTGCAGCTTCTTCAAGGACTTTGTAACATGACAGTTTCACAAGAGTAAGAACTCCACAACAAAACATAAGAACTGGGAAGAAGAAAAAGTCTTCCATCAGATCTAGAGTGGCCTGCTGAAGTATTTCAAAGCATTGGCCACTTCAACTTCAGCATGTTTGCAGCCCTTGACACCTGTTGCCAGTGGTGATATATATATAGGTATTGATATTTGCAAAATTCCCCGTTTTGAACGTGCAGTAGCTGATGTTTATGCTTATTCTGTTAGTGTTGAAATAGCTGTTATTGAAGAACAGTCTGCATTTATGGATTGTAATCATAGCTTGGGATCTGTTGCCAGTTGTAGTTTGGATCCTTTTGATGAACATGCCATGATGGTTCAGCGATTCTGAAGGTGTTACCCATAGGTTGAGGTCTGCCTAAATAAGTTGTATAATTCAACCACCAACTTGCCACTGCAGAATGGTCACTCTAAGTATGGCCTTGGCTTGCAGTTGCCATGCTTCAGCAAGCCCCAGGATTATTATCTGTATCATATGGTAGAAAAATTACTGCAGCCACTTGTATATATAACCTGAACTGATATGGTCAGCACAAGGCATGGTCACTGCCAGACCTGATACAGAAACAATGCAAAGTCTCTCCATAATTATTAACCTTCTTAGGAACTATTTTAGCTGCAATATTATATACTGGGTTTTTTTTAAATGTGGAAATGAAGAAGCGTGAGCACAAGGAGAATTAATTGGTTGGGGATAGAGCTCCTGTGTTCTGCACACTAAACTTCAAGATACAGACACCTACCAACCAAATTCAAATAGCTAAGCTGAAATATATCTGAGCAGAAAAAAAAAATCGATTCCAAATCTGAATGCTTCCAACCTATTCTACAATACTAATATTGTAATATTGGAAGAGAGCACATAAATAGAGAGCTATATATAGCATGAGCTGTAAGAAAAACTGGCAGCTGAAGTATTTGTTGTGGCCATCTACAGTCTTGAAATTGTTTGTCGAATTGAAGAAAAAACCCCACACACATAAACTGTAGGCAGTGGTTAATTAAGTTCTTCCGTCTTTTCTCTATAATGTTAATTTTGTCCCAGTAGCAAGAGTATTATAACAGGCACTTGACTGCTTCATTCATTCTAGTATCTTATTATATATATCTTGTGTCTTATCATTTCTAATATATATATATATATATATATAATTATACTCTCATTTAAAGATTATCCCATTCTAAGAATTGTGCACACCCCTCTTTCCAGTGGTTTTGGTACTTAATAACTCAAAAAAAATCTTCATCATGCCTTGAATCCATCCATGGTATGGCTAAAGTATGAAATTCATCATCTTCTTATAGCAAGGATTCACACTACATGCACCTGAACTTTGTACCCATTTGGGAGCATAATAATGAATTTTTTTCCATGGGTAGAAAATGGCAGTCTGAAAATTATGAAGTTTAGGAGCAAAAGTTGTTGTCTAGGATTTGTAGGATAATACTTTACTTATTACAAATACCTCAATAAACAACTTGAGATTTGCTCTCTCGACATTTCGAATAGATGCTGGGGCCTTCATTTAATCAGGAATAAATTGCTTTACTTATGTCATGCAAACATTCTAGTGTTTCCTTCCTGTAAGAAGCTTTTCAAAGTGTCCTTCATTGCTTTTATTGATGGTTTGGTCATGTGTTGGGTGATATTTGTAAACATCATGTGTGACAAATCTTAATTTGTCTTGTCGGTAATGGAATATAATTTTTTGACATAAGAGCACTGATATATATTGTCTCAAGACATAGCTACCATTTTCTCGATTCAATAAAACATATTTTTTAATGGGCAAAGATTGTTCACAATAGTCATGTTAGTCTGTGAGCAACTATTGTTGAATCTAGAGTAGGTAGAGCTGATTCTCTAAAGGAGTAGAAGGTTGGTCAGTTTAAAAGAAGCTTACTTTCCTGTGAAATTACCAATAAAAATATATTAGCAGCCAGTTTTTAAACATCTCCTCTCTCTATCAGTCCGGAAGTCACCATAAATGTTGAAATTATAATGGTGACAATAAGTCTTGATCTATAGGCCAAGAACTATACACACAGACCTGCAACACAAACAGGTCAGCATATCCATCTCTTATATATACTTCCCAGTCAATTTTATCTGGTTCTGCTGCACCTGAACTAAGCGCAGTGTGTATGTGCCTGAGCAAGCCTACTGTGAATGACATATCTGCCATGTATGTTTGGTTGGTTCTAGAGTTATCCTTTGTAACTTTTACCAAATCCTTCAAGGAGGCTGTAGTTTAACCCATCAAAACATCTAAATAGATGTACACAGTCTTTTATAAGAAGATGAAACAGAAAACAAAATTATAAGGGAGACCATGTTCATATTGGAGTTCAGAAGCTTGGACTTATCACCTGACCTATTGGACTAAGTGTATATATAGCTCCTTACATTGTCACATTGACAGCTGCTCGACTATAGCAAGTGTATCAACAACAACAACAACAACAACAAATAAATGAAGGACAAAAAATAAAAAATAAACTTTGCCTTGTCAAACTCTGTTGCTTGACAAGTCAATCTCTTATTTATATATAGTAGACCACAACAAGTAGATGACCCTTTACCATCTATATGAAATCGGTCATTACACTGGTTGTGTGTGTACATGGGTACACACGTTTTCTTCCTTATTTTAACCAGATTTTTTGCTTATAACTTTTTAGTTGTTTGTTTGCTTGTTTTTGTAGTGCAGCTCAACATTGTCGCAGACTAACTGTAGCAAATCAACGAGAGAGATGAACCACGCTTATTAAAAACTTCACATGACATATTTTTTATTGTTACACAATACTTCCCACCTGTTCATTTCTTCTCGTCCTTATTCATGGTCTCCTGGAGATGTTAAACGTGTTAGGCCAGATGCAAAAATTCCTCTCAACCCCATGGTGATTGTTCAATAACCATATAAAAATACACCCAGAATATCATATCCCTTCAAAGACACTTCTCCCACAGATGAGATAATTAGCATTGGGGATGATAGAATAGTAAATACTTATATATGTGGCATGCACGTTATGTTTGGACATTAAGTTCAAGTTTTCTTACTAATTGTGTGTTGTAAATACATCTGCTAGTCAGATGTAGAAGGTATTAACTTTGAAATGTGACATATATACTAGAGGGAGGAAATTCCATTTGAGGGAGTAAGTATTCTAGTAAAACAATAGCAACAATAAAAATTCATGGCTATTTGTTATACAAAAAGAAGAGATTCTAATAATCTTGGCTAGCTCCATACATACATATATACTAAGGTACACAATTGGTTATTATGTAAGCACAAAGGCAATGTCACCTTGCTCCAACACAAAGTCTGGATCTGGGGATGTAATAACAAATCTCTGGGAGGAATTGTCCCCTTTCATTATGCGAGATATTCCCATGCAAATGTTGCCACCATTAAGCTGAGCATTGTAAAAGTCTTTAAATTTCCCAGTCCAGAAATGATCAGACACGGGAACCATAATGGCTTGACTTGAGGAATGGGTTCCTGACATATGAATGAGACTCTCCACAAGGTTTAACACCCCAGGACTGTAGAAGACTGAGCTGGTCACTGAGTCAAACATGGAGGCAGTAAATGCTTCTCCACAAGCAAATGGCTGAGCTTTGTAGATCCTCTCTTCCGGTTCATCCTCATCCCCCAAGTCAAGAAATTGGACGTTGGATTCTTGATGGAGATCTGTGATGATATGAACTCTCCTTTTTAGATTTCCAGAGTTCTGGATACTGAGGTTGCAGAGGATGGCTTCCTTGTCGTTGATGCCATGCTCATGACTGGCAGAGATGGAAGGAATGGTGAGTATCACACACACACTACACTCACACACATTCGCTGCCTCGAGATTTGACTGGCACAGTGGACTCCCAACCACCACATACAATTTAGGGATGTTCTGGATCGTTGTCCACTCCTTTTCTATGAAGGCCTTGTCACTCATGATCACCACTGGCTTGACGTCCTCTGGAAGCAAGTGCTTGTTCCTGAGTGGCTTGAGGAAGTTGTGAAGCCCAATTAAAGGCGAGTGCCCATCAGCAAATACACAGAGGACAATGTGATTTTTTATGTAAACCCTGTTTGGGTAGTTTATAATAGCTTTGTCCAAATGGTTAGGCAGGAATATAGTGTCTTCTCTGGAATCTTCTAAATTAGGGGGTGAGATATTGATAGACACTGTGTTGTCAGTTTTTAGCACTTTTTTGAAGCTGTGGCTTCGAAGCGATGATAATGTTTTAATAACAATCGGCACTAGTACACCATGCCTGCTATGACCTGGATGGTAGTCCTTCACCACGCTGACCTGTTCTTGGTTTTGGGCTATAAAATAACCTTTTGCAGCACAAAGTTTGAGTTCAGGATGGGCGGTGGTGGAAGGGTTGACATACAACACCTTATCGTATTCCACAGCCATCAGCACTAAGTTGAATTCATTATAGCACAGAAGAGCGGCTTCATGGAATGACATACCCTCAAAGAAATTTGAGAATAGTGAGAGATATATCTCGTTGGAAGCACCCTTGATATAGAGCTCCTGCCATGACAATGAGCTGTTGTCGAGTGATAGACGAGAAGGAGAAAAGTCTGCAGTGTAGAAGAGGTTGGCAATTAGTGTGGAGAAGCCAGGGCAGAGGCAACTCTGGGAAAGCAGACCCAGCTTCATCTCATTCAGGCAGAGTGCAGTGTCTCTCGTCTTATGCCAACTTGTGATGTTGTTAACCTGTTTCTTGCTGAAGCTGTGGAGGAGTTGGATAATAACTCGTATTTTTTGGGTGGTATTTTTGACAGAGACTAGTCTAAGGAGGTTTGCATAATCCTCTTCCGTAGGATTCTGGGTGTGCTTATTGGCCAAGATGAAAATAGCTTTGGAGTTGTTTATCTTAGCCTTATGCAAGTCAGAACTCTTTAGCACAGAGCCATCCAGATACTGCACCCTGGTATAATAGGAGTGAAGAATGTTTTTAAGAGCAATGTCTGGCTTTCCCGGATGCAAGAAGAGAACATGCGTCTTTTTGTCACCTCTGTCTGGGTGCAGAAAGTCCTTCAAGAAGTCCTCTGCTGTCACGTCTGTAATATGGCCACATACAATCACATGTTGAGGGACACGAGAAGTGTCAAAGGAGGAGAACTGGGTACGGCTGTAGTAATTTGATGTCACCTCAGCTAGTTTGGGCAAAATGGCTGCAAAGAAGGCCAGTCCTGCAATGATAAAGAATGTGACAAAGAACCGTCCCAGGTCAGTCTCTGCATAGATGTCTCCATAGCCTACAGTAGACACTGTGACCATTATAAAGTAGGCGTAGTACAGCATGGAATTATTATTTCCATTATTGAATTGTTTCCAGGGGTCTCCCTGTACCTCTAGTAGATGGATGATGCCAGAAGCGGTCAGCCATAAGACAATGAAGTATATCAGCAAGGTCATGATGTCCAAAGAATCGTGGGTGACAAAGGGTACAAAGCGCAGAAAACTGATGATCTGAGTCAGCCACACAAATCTCAGGGACCGCAACCCGATCCAATCCACACCAAGGACTGCAGAGACAAAGATGTGAGGAAGTGTGAGCACATCCACAATTGCGTAGAGATTGAACCAATAGAGGACTACGTTTGTGGTGGCGATGAATCTCGCCAGAGCAAAACAAAAGAGCTCCACCACTACCACCACCTCCACTATATTCTCTGGCTCACCTGAGATGGAAAAGCACTCTCTTCCAATGGAAGGAGTGTAGGAACGATATATCCCTAGTATGATGTAAATTATGTTGCAAATCAAATTGACCGTGATGAAGATCTTGCTGGGAATGCTGTCTCCAAGCAACAGCTTTCGGAAGAAATTTTGGACCTCTTTGTGGCTCTTATGTAGCATGCAACTTATTCTGCTGCTCCTTTGGTCTGATTTTGTTTTTCTCCTCCTGTTTGTTGCCAGCCAATTGGTAGCGAAAGCCGCAAAGCTCAGTCCGAGGCAGATCAAGTAGATGATAATACTGGTTACAATGTAGATCCACCAAGTTTCTTTCCACTTTTGAGGATGGCAAGCGAAAGAGTCGTTTATTGACATTTCCATTTCACTCCCATTCGAGTTATTCATCATCGCATTTACTCGGACTGCAAATCTTGTCAATCAAACTCTAGCAGGTGGTTGTATATAGTGCTAAGTACGCACGGTAGTGGCTTCTTCCCGGAAATAAACTAAAGGAAAGTACGCACAGGAAGTGGCTTCTTCCGGAAAAATCAGTAACTTCCTCACAATCAGCTCAACGTTTGGGCTAGGTGCTCCATCCTTCATCATTACTGATGAAGGCTACAGTATCTATCGGAAAAGCTATTAAGAAATCCTTCAATTAGTACTGGTCTACAATTTAAGGGGGGGCTTCACCCATTTTAGCAAAAAACGTTTGTCCTCTTTGTAATTGCCATAACTTTTGTTCTCTTTCCACTATGCAGATAATTTTGGTATCAAAGTGTTGCTTGTTCTGTCTTCTTTCCAATAGTATATGAAATGTCTATATAGACACATTTTATTAGAAGATACAAGTGACAAACCAAGACCCCTACCACTCAAGCGTTTGGCGGACCTAACTCACCACCTCAAATTTGTTTTGTGGCTACCTGTAACACTTGGCTGTAATTGGAGCGAAACGAATTTGGCCTGCTTAGGACCATTGGTCAGTTGCAATTGACCGGGTGGGTGAACTCATTAAACCCAAAAGATCATCTCTTCTAATGACCATAACTTGGCAATGCTAATTTTTTTAAGAAGTCTGATCCGCTCCAATCACAGAACACACAAAGAGCTTTCAAATGATACCAACAAATATTTTTTGGGTTTAACTGTGACAAAGTTATGTTCGCCAAACGCTGGATTTTCATGATTTGTAGAAATATGCAGTCAAAGTATATAGACAATGAAATGTTTGGGTTGAAATGGCAAAATGTGTTCTTATTTTTGAAGTTTCTTGATCTGTTCTTGGACTTCCATGCCTCTCTTGATCTGTTTTGTACTCCACGACTTTCTTAGTTTTCTATGCCTGTATTCCTCACCTCTTTCCGAGACCGCTCGACAGAATCCAGAGCGCTTTTTGTGCCGGGAATGGCGCTGCTTTCGGTGCTGGGAATGGCGCTGCTTTCGGTACAAAGACAACGACGTTGACCAAAAACTGAAAACGAGGCGACTGGAAATTCCGCGTGCGCACCAGAATTACATATCCAGGGCCTCTGCGCAAACGGCAGGAAATGACTCGGCAAGAAATTTGCTTCCAAGTATAAGTGGTAGCCATTTTATGACGCCGAAAAACTTACCTATCCCATAACAAGCCCGTAGCCAGGGGGGGTTCTCAGGGTTCTCTAGAACCCCCCCACTGGCTGTGAGGTCCACCCTTTCAGTTGGGTCCACCCTTTCAGTTGGGTCCACCCTTTTAATTGGGTCCACATTTCCAATTGGGTCCACACTTTGCTTTCACAAAGCTACTTAAGGATTACACATAGCTACAATGGTGTTAACCACATCATGGCGTACATCTACAATAAATTTGTGTTGGTTAATGGTTTGTTAAAATTCATTTAAAGAAAAGCTGACAGCTGCATTTTAAGGGTGAGCACCCAAAAGAATCAAGTATGCCTGGTAGGTCCCAGCAAAGAAAGAGAGAACTGAAAAAGGCAGCCAAGAACTGCCAGGCTCTAACTTCTTTTTTGCCGCCTAAAAAAGCAAGGAGAGATGACCAATTACCTTCAGACTCTCCTGCTCAGGTAATAATCATAGTAATTTACTAACCTAATCTAAAAATCTATGAGGGTCAGGTCTTTATATCACATGTTATAGACATAATTTTAGGATGATGCTCTGTTGCAAAATGACCTTTTGGAAGTTGAGCCTGATGTTGAGGTCAATTCTTTGCTTGAGCCGAAAGGTATTGCAACAGCCAGGTCTGAATCTGATGATGACTCGGAGGTTAACATTCCATTAACTGAAGGAGTGATCGAAGCATCTGTGAGTAAGCCTATTATTAATGATATAGGCAGTATTATCAGCATTTCTATGTCTCCATGTGAGATTGAAAGGGCTGTACAAAAACTGACAAAAGAAGAGAAATACTCACTTTTAAAATCTCATAGGAGACCATTGAGCACACATGTCTTCCCAGTGACAGTTCTTGGAGGATCTAATCGTTCCATTCAAAGGAAATGGCTGCAGGAGTACTCCTGGATGGTTTACTGTACAGCCTGTGATGGTGCTTTTTGTATTGCTTGTTTTTTATTTTGCACTAATCGTAAAAACAAGGGATACTTTGTCAATCAACCATTTCGTACCTGGCAGAAGAAAACTTTGAAGTGCAAAGAACATGATCTTGCTCATTATCATCATGAAGCTATGAGTTTGGCTGATGCTTTCATTTGAAATGTAGAAAAGCCGGACGCCAGTGTTGTGAGAAAAAAAGAGCCCACAATATAATGGAAAATAGGATCATTCTTAAGTGTATGGCAGAATGTATACTATTTTGTGGTAAGCAGTGTATTGCACTCCGTGGTGATCATGAAAAAGCATTAATACACCTGGCAACTGTGCAAAAAGTTTAAGTCTGCTGAAGCTGTTGGCTAATCACAATGAAGTGCTCCGTAATCATTTGGATTCTCATGCAATCAAGTCTGTAACCTATATGTCTCCACAAACACAAAATGAACTGATTGAAATCATGGGCAAGCATATTATTCTTAATAACATTGTTAAAGAGATAAAAAATGCAAAATATTACAGCATCATGGCTGATGAGGTCACTTCACACAACAAGGAACAACTAGCCTTCTGCGTAAGGTTTGTTGACGAAAACTGCAACATCCGGGAAGAGTTCTTGTCTTTTTTGAAAGCTGAAAGAATTACTGGTAAATATTTGGCTAAGGAAATGATTAAGTTTTTAAATGAACATGATATTCCATTGGAGCATATTCGTGGGCAAGGGTACGATGGAGCTAGTAACATGTCTTCATCTAATGTTGGTGTGCAGGCACGCATCAGAGAGCATTCTCCTCTAGCTACCTACATACATTGCAGTGGACATTGTCTTAACTTGGTGTTAAGCAAGTCTTGCTCTCTACCAGAAGTTCGTAATGTCCTTGATAAGCTCAAGCATTGCTGCTTTTTCTTTCAGTTAAGTCCCAAAAGATATGGCTTTCTTGAATAACTTTTCAAGAACAATGCTGAAATACATGGCCCTAAAAGAAAAGCTCTTATTGATTTGTGCAAAACTCGCTGGGCTGAGCATCATAGTGCATATCAGCATTTTTATCAGTCATTTGTTGGTGCCCTAGAAGTTATAGGCCATGGCAAACATGTTGCTGAACATGGTGGCCTTTACAGTGATCGGGACACAGGTAATAGAAGTCAAGCCTAACAAATCCTTGCTAGTATCACCAAATTTGATTTCATTGTAGTTTTCTTAATGGTTTATCAGTACCTTTCCCACCTGTCGGGCATAACTGTTCAACTACAGAGCAGAACACTAGATATCATTGAAGCTTATCGCATGATTGATGGTAAGCAAGTGTACAAAGAAGAGCGTGCCAAAGTGGAAGAAAACTTTCAGAAAATATATGACCAGGCTGTCTTGATGGCTGATAAGGTGGGCACCACCCCGAGTAAGCCAAGGATAGCAAGCAGACAGCAGCGCCGTGGTAATGCACCAGCAGAAGCAGTATTTGATTACTTCAAGAGTAATCTTGCTATTCCATTCCTTGACCATATCTGCACTAGCTTAAATGAAAGGTTCTCATCATTGTCAGCAACTGCTTCATCTCTTCTGGTACTTGTACCATCTCTGATTTACCACAAGATCATTTGATATCAGCACAGTTGAAACTTATCAAGGATTTGCCATCACCAGAACTAATAGAAACTGAACTCACTCGCTGGAAATCAAGATATGCAAATGTACCCTTTCACAAAAGAGAATCCACACCATCTAGTGCCTTGAAGAATTGTGATGCAGCATTTTTTCCAAACATTCATGTTCTCTTGCAAATCGCATGCACTCTGCCAGTAACATCTTGTGAATGCGAAAGAAGTGGCAGTACACTTAAACGTCTCGACGATTACCTAAGAGCATCTATGAACCAAGAACGCCTGACATCTCTAGCACTCTTACATGTACATTATGACACAACAATTAATCTGGATGAAGTTGTTGAAATATTTGGACACTTACACCCAAGGAGAATGGAACTTGAAACTCTTATTAGATAGTTTAATCTCTAGTTTAATCGCTTAATAAATAGTCATTTATTATTATGTTTAGAATGCTTATTTTGTTTCCGATATTTGCACAGCAGAGAGCAAATTCCCCTACCACACCTTCCCTCTTGGGTCGCTTCGAGACCCAAAAGGTCCCAATATTTACCAAAAGAACCCCCCCACTCATTTTTCTGGCTACGGGCCTGCATAAGCCTTCTCTGTGCAAGTCTCTTCCAATTTTGAATCGAGATAATGAAATTGCATGGACAAAAAGCCCCATAACTTTGAAATGGATGCTCCAATGCCTCTAAACCTTTGGAAATGGCTAGTAGATGCTTACAAGAACATTTATAAATGATAATAAAAAAATAAAAAATAAAAAAATAAAATGGGTAGGCCCCCCCCCCCGGAATTATTTACCTCACGTTCAACTCCAGTTCAGTGATAGCAGCGAAGAAGATCTAGGAGGGAAAGGTGCTGGAGATCTACAGCTAGCAACTAACCCTAGCTAACACTAGTGATAATAACCTTGGCGTAAGTGATGATTTAATCTTGCTATTGCTGAGCCTGGCCATCACATATATATTACAGCACAGTGTGGGACTATTTAGTAACTAACCTAATAACAATCTATATTAAAAAATCAACAGTGCTTAATTAATAAAATTATCCACAATATTAAGTTACGAGTGTCCCGCTGCTCAAGGAGGGGGGGACGGGAGGGGATCAAAGATCATTCCTCAGCTCACCATACAACAGTTCCTTTCTCCTCTGCCACCACTTCCCTACCCAATACATAACACACTCGCCCACCTCCTCTCATCACTGCATCACTTACTCCCTCCACATCCTTCCCCAAAATGTATGATGGATTGTGGTTATGGTTTACTGCAATTAAGCTAGCAGCCGTGCTAAATGATGATATATATATATATCAACAAGGTGAATCCAGGATATATATATACAGAGAGGAGTGGAGAAATTATGGGGTTGGAACACTTGAAACAAGGCAGAGGAAGTGAAACCTATGAGAGTTATTAGAAATGAAGTTTGTGATGAAGTAAGACCAGAAGAACCTATTTAATTGCTGAGAGGTTATACAGATCAAAATCTATTAGTGGGACATTAGATGAGTATCACATAATTTCTGATGTTGGAGAACAGAGACCGAATTAGAGGTTATTGTCAGAAATTTTGAAAATCATTAAAGGGAGTATATAGTCCAAGAGTTCCAGAAGATTTTAGAGAGGATGACCTTGTCGCTCCTTTTTTAATCTGCCAACATCAAAATATCTTTGGATGTCACACTTAAGAGCGTTGGGATCGCACAAGGTTAAGCCAGAGCTTTAGCTAGGGCAGGGCACAAAACAGTTTCCAGGTGTTGACCCTAATTATGGATCACAGGGTAGCCTAAGAGACAGGTTCAGTGCAGCTAGTGCTCTTACTATTCTATAGTCATGCGGTATAGGAAAGATCGCATTATCCTTTGACTCATACATCCATACACATTTTTTTATTAATGACTTGCTACAAACAAAGAAGCTTCTAACTGACTTCCCTTCAGTAGCTATCTCCTGCTAATGATTGACCCTGATGTAGATTCTAGCACTCTGATTGTGGTCGATGCTGTGCAAATGATAGGAGCCCTTATCTGAGTTCCAGGGTGGTCTTGTCTTGTGGTGGGTACACCCCACAACACCAGGCATTATCCTTTGACTCATACACACATTTTTCAAATGACTTGCTACAAACAAGTGAAGCTTCTCACTGGCTTTCCATCAATAGCATCTCCTAGCTAAACTGCACTCAGACTCTGCCACCACTTCCCCACCCAATACAAAACACACTCACCCATCTCCTCCATCACTTACTCCCTCCACATCTTTCCAAAAACAATACCTTGTCATCCTTACCCACTCTTCTAAATTCATCCAGCCACTGTCCTGCCCTTATATGTCCTACCTCTCTTCTAGATAGCTATATGTCTCCATTCAATTGGATCTACTGCCTATTAAAGCAAGAGTGTCCCAGGGAAGCATCCTCAGTCCCTTGCCTAACACGAGTTCCCCAAGGGTTAGCCCTGATGTTTATTACTGGCCTAAGCATCAGAAAAGACATATTGGTGATACGCTCGGCTCAGTAGTGCCAAGCAAAAGATGAAAAGAGGGCCAATCTAATCGAAGGACAAACAATCAGCAAGTCTTGTGCAAACACCCAAGTGACTGCCCCTCTCTACCTTGAAAGTTTTTGGAAAGATGGTGTTAGCTCCCTCCAAGGTCTACTTCCTTATTTGCATCTTTCAGCTAGGTCTGATTTTGCCAATATATTATCTGAAGCTCTTAAAGGAGGGGTTACTAGCAATGAAGCTTTGAAGTCTTGACTGGTTTGTGTTAAAACAATGACATCCAATCGAGTTTTGGCCTGTATACTATTACCATTTTTGAAATGTGATCCATCCCCAACTTTTCCTATAACCTTAGAAGTTGGTGATTTAGAATGGTTCGGATTAATCTCCTATTGCATGCCATGTAAGTATAAATATATGTCTGGTTCATGAATCTAGGCCAACATTAAATTAGAGGGTTTGAAGATGACTTCGAAGAGTCGAGGTAGAAAAGACAATCTCTATCAACCATGAATACCAAAAGGAAGAAGCAGATACTTTTTTTAAAATTAATTTAATTTTTATTATTTTTTAATTGTTTTTATAGTAGTAATAATTAGCCAAAATGATTGAAATTATAACAGTAATAACAAGAGATACCTGATAAACATTAATATAAGCATAGCAGAGTGATACATGGCTGAGGTGCAGGCTGAACCAATCAACTTACTCAACATTTCCCCAACCAAGATGATGACAATTAATAATGCTATGGTGTATAATATAGAAAATTTTGGCCAAGAAGCTTATTTTTTAAGAAAATGGAGAATGAAGCAGACGACTGGAGAATCAAATTCCACTGTGCAGAAGAGGTCAGCAGTCATCATGTTGGGATTTTATTATAATCATAATCTCATATATTATATATACGTGGATATATAATATGCACGGTAGTATATTGCGTATCATCATAAAAAAAAGAACTAGTTGATGTATAGTGCCCACTTACATGGCAGCATGCTAGAAAAAAAAGGGTGTCCTCCAATTGTTGTGCAAACTTAACCCCCCCCCACCCAAATCATAGGATTCATAACCCACTTGCATGAAGTAATGCCAAAAGGTTGACTATTTTTCTTGATAATCACATAAGTTATTACAACATAGATATCATATAATTATAGTTATGATGATGATAATAATAATAAAAAGTCAACCCCAACATCCCCACACTCCCATTAAACATGAATGACAAACTAGGAAAACGCCCCTGAAGCTGAAGCAAACTAGGAAAACGCCCCTGAAGCTGAAGCATTGCGTAGCCAAGCACTCCACACAGGAGGTAGTAGTTCTGTACGAACCACAAGGCTCCTAAAACATTTCGTACCATTGCGTGGTAAAGTGCTTCTGATTGGGTAGATTACAAGGAGTATAATTATATATATGTCGGTCATCTTGAATGTTTTTGGCTTGAGAATGATCAACAATGAGCGCAGGGAATTATTCGAGTTCCCAAATGTGAAATATGTGAATAAAAAAGTGAAAGAAATATGCTGAAAAATGAGCTGAAGTATTACTAATATACGTTCTAAGCAATTATGTGTCCGGGACCTGCCAATTGTGGCATCTGCCAGTCTCGTAGAGCTTGCTGAGCATCTGGGACACCTGGCCCTTGCTCTCCAGCTCCTGGTACTTGTGATAGAGAAGTAGTGCTGTGCGCGCATCCTCGCAGCTGTCATGGGCTCCCTTCTGGATGCGCAGGTCCATGAAAAACCAGGCAAGGAACTTGAGAGAGATGTAGCGCTGCTTGGGCAGGTGGAAGAGCTTTACGGTGTCGATGATCTGTTTCTGAGGCACCTGTAGCATGATCGTTATACTCACATTGAACACTTATATGTGCACCTATCACCCTCAGGGCTATAGAGAATACCTCATTCATCACTGCCATATCTGGCAAGCATCCAAAATTATAAGGTGTAAATCACTTACCAGGTGATAATGTCTGCAGTAACAAAATGATTAGTATAAAGTATATACACAGTCAATGATTTGCACCTAGCAAGCATCCATATGCTGGTAATAATTTCTAAAATCGAATTATTAGTGACATTTCGGAATTGCGTCAGCAATCATCAGGGACAATTCTTGATTCCAAAATTGCCACTATATCAGCTCTGCTTAGCATTGAATACTGTTTGTGGCCTACATTGACAAACCACTTTCCCTATATTATTATTATTATTACTTTCCTTATATTATTATTTATTATTATTGGCATTAATATTATTACTGTTACTATTATTATTATTATTATTATTATTATTATTATTATTATTATTATTATTATTATTATTATTATTATTATTATTATTATTATTATTATTATTATTATTATTATTATTATTATTATTACTACTACTACTACTACCACTACTACTATTATTATTATTATTACTACTACTATTATTATTATTAGTAGTAGTAGTTATATAGGTAATCACATGGACTTGAGTACAATTTGTATAACTAACAGTCTCGGTTTAACATCATCCAATTACTTTGATAGTCAAGAGTAAAATAATTCCCAAATTGGATCAGAATACATGCGATTGCCTATACCATTAGAACAAAAATAGTGTGAGAGGAAAGTGAGTAGCTATCCTTAAGCCAGCTATCTTTAGATAGTTCTTTGTTCGATAGCTAAGTAGAGTGGTCCATCTTGCATATCCCAGGCCACAACAGACTTCTAATTGCTTTCACTCTGCAGGTAAATTTGGCAAAAAGAGCTGACCATCGTCCACCAGGTCATAGTCACTTGTATCTATCAGCAGTAAACTCACCTGCTGTTAGGAACTCCAACATGGCTGGCTAAAAACAGCAACAAAAATACATAATTGCTAAGTTCCATTTCTCTACTGTAATTATGTGTAAGAAACTGAGCATGCTCAAATTCTTGTTGCCATGGTAAGATACCAATGTAAACAATAAATAAATAAAAATAAACACTCAATGAACTCTCAGTTGACATAATAACATTAAAATCACCTTCTCAATAATCAACTTCAAATTGTATTCACTCGACGTTTCGACAAGATGCTCTTGCCTTCATCAGGATAGAGCATCTAGTCGAAACGTCGAGTGAATACAATTTGAGGTTGATTATTGAGAAGGTGATTTAAAAATAAACAGAATCGAAGTGCAACCAAGGTGCTAAAATACTGGGCATGCTCAGTGCTATGGCAACACAATACACACTAGCCTAAGCTACAAAATGAGTACTATAATTGTGTTCTTCCCTATGGGAGTAATTACAATCAGAGTCATGGGAGTAATTACAATCAGAGTCACGTAACGAAGTGCCTCCATTTTGAATGACAATTATCACCAATAAGCCACGTAATAATAATAAACACGCTTTCCCCATTTTCTGGTCTTAAAAAGCTTCACACTGCATGTTTCTCTGTGGTTTAATTAACTCTGCTGGCTCGTTATTTCCTTGAGTTTGAGCTACAGAACTTACCATGACAGTGTCTTTCCTTTAACTGTGAGCGCAGAAACAATAATAGTTGGAGTGGTTTAGAGTTGGATCCCTCAAAAGTTTATCCTCAAAGCTGTAGCAATGCTCTGCAATTAGCTCTCTAATTAGTATCCCAACATATATCTGCTGACTGGGCAACAATAGCTATTTGTTTACATAAGATACTGTTGGTGTGCTCTATTTGAGATACATCCAAAGTCAGAAATTAACATGTTCGTTGTTCAACTATCTTAGTTCTACCCAGTTCATGTGTTAGGCATAAAGAGCATGGTGACAACATTTGGCAATGAGGATTCAAAAGCTCGGCAGGGACTACTTGGTTGCTATAGGACAAACTAATTAAGAAAATCAGCGCCCATTAACGAACGAATGCTTTTAATAAAGGTGAACAGCAACCACAAGGCTAGCAAGTTCAAATTTGCAGTGACCTATGTACTCTTGTTTCACCTTCAGACTTGTTTCACAAAGGAAGCAGGTTAAGGGTGGGTGGGTGGAGGGTTTCTATTATTTACAGCTTGTGGTTCTGACTTTAGACCTCCATAGATTCTGTTCACTTCACTCTATGAGCTCGATATATAGCTCAAAAGATAGCTCTCTCTGTATGCTCTCTTTTCACAATAAAACTATTGCACAGGATTAACCATACCCAAGTTACAGGCAGTCAAAGCTGGGGACATTAATACTTGCATGCCTAATAAAGTGTTTGACAGTTGAAATTTGTATCCAGTGGCTAGAGGAAGCCCAATAAGGTGTTTGCATTAAGCACTAAAGAGTGTGTACGCGTGGTCATGCATGTTGGTGGAAAACCAATTTAATTTTCAACCAGGCACTTAACCACATGCTCACCTTTTAGCAGCTAATGAAAAGCATAATTAGGAGGTAATTAGGAAAGAGAGAGGAAGAAGATAAGAGAGCTGGAGGGTGGGACTAGTTGTAAGCTGTTTTGGAATGATTTGGAAGGAAAGAGGAAGGAGAGAAGGATTAAAGGAATGAAAGATGATGAGGGAAGGATGGTGGAGGAGGAAGATGAGGTGTTGGAGGTGATGGCAAAACACTTGGAAGAGCTGGGGAGGGAATGTGAGAATCCTACAACCAGAAGCAGAGCTAGCAGATGTGAGTGGCATGAGTTGGGGATGAGGAAGTAAGTTGGGAAGAAGTAGTAGAGGTAATGAAATGTCTGAAGAAAGGAAAGGCTCCAGGCCCTGATGGAGTGTTGAATGAGATGCTGATGTATGGAGGTAGAAGGTTGGTGGAGGTGATGGTGATGTATGTGGTGATGAGAAGTGAGCGTTTCCCAGTGGACTGGAAGAGTTTACTAGTACCTCTCCACAAGGATGGCGATGAGGACCAAGTAGTGAATTACAGGGGAATTGCGTTAGGCTGCAGGTGACCAATGTTAGGCTTAGTGTGGTGGAGATGTTTGTGAGAATATTGGCGAGGAGGTTGGGAGGGTTTGCTGAGGATAAGATTTTGACAGAAGCGCAAGGAGGGTTTAGGAGTCGGAGGAGATGTTCAGACCAAAATGAGGAAGAGGGAGAATGATAATTCACAGGACTTCCTGGACATAAGCAAGGCATATGACAGTGTGTGGAGGGAGGGACTGAGGCACAAGTTGAGGCAGTATGGAGTGTAGAGGAGAAGTTAGTGAGAGTATGTGAAGGACTGTATAGTGAGGTGGAGACAATGGTGGTATTGAATGCAGAGAGGTCAAGATGGTTTGCTGTGGAAAATGGGCTCAGGCAGGGATGTCGTTTGTCTCCACTTCTATTCAATATCTATTTGATGGCAATGGCAGAGGCAGAGAGCTGAGCTAGGCCTTGAGGTGGAAGAGTGTCGGTGTGGGGAACACCTATGTATGCAAATGACGTTCTTTTGGCGGACTCGGGGGTGGGTGGAGCTGCAGGTTATTTTGGGTGTCGGTGCCCGTCTATTTGGCAGGATGCACACTTGTGGCTTGTGTTTTGCTCGGCTGGATGGCACACCTTAGAAATGTGCCGAGGTCTGCCACATTCATTTATGGTATACTCTTACAGTGTTTGCGTTACTTGTTGTCAAGGGCCGATCAACAGTCCCTTCCATGTAAACCACACCAATGATGGATGTTGAATTTTTAAGAGTTCCTGCCGGCAACTTCCCTCCTTCTATCTCTGGAGCGAGCTCAGGGACTATGTCCAAAACGTGATTATTTCTGACAACGATAATCTCTGGCTTGGCTAACTCAACATTGCATAGACTATCTTGTTGCATTTCACTTCTTCTCTAGAACTCCTCCAAATTCACAATTCCATTCCATACATGGTTGCTATGATATCGGCAGTGAACACGCAAGTGCAGTGTTGTCAAAGGTGCTCGTGTCTTACATGCAGCAGTGGTGGTGCAGCTTGTCATGTGTCATAGCGACTTAGAACTGTAAGAGTGTTATGCATCTTCAGTGAAACTGGTGTAGCCATTATTACTATGGTAACCAATGTCGGAGGTCATATCTCTTTGGCAGATATTGGTTGAAACATTTCTTGCTACACTTGCAAAATATCAGGAAGATTGTTGAGCCTTGAGGGATGCCATGAGGAATGAATGGAGTCAAACCATCAAGAAGAAACTGGAGTGCTGAAAAAGGTGTCTTTTAGGTAAGTGAGCAAGTGTCTCCTTAGTCACCATGTGTTAAAGACATTTGGCAGGATGGTGGTGAGACAAGGCTCTGAAGGTTATGCAGGTATCATGGTGTTACAGTGAACCAGCAAGTATCATGGTGTTACAGTGAACCAGCAGGTATCATGGCAGTGAACCAGCTGGTATCATGGTGTTACAGTGAACCAGCTGGTATCATGGTGTTATATTGAACCAGCTGGTATCATGGTGTTATATTGAACCAGCAGGTATCATGGTATTACAGTGAACCAGCTGGTATCATGGTGTTATAGCGAACCAGCAGGTATCATGGTGTTATATTGAACCAGCAGGTATCATGGTATTGTAGTGAACCAGCAGGTATCATGGTGTTACAGTGAACCAGCAGGTATCATGGTGTTATAGTCAACCAGCTGGTATCATGGAGTTATATTGAACCAGCAGGTATCATGGTGTTATATTGAACCAGCAGGTATCATGGTATTGTAGTGAACCAGCAGGTATCATGGTTTTATATTGAACCAGCAGGTATCATGATGTTACAGTGAACCAGCAGGTATCATGGTGTTACAGTGAACCAGCAGGTATCATGGTGTTATATTGAACCAGCAGGTATCATGGTGTTACAGTGAACCAGCAGGTATCATGGTGTTATATTGAACCAGCAGGTATCATGGTGTTACAGTGAACCAGCAGGTATCATGGTGTTATAGTCAACCAGCTGGTATCATGGAGTTATATTGAACCAGCAGGTATCATGGTGTTATATTGAACCAGCAGGTATCATGGTATTGTAGTGAACCAGCAGGTATCATGGTTTTATATTGAACCAGCAGGTATCATGATGTTACAGTGAACCAGCAGGTATCATGGTGTTACAGTGAACCAGCAGGTATCATGGTGTTATATTGAACCAGCAGGTATCATGGTGTTACAGTGAACCAGCAGGTATCATGGTGTTATATTGAACCAGCAGGTATCATGGTGTTACAGTGAACCAGCAGGTATCATGGCAGTGAACCAGCTGGTATCATGGTGTTACAGTGAACCAGCAGGTATCATGGTGTTATAGTGAACCAGCAGGTATCATGGTGTTATAGTGAACCAGCAGGTATCATGGTGTTACAGTGAACCAGCTGGTATCATGGTGTTACAGTGAACCAGCAGGTATCATGGTGTTACAGTGAACCAGCTGGTATCATGATGTTACAGTGAACCAGCAGGTATCATGGTATTGTAGTGAACCAGCTGGTATCATGGTGTTACAGTGAACCAGCAGGTATCATGGTGTTATATTGAACCAGCTGGTATCATGGTGTTATATTGAACCAGCAGGTATCATGGTGTTACAGTGAACCAGGTATCATGGTGTTACAGTGAACCAGCAGGTACATGTATGGTGTTACAGTGAACCAGCAGGTATCATGGTGTTATATTGAACCAGCAGGTATCATGGTATTGTAGTGAACCAGCTGGTATCATGGTGTTACAGTGAACCAGCAGGTATCATGGTGTTATATTGAACCAGCTGGTATCATGGTGTTACAGTGAACCAGCAGGTATCATGGTGTTACAGTGAACCAGCAGGTATCATGGTGTTATATTGAACCAGCAGGTATCATGGTATTGTAGTGAACCAGCTGGTATCATGGTGTTACAGTGAACCAGCAGGTATCATGGTGTTATATTGAACCAGCAGGTATCATGGTGTTACAGTGAACCAGCAGGTATCATGGTGTTATATTGAACCAGCAGGTATCATGGTGTTACAGTGAACCAGCAGGTATCATGGTGTTATATTGAACCAGCTGGTATCATGGCGCCATGATACCAGCTGGTTCACTTCAGCTGTCTCTCAGCACTCCTATGTGTTACGATCTGAGAAAAGGGCCCACTTCGCCAAAATACTGATTTTGCACTAGGACCTGAATTGGCTACTAAGATTATGAATCATTAAATTACCTCAGAGGCATCTTGGGTCATTGTTCATTCTACAAAGTTTCAAGGCCAAGAAGCGCTTCCTTCCATTCAAGCGAGCAGTTAGAAAACATAGAAAAGCCACGCGAAGCTACTGGGTACAAAGAAGGGCATGCGGGAATCCCCTTTGGTTTCCATAGCAACCAGCATTGCGATTGAAAACATGACATCATCAATGAATGATGCAGAGTTCCGACGGTCAAAACAGTTGTATTTCCAGGACTAGTAGCACAGCGTTGGACCAATCAGAGTGCTAGAATCTACATGGGGGGTCCAACTCCAACATTAGCAGCTTACAGTAGCTAGGATTGATGCAGGGAAGCCAGTGAGAAGCTCTTGTTTGTAGCAAGTCATTTGAAAAATGTGTAGGAGTTAAAGGATAATGCCTAGTGCTGTTGGGTGGCCCATCACAAGACAACCACCCTAGAACTCAGATAAGGGCTCCTATCATTTGCATAAGGCACAAGGCCACAAGTATCATTTATAAACCCACTGGCACTTATAAGTCACCCCTTGTGCTATATATGTTGTTCTTGGTTATAAGCTTCTTAAAGTGGTAAGCAATCTTTCCTATACCGGTGAGTATAGAATAGTAAGAGCACTAGCTGCACTGAACCTGTCTCTTAGGCTACCCTGTGATCCATAATTAGGGTCAACACCTGGAAACTGTTTTGTGCCCGGCCTTAGCTAAAGCTCTGGCTTAACCTTGTGCGATCCTAACTCATGCATCACTCTCAAGTGTGACATCCAAAGATATTTTGATGTTGGAACAGATTAAAAAAGGAGCGACAAGGTCATCCTCTCTAAAATCTTCTGGAACTCTTGGACTACTCCCTTTAATGATTTTCAAAATTGCTGACAATAACCTCTAATTCGGTCTCTGTTCTCCAACATCAGAAATTATGTGATACTCATCTAATGTCCCACTAATAGATTTTGATCTGTATAACCTCTCAGCAATTAAATAGGCTCTTCTGGTCTTACTTCATCACTAACTTCATTTCTAATAACTCTCATAGGTTTCACTTCCTCTGCCTTGTTTCAAGTGTTCCAACCCCACAATTCCTCCACTCCTCTCTGTATATATATATATATATATATCCTGGATTCACCTTGTTGATATATATATCATCATTTAGCATGGCTGCTAGCTTAATTGCAGTAAACCATAACCACAATCCATCATACATTTTGGGGAAGGATGTGGAGGGAGTAAGTGATGCAGTGATGAGAGGAGGTGGGCGAGTGTGTTATGTATTGGGTAGGGAAGTGGTGGCAGAGGAGAAAGGAACTGTTGTATGGTGAGCTGAGGAATGATCTTTGGTCCCCTCCCGTCCCCCTCTCCTTGAGCAGCGGGACACTCGTAACTTAATATTGTGGATAATTTTATTAATTAAGCACTGTTGATTTTTTAATATAGACTGTTATTAGGTTAGTTACTAAATAGTCCCACACTGTGCTGTAATATATATATATGTGATGGCCAGGCTCAGCAATATCAAGATTAAATCATCACTTAAGCCAAGGTTATTATCACTAGTGTTAGCTAGGGTTAGTTGCTAGTTGTAGATCTCCAGCACCTATCTATTTCTTTACCTCCTAGCTAAAACATCGATCTTCTTCGCTGCTATCACTGAACGCAATGTGTGGAGTGAACGTGCCGTTCCGAGGTAAATAATTCCGGATTAAATTGTAGACCAGTACTAATTGAAGGATTTCTTAATAGCTTTTCCGATAGATACTGTAGCCTTCATCATTAATGATGAAGGATGGAGCATCTATCCCAAACGTTGAGCTAAAGTGTTGTGAGGAAGTTACTATAATAGTTACCTACAGTCAGCTATGAGGTTATTTCTGACCAGGTAGCTGTGGCTGTTGATGACGTAATCAGTTAGCTGTGGCTATTGATGACGTAATCAGGTAGCAGTGGCTGTTGATGTTGTAATCAGGTAGCTGTGGCTGTTGATGACGTAATCAGGTAGCTGTGGCTATTGATGATGTAATCAGGTAGCAGTGGCTGTTGATGATGTAATCAGGTAGCTGTGGCTGTTGATGACATAATCAGGTAGCTGTGGCTGTTGATGACGTAATCAGGTAGCTGTGGCTGTTTATGACGTAATCAGGTAGCTGTGGCTGTTGATGATGTAATCAGGTAGCTGTGGCTGTTGATGATGTAATCAGGTAGCTGTGGCTGTTGATGACGTAATCAGGTAGCAGTGGCTGTTGATGATGTAATCAGGTAGCTGTGGCTGTTGATGACGTAATCAGGTAGCTGTGGCTATTGATGATGTAATCAGGTAGCAGTGGCTGTTGATGATGTAATCATGTAGTGGTGGCTGGAGATGACGTAATCAGGTAGCTGTGGCTGTTGATGATGTAATCATGTAGTGGTGGCTGGAGATGACGTAATCAGGTAGCAGTGGCTGTTGGTGATGTAATCAGGTAGCTGTGGCTGTTGATGACGTAATCAGGTAGCTGTTGCTATTGATGATGTAATCAGGTAGCAGTGGCTGTTGATGATGTAATCAGGTAGCTGTGGCTGTTGATGACGTAATCAGGTAGCTGTGGCTGTTGATGATGTAATCAGGTAGCTGTGGCTGTTGATGACGTAATCAGGTAGCTGTTGCTATTGATGATGTAATCAGGTAGCAGTGGCTGTTGATGATGTAATCAGGTAGCTGTGGCTGTTGATGATGTAATCAGGTAGCTGTGGCTATTGATGATGTAATCAGGTAGTGGTGGCTGGAGATGATGTAATCAGGCAGTGGTGGCTGGAGATGATGTAATCAGGTAGTGGTGGCTGGAGATGATGTAATCAGGTAGTGGTGGCTGGAGATGATGTAATCAGGTAGTGGTCGTGGAGATGATGTAATCAGGTAGTGGTCGTGGAGATGATGTAATCAGGTAGTGGTCGTGGAGATGATGTAATCATGTAGTGGTCGTGGAGATGATGTAATCAGGTAGTGGTGCTGGAGAGGAGGAATAGCCAAAGAATTATCAAAGCCGGTAAAGTGATCCCTCATCTAGTGTCGACATGCCACCCCTGTGTGGCCTGCAAAGTCCTGGCAAAGATGAATCATATGGGCTCTTTCCCCAAATATTGCAGGTGAAGCCTTTGAGCAATGACAACACTCCCACGGACCAGCAGAGGAGGGAAGTCCCAAACAGCATCAACAACATACATGTACCTCACCACATGATACGGAGCCTTATAGCATACCACTTCATGGCTCCCTTCTGGGAAGCACATGCCTCAGCTTGTCGAGGTACTGCTTAGTTTCCCCATTCCTACCATCCACACTTATTCTGTCCTGTCTCAATCTTGACACTGCTCAAGGATTCATCTTGGAAAGAACCTAATGCGGTGAGCTTACAGCCACCCAGCGGTGGAATATAAAATGGAGGGTTAGGCTTCACCGACTGTCAGGCTTGATAATGTTCTGACTAACCTTTCCACATCATCTTGATTTCTTGGCTGTGACTGCTGATCCTGGATCATCAGTGGCTCTCGACATGTTTGAAACAGAGAATGAACAAGGATGTCTTCAAGGAGAGATCCAACACTGTGTAGCTCATATATTCCAAGTTAAATGAACAAGAATGCCTTCTGGAGAGATCCAACACTGTGTGGCTCATATATTCCATATGAAGATAAATGAACAAGGATGCCTTCAAGAGAGATCCAACACTGTGTGGCTAATATATTCCATATGAAGTTAAAAACTTGCAATGCAGATAAGCATTGCTAATTGCAAAGTCATATCCCCGATGGTTGTTCAGAAGCAGACCTGCCTTGTAGCCATCTGCTCCACCAGACCATATCTGTAGGAAGGCAACGGAAATAGCTAGGAGGGTGTCAAGTGCTTTACTATGAATATAATACCGAAAGAAGCTCATTTTTGCTCCAGTTGGGGATTTTTTTTGAGTATTTTGAGGAAAAACTGTCTGAAGTAGCTCATTCTTGTCAAAATGGGCACATTAGCTTCCTTTTCAGCAATTATGAATATGATACTCTTTCTACTCTAAATGACAGAACACTGCTTTTGGTGAAAAATTTCTCTAATTAAACAGATAGAAGAGACATTTTTAAAGTGTTTTTCGAGTTCCTCTGGTTAAGGGAGAGATGGCACACGTACACACGCTCTGTCCGTGTGCTTGTCAAATTTTGAAAAGCAGTTACTGTAAAACTAAAGTGACCTCAGTCTGACCTTGCCAATTCCACCACTCTATGTTGGTGATGGTAAGGTTTCCAGCTTGGCTCCTCTCTAGACTTGCAGAGAAACTGGTTACTTGCAGCTGCTGCCCCATCACCAAAAGCTTCCACCTATAAACTAGCAGAAAGCTGCTCTCCACTCTCACTGCACTCCACTCTCACTGCACTCCACTCTCTCACTGCACTCCACTCTCACTCCACTCTCACTGCACTCCACTCTCACTGCTCTCCACTCTCACTGCTCTCCACTCTCACTGCTCTCCACTCTCACTGCACTCCACTCTCACTGCACTCCACTCTCACTGCTCTCCACTCTCACTGCTCTCCACTCTCACTGCTCTCCACTCTCACTGCTCTCCACTCTCACTGCTCTCCACTCTCACTGCTCTCCACTCTCACTGCACTCCACTCTCACTGCACTCCACTCTCACTGCACTCCACTCTCACTGCTCTCCACTCTCACTGCTCTCCACTCTCACCGCTCTCCACTCTCACCGCTCTCCACTCTCACTGCTCTCCACTCTCACTGCACTCCACTCTCACTGCACTCCACTCTCACTCCACTCTCACTGCACTCCACTCTCACTGCACTCCACTCTCACTGCTCTCCACACCCACTGCACTCCACTCTCACTGCTCTCCACTCTCACTGCACTCCACTCTCACTGCTCTCCACTCTCACTGCACTCCACTCTCACTGCTCTCCACTCTCACTGCACTCCACTCTCACTGCTCTCCACTCTCACTGCACTCTCACTGCACTCCACTCTCACTGCTCTCCACTCTCACTGCTCTCCACTCTCACTGCTCTCCACTCTCACTGCACTCCACTCTCACTGCTCTCCACTCTCACTGCTCTCCACTCTCACTGCTCTCCACTCTCACTGCACTCCACTCTCACTGCTCTCCACTCTCACTGCACTCCACTCTCACTGCTCTCCACTCTCACTGCACTCCACTCTCACTGCTCTCCACTCTCACTGCTCTCCACTCTCACTGCTCTCCACTCTCACTGCTCTCCACTCTCACTGCTCTCCACTCTCACTGCTCTCCACTCTCACTGCTCTCCACTCTCACTGCTCTCCACTCTCACTGCACTCCACTCTCACTGCTCTCCACTCTCACTGCTCTCCACTCTCACTGCTCTCCACTCTCACTGCACTCCACTCTCACTGCTCTCCACTCTCACTGCTCTCCACTCTCACTGCTCTCCACTCTCACTGCTCTCCACTCTCACTGCTCTCCACTCTCACTGCACTCCACTCTCACTGCTCTCCACTCTCACTGCTCTCCACTCTCACTGCTCTCCACTCTCACTGCACTCCACTCTCACTGCACTCCACTCTCACTGCACTCCACTCTCACTGCTCTCCACTCTCACTGCTCTCCACTCTCACCGCTCTCCACTCTCACTGCTCTCCACTCTCACTGCTCTCCACTCTCACTGCTCTCCACTCTCACTGCTCTCCACTCTCACTGCTCTCCACTCTCACTGCTCTCCACTCTCACTGCTCTCCACTCTCACTGCTCTCCACTCTCACTGCACTCCACTCTCACTGCACTCTCACTGCTCTCCACTCTCACTGCACTCCACTCTCACTGCTCTCCACTCTCACTGCACTCCACTCTCACTGCTCTCCACTCTCACTGCTCTCCACTCTCACTGCACTCCACTCTCACTGCACTCCACTCTCACTGCACTCCACTCTCACTGCTCTCCACTCTCACTGCTCTCCACTCTCACTGCACTCCACTCTCACTGCTCTCCACTCTCACTGCTCTCCACTCTCACTGCACTCCACTCTCACTGCTCTCCACTCTCACTGCACTCCACTCTCACTGCTCTCCACTCTCACTGCACTCCACTCTCACTGCTCTCCACTCTCACTGCACTCCACTCTCACTGCTCTCCACTCTCACTGCTCTCCACTCTCACTGCACTCCACTCTCACTGCACTCTCACTGCTCTCCACTCTCACTGCACTCCACTCTCACTGCTCTCCACTCTCACTGCTCTCCACTCTCACTGCACTCCACTCTCACTGCTCTCCACTCTCACTGCACTCCACTCTCACTGCTCTCCACTCTCTCGCTGCTCTCCACTCTCACTGCACTCCACTCTCACTGCACTCTCACTGCTCTCCACTCTCACTGCTCTCCACTCTCACTGCTCTCCACTCTCACTGCACTCCACTCTCACTGCACTCCACTCTCACTGCTCTCCACTCTCACTGCTCTCCACTCTCACTGCACTCCACTCTCACTGCACTCCACTCTCACTGCTCTCCACTCTCACTGCACTCCACTCTCACTGCACTCCACTCTCACTGCTCTCCACTCTCACTGCTCTCCACTCTCACTGCACTCCACTCTCACTGCACTCCACTCTCACTGCTCTCCACGCTCACTGCTCTCCACTCTCACTGCACTCCACTCTCACTGCTCTCCACTCTCACTGCTCTCCACTCTCACTGCACTCCACTCTCACTGCACTCCACTCTCACTGCTCTCCACTCTCACTGCTCTCCACTCTCACTGCACTCCACTCTCACTGCACTCCACTCTCACTGCTCTCCACTCTCACTGCTCTCCACTCTCACTGTAGAGCAGGCTAATGAAGTCACTCATCCTGTAGAGCAGACTAATGAAGACACTCATCCTGTAGAGCAGGCTAATGAAGACACTCATCCTGTAGAGCAGGCTAATGAAGACACTCATCCTGTAGAGCAGGCTAATGAAGACACTCATCCTGTAGAGCAGCTAATGAAGACACTCATCCTGTAGAGCAGCTAATGAAGACACTCATCCTGTAGAGCAGGCTAATGAAGACACTCATCCTGTAGAGCATGCTAATGAAGACACTCATCCTGTAGAGCAGGCTAATGAAGTCACTCATCCTGTAGAGCAGCTAATGAAGACACTCATCCTGTAGAGCAGGCTAATGAAGACACTCATCCTGTAGAGCAGTCTAATGAAGACACTCATCCTGTAGAGCAGGCTAATGAAGACACTCATCCTGTAGAGCAGGAGGCTAATGAAGACACTCATCCTGTAGAGCAGACTAATGAAGACACTCATCCTGTAGAGCAGGCTAATGAAGACACTCATCCTGTAGAGCAGGCTAATGAAGACACTCATCCTGTAGAGCAGGCTAATGAAGACACTGATCTGTAGAGCAGGCTAATGAAGACACTCATCCTGTAGAGCAGGCTAATGAAGACACTCATCCTGTATAGCAGGCTAATGAAGACACTCATCCTGTAGAGCAGGCTAATGAAGACACTCATCCTGTAGAGCAGGCTAATGAAGACACTCATCCTGTAGAGCAGGCTAATGAAGACACTCATCCTGTAGAGTAGGCTAATGAAGACACTCATCCTGTAGAGCAGGGCCTCCTCTAGCCACAGATAGCAATTTCAACTATTAAACATTTTCCAATCAGGAACCACACTTGCAGCAAATCCACTTGTGCTGATTATGTAACTTGGGGGACGGCTAAACATTTGCAACTTTTTAATTTAAAGAAAGCGAGCACACAGAGAGAGCTATGTTTTGAGCGATATATATCTAATTCATACAGTGAAGTGTGAAATTGTTTATGGAGCTCTAAAGTCGTAACCACGAGTTTATTGGTGCTTGTAAAAATGTTTTAGTTCCCCTTAAAGTATATATAAATGTTTACATTTCTTTACAAAATGATTTACTCACCTCTGAAGAAAAGACAAGTATAAAAAAATTTCTCAATGAACTCTCAGTTGACATCATTATAATCACTTCCTCAATAATCAACTTCAAATTATATTCACTTGATGTTTCATGCTCTAGCCTTCACCAGGAATAATTCCAGATGAAGGCTAGAGCATCTAGTCGAAACGTCGAGTGAATACAATTTGAAGTTGATTATTGAGAAGGTGATTATAATTAAAAAAAGTTCACTTGAATCACAAGGCAATCTCAAATTGTACGTGTCTATCAGTTCTTAGTATGTGCAAAGAAACTGAACAGCTACAGTCGTCTGTAAGTTCTTTGTCTTTTTCAAGCTCTTAGAGCCATGGAGAGCCATTGGCAATAAGTTAGTGTCATGTAACACAATGCAGGTTTGCTCTACTGGAAGAGACTCGGGAATGAAACCATGAACCACTTGGCTCGCTAAGGAGTGGTGGGAATGAACAATCCCTACAACTCCATGTAGGCATTCACTTATCAACCCCGTGGGTGAGACGTTGATAGGACTGGGATGACACTTTCCCAGGGGCACACTAGCAATGCTGAGAAGGTAACCTGACCACGCCACACCCACTAGCAATGCTGAGAAGGTAACGTAACCATGCCACACCCACTATCAATGCTGAGAAGGTCACCTGACCATGCCACACCCACTAGCAATGCTGAGAAGGTAACGTGACCATTCCACACCCACTAGCAATGCTGAGAAGGTCACCTGACCATGCCACACCCACTAGCAATGCTGAGAAGGTAACGTGACCATGCCACACCCACTAGCAATGCTGAGAAGGTAACGTGACCATGCCACACCCACTAGCAATGCTGAGAAGGTAACGTGACCATGCCACACCCACTAGCAATGCTGAGAAGGTAACGTGACCATGCCACACCCACTAGCAATGCTGAGAAGGTAACGTGACCATGCCACACCCACTAGCAATGCTGAGAAGGTCACCTGACAATGCTAGCAATGCTGAGAAGGTAACCTGACCATGCCACACCCACTAGCAATGCTGAGAAGGTAACGTGACCATGCCACACCCACTAGCAATGCTGAGGTCACCTGACCATGCCACACCCACTAGCAATGCTGAGAAGGTAACATGACCATGCCACACCCACTAGCAATGCTGAGAAGGTAACGTGACCATGCCACACCCACTAGCAATGCTGAGAAGGTCACCTGACCATGCTAGCAATGCTGAGAAGGTAACATGACCATGCCACACCCACTAGCAATGCTGAGAAGGTAACCTGACCATGCCACACCCACTAGCAATGCTGAGGTCACCTGACCATGCCACACCCACTAGCAATGCTGAGGTCACCTAACCATGCCACACCCACTAGCAATGCTGAGGTCAACGGCCATGCCACACCCACTAGCAATGCTGAGAAGGTAACGTGATCATGCCACACCCACTAGCAATGCTGAGGTCACCTGACCATGCCACACCCACTAGCAATGCTGAGAAGGTAACCTGACCATGCCACACCCACTAGCAATGCTGAGAAGGTAACCTGACCATGCCTCACATAACTTTGATGCAACTACTGCACATCCAATGACCTTCTAACAAATAGAAAGGGCTAACATCTTAAATAATATGGTAAAGTGTTGGGCTACATTGCCCGCAGGACAGTCCCGCATTCCACATCCTTGTCTCGCTGTCCAGCCAGCATGGCAAATAACCGGCAGTTTGCTTGGCTGCCTCTGCTTTGAATGACTTTGGTCAGGAGAAGCCTGTGCTAAATGATGGGTTGGTCTCCCCCGTAACCTGGCGAGTAGCTAGCTAGTAGAGTAAGCTCCACCCACTGCAGCCGGTGTGACCTTTGCACTCCAGCTGCTAGCATTATTATGGCCATGCCTACTTCAATTCACAACACAAATTACTGGCTAATTTCTAGAACTGCTTCCCGATCAGTTTATCAGACATTTAAGTCCGTCAATATGTCCAATTCAGACGGAATCCTAGTCAGGTTTCACTAGAAAACAAGCACAAACTACTGCAGATGCCGAGACTGGGGAACAACCAAGTTTAATTAGCTGTGACTGAAGAAATATTCATGTTTTGTGAAATGGTCAGATACTGAAGAATGCCAGATATATCTAATAGTTGCAGGAAAGGTTGTGGCATCTGGAGGCAAGGATGGCTACCTCCACTGCCAGATATATCTAGGAAAGGTTGTCTGGAGGCAAGGATGGCTACCTCCACTGCCATGAAGCCCAACTAACTGCACCTCAAACATGATCAGTGCATTTATTGACTATGAATTTAATACATTAGCTGTCCTGGGCTGCAGGTAAACACAACAAGCACTCAGAGAACTCTCAGTTGACATAAAATTATATACTCGCTTGACATTTCGACTAGATTCTCCATGCCCTTGCCTTCATCAGGAATAATCACAAGCGTTTGATTTCAAATTAGCCCTCCAGGCCCCCCTAGAGAGGTGTGCACGTGTCCATAGAATATGACAATCCTTACACATCCATCCTTGCCAGGAATATGATGATCTTTACCAAACAACACAAACCCTATCTAGGAGCATGTGATCCATATAATCTCAGCTGATGATCCTTACCAAGAAACACAAACAACTTTACCTAGGAACATGCTGATCCTTACCAAACAACACGATCCCAAACAACACGATCCCAAACACGATCCCTACCAAGGAACACTATGTTTCATTCAAAAAAACAAGATGATCCTTACCAAACAACACCTACCAAGGAAAACTATGTTTCAAACCAAGGATGATGATCCTTACCAAACAACATTATGATCATTACCAAGGAACACTGTTTCATACCAAGGAAACCTTACCAAACAACACTACGATCTATAAGGAACACTATGTTTCAACCAAGGATGATGATCATTACCAAACAACACTACGGTCTCTACGAAGGAACACTAAGGTTCAACCAAGGATGACGATCCTTACCAAATAAACACTACACTCCCTACCAAGGAACACTATGTTTCATATCAAGGAAACAAGATGATCCTTACCAGTATATTAATGACCCTGAAGTCTTTGTTGAGTCCATGCCCCACAAAGATGACGCCGCTCTCCAGCAGGTAGAGGAGCTTGAGGTAGCTGGCCTTGAGCGTGGTGAGGTGCTTGGAGCTCATGCTGGCATCCAGATCACCAGGGCGGATGCCCGAGAACTTGGTCAAGTAATCCACCACCTGTATGACCAAACACACACACAAGCTAAACATGCACACAAGCTCTGTTAGATGTGTAGGCATCTGCATACATGTATGTGCAATATTGTGAGAAGTGAATACAATAACAAGCCGCACCCAAAATATGCTTGAGGCATGATCAACTGCCAGAATATCAAATATGATATTAAATATTTTATACTTCCAATAACCCTCCCCCCCCCCATATCCTTCTCTACACAGTGCATGCTGTACCTGTTCTGAGGTGGAGATGTAGTCATCAATGAAAGGAATGCCCTCCATGGGACCTTTCCTGACACAGACAGAGAGAGGGGAAAAATCACCAACAACAATCAACAGAGGGAACAACAACAACAGCAACAACTGCTGCGGGCAAAGAGCCGGACTTTTCATTTGGCCATCTTGTCATGTGCACAATTAGAAGACTAGAAGAACATTTTAGCTTTAAAATTCTCAGTTCTTTAAAACGGTGGGCTGCTAATATATTTAATTTATTTAACATTAATACAAGAAATTAAATAACAACAGATAAATAATAACAACAACAACAATTATTATTATAATTATTATTATTATTATTTTATTACTCTTCATCATCATCATATTATTTAAATATTATTATTATTATTACTACTATATTACTACTATTATTATTATTACTATATACTACTACTATTATTATTACTCTTTTTTAAATTATAATTTCTTATTATTTATATAATTAAATATTATTTTTATTATTTTATGACGGGGAGGACCTACGGAAGGAAGAACATTGATCATTTGAACAGGCTCTTTAAAGAATGGTTATCCATAAGCCTTCATCAGCCTTTCATCTGCAGATACTGTATATCCAAAACAGAAAGGAAGATAAGTACACTGATACAGGCAATGAGGGGTCTAAAGAGAAGGATCCTATGATAGTGATTCCTTATGCAGCAGGGATGAGTGAAGACGTCAGGAGGGTCTCTCTCTCTCTCTCTCTGTGTGTGTGTGTGTGTGTGTGTGTGTGTGGAAGGGGGGAGTTCTGTTTTTTTTGCATGACCCCTTATTTCTCTGGAACCATGAACCTATTATGTTTGTGTGGCCTTTAGAAAACATTCACGAAGGCCCAAAATATGTTTTAATGAACATGTGTGGTGTACTGCATCCATTGCAGATGTGGGAAATCCTACATATGCAGGGGAGACCAACAGAAGACTGGAGACCAGAATGAAAGAACATCAGGATGCCTGTAGAAAGTGTGTTAAAGAGAAATCTGCAACTGCTGAACATGCATGGGATAATGGACATCCTATTTAGCCACCATCTTAGACCAGGACAGAAGGAACTGCTAGTGAAGAAGGCACTGCACATCAGACTAGCACTAAAGTGTGAGTGGCTAAATCGAGACTGTGGAATGGACTTGCTGGCTGTTCAGTGTCCTAGTGACTGAAGCCTCTCCTGCTCCTGTTCAGTGTCTCTAGTGACTGAAGCCTCACCTGCTCCTGTTCAGTGTCTCTAGTGACTGAAGCCTCTCCTGCTCCTGTTCAGTGTCTCTAGTGACTGAAGCCTCACCTGCTCCTGTTCAGTGTCTCTAGTGACTGAAGCCTCTCCTGCTGCTGTTCAGTGTCTCTAGTGACTGAAGCCTCACCTGCTCCTGTTCAGTGCCTCTAGTGACTGAAGCCTCACCTGCTCCTGTTCAGTGTCTCTAGTGACTGAAGCCTCTCCTGCTCCTGTTCAGTGTCTCTAGTGACTGAAGCCTCACCTGCTCCTGTTCAGTATCTCTAGTGACTGAAGCCTCACCTGCTCCTGTTCAGTGTCTCTAGTGACTGAAGCCTCTCCTGCTACTGTTCAGTGTCTCTAGTGACTGAAGCCTCACCTGCTCCTGTTCAGTGTCTCTAGTGACTGAAGCCTCTCCTGCTACTGTTCAGTGTCTCTAGTGACTGAAGCCACTCCATCTCCTGTTCAGTGTCTCTAGTGACTGAAGCCTCTCCTGCTCCTGTTCAGTGTCTCTAGTGACTGAAGCCTCTCCTGCTCCTGTTCAGCATCTCTAGTGACTGAAGCCACTCCATCTCCTGTTCAGTGTCTCTAGTGACTGAAGCCTCTCCTGCTCCTGTTCAGTGTCTCTAGTGACTGAAGCCTCTCCTGCTCCTGTTCAGTGTCTCTAGTGACTGAAGCCACTCCATCTCCTGTTCAGTGTCTCTAGTGACTGAAGCCTCTCCTGCTCCTGTTCAGTGCCTCTAGTGACTGAAGCCTCTCCTGCTCCTGTTCAGTGTCTCTAGTGACTGAAGCCTCTCCAGCTCCTGTTCAGTGTCTCTAGTGACTGAAGCCTCTCCTGCTCCTGTTCAGTGTCTCTAGTGACTGAAGCCTCACCTGCTCCTGTTCAGTGTCTCTAGTGACTGAAGCCTCTCCAGCTCCTGTTCAGTGTCTCTAGTGACTGAAGCCTCTCCTGCTCCTGTTCAATGTCTCTAGTGACTGAAGCCTCTCCAGCTCCTGTTCAGTGCCTCTAGTGACTGAAGCCTCTCCTGCTCCTGTTCAGTGTCTCTAGTGACTGAAGCCTCTCCTGCTCCTGTTCAGTGCCTCTAGTGACTGAAGCCTCTCCTGCTCCTGTTCGGTGTCCTAGTGACGGAAGCCTCACCTGCTCCTGTTCAGTGCCTCTAGTGACTGAAGCCTCACCTGCTTCTGTTCAGTGTCTCTAGTGACTGAAGCCTCTCCTGCTCCTGTTCAGTGTCTCTAGTGACTGAAGCCTCACCTGCTCCTGTTCAGTGCCTCTAGTGACTGAAGCCTCACCTGCTCCTGTTCAGTGTCTCTAGTGACTGAAGCCTCTCCTGCTCCTGTTCAGTGTCTCTAGTGACTGAAGCCTCACCTGTTCCTGTTCAGTGTCTCTAGTGACCGAAGCCTCTCCTGCTCCTGTTCAGTGCCTCTAGTGACTGAAGCCTCTCCTGCTCCTGTTCAGTGTCTCTAGTGACTGAAGCCTCACCTGCTCCTGTTCAGTGTCTCTAGTGACTGAAGCCTCACCTGTTCCTGTTCAGTGTCTCTAGTGACTGAAGCCTCTCCTGCTCCTGTTCAGTGTCTCTAGTGACTGAAGCCTCACCTGTTCCTGTTCAGTGTCTCTAGTGACTGAAGCCTCTCCTGCTCCTGTTCAGTGCCTCTAGTGACTGAAGCCTCTCCTGCTCCTGTTCAGTGTCTCTAGTGACTGAAGCCTCTCCTGCTCCTGTTCAGTGTCTCTAGTGACTGAAGCCTCACCTGCTCCTGTTCAGTGTCTCTAGTGACTGAAGCCTCACCTGCTCCTGTTCAGTGTCTCTAGTGATTGAAGCCTCTCCTGCTCCTGTTCAGTGTCTCTAGTGACTGAAGCCTCTCCTGCTCCTGTTCAGTGTGAAGCCTCTCCTGCTCCTGTTGAGTGTCTCTAGTGACTGAAGCCTAACCTGTTCCTGTTCAGTGTCCTAGTGACTGAAGCCTCTCCTGCTCCTGTTCAGTGTGAAGCCTCTCCTGCTCCTGTTGAGTGTCTCTAGTGACTGAAGCCTCACCTGTTCCTGTTCAGTGCCTCTAGTGACTGAAGCCTCTCCTGCTCCTGTTCAGTGTCTCTAGTGACTGAAGCCTCTCCTGCTCCTGTTCAGCATCTCTAGTGACTGAAGCCACTCCATCTCCTGTTCAGTGTCTCTAGTGACTGAAGCCTCTCCTGCTCCTGTTCAGTGTCTCTAGTGACTGAAGCCTCTCCTGCTCCTGTTCAGTGTCTCTAGTGACTGAAGCCACTCCATCTCCTGTTCAGTGTCTCTAGTGACTGAAGCCTCTCCTGCTCCTGTTCAGTGCCTCTAGTGACTGAAGCCTCTCCTGCTCCTGTTCAGTGTCTCTAGTGACTGAAGCCTCTCCAGCTCCTGTTCAGTGTCTCTAGTGACTGAAGCCTCTCCTGCTCCTGTTCAGTGTCTCTAGTGACTGAAGCCTCACCTGCTCCTGTTCAGTGTCTTTAGTGACTGAAGCCTCTCCAGCTCCTGTTCAGTGTCTCTAGTGACTGAAGCCTCTCCTGCTCCTGTTCAATGTCTCTAGTGACTGAAGCCTCTCCAGCTCCTGTTCAGTGCCTCTAGTGACTGAAGCCTCTCCTGCTCCTGTTCAGTGTCTCTAGTGACTGAAGCCTCTCCTGCTCCTGTTCAGTGCCTCTAGTGACTGAAGCCTCTCCTGCTCCTGTTCGGTGTCCTAGTGACGGAAGCCTCACCTGCTCCTATTCAGTGCCTCTAGTGACTGAAGCCTCACCTGCTTCTGTTCAGTGTCTCTAGTGACTGAAGCCTCTCCTGCTCCTGTTCAGTGTCTCTAGTGACTGAAGCCTCACCTGCTCCTGTTCAGTGCCTCTAGTGACTGAAGCCTCACCTGCTCCTGTTCAGTGTCTCTAGTGACTGAAGCCTCTCCTGCTCCTGTTCAGTGTCTCTAGTGACTGAAGCCTCACCTGTTCCTGTTCAGTGTCTCTAGTGACCGAAGCCTCTCCTGCTCCTGTTCAGTGCCTCTAGTGACTGAAGCCTCTCCTGCTCCTGTTCAGTGTCTCTAGTGACTGAAGCCTCACCTGCTCCTGTTCAGTGTCTCTAGTGACTGAAGCCTCACCTGTTCCTGTTCAGTGTCTCTAGTGACTGAAGCCTCTCCTGCTCCTGTTCAGTGTCTCTAGTGACTGAAGCCTCACCTGTTCCTGTTCAGTGTCTCTAGTGACTGAAGCCTCTCCTGCTCCTGTTCAGTGCCTCTAGTGACTGAAGCCTCACCTACTCCTGTTAAGTGTCTCTAGTGACTGAAGCCTCTCCTGCTCCTGTTCAGTGCCTCTAGTGACTGAAGCCTCTCCTGCTCCTGTTCAGTGTCTCTAGTGACTGAAGCCTCACCTGCTTCTGTTCAGTGTCTCTAGTGACTGAAGCCTCTCCTGCTCCTGTTCAGTGCCTCTAGTGACTGAAGCCTCACCTGTTCCTGTTCAGTGTCTCTAGTGACTGAAGCCTCTCCTGCTCCTGTTCAGTGCCTCTAGTGACTGAAGCCTCACCTGCTCCTGTTAAGTGTCTCTAGTGACTGAAGCCTCCCCTGCTCCTGTTCAGTGCCTCTAGTGACTGAAGCCTCTCCTGCTCCTGTTCGGTGTCCTAGTGACTGAAGCCTCACCTGTTCCTGTTCAGTGTCTCTAGTGACTGAAGCCTCACCTGTTCCTGTTCAGTGTCTCTAGTGACTGAAGCCTCTCCTGCTCCTGTTCAGTGCCTCTAGTGACTGAAGCCTCACCTGCTCCTGTTAAGTGTCTCTAGTGACTGAAGCCTCTCCTGCTACTGTTCAGTGCCTCTAGTGACTGAAGCCTCTCCTGCTCCTGTTCGGTGTCCTAGTGACTGAAGCCTCACCTGCTCCTGTTCAGTGTGAAGCCTCTCCTGCTCCTGTTCAGTGTCTCTAGTGACTGAAGCCTCACCTGTTCCTGTTCAGTGTCTCTAGTGACTGAAGCCTCTCCTGCTCCTGTTCAGTGTCTCTAGTGACTGAAGCCTCTCCTGCTCCTGTTCAGTGCCTCTAGTGACTGAAGCCTCTCCTGCTCCTGTTCAGTGCCTCTTAAAATCATCCTTCCCAGTTGACAGGAGGATTAAATCCACAAAGACCATCAAGATACCTGGCACAGCCATAGCCAGCGATTCATCAGCTGCAGAGCATGTGATGTTGATGACTACAAAGGTAGACAGGTCGTCTATATATATAATGAGCACCAAGCCTCTAGCAGGCTACTTCAGCTAAAGCTAGGAGCTGTTAGATGACAGTACTAGCTGCTCGCATATTATTACAGCTAAACCCATGGTCGCTGACTTAGAGCAAGGACATAGCTCATCCCCCAGGTTCAAGATGAAGCTTGCTGTGCTCATCCAATAGATTTTAGCTTTCAATACAACTGGAATATATTGCTGCTTGGCTTCCACGCTCTCCCTGACAGGTCTACTTAGTCACTTCCTGCCTCAATGGTCTTGATGCTGCTCACGCCTCCTTGTCTCAGGATGTACCAAAGTGGTTGACTGGCTGAATCCATGAGCTCATCCGTCTCTAGCTGAATCTATGAGCTCATCCATCTCTAGCTGAATCCATGTACCTATCTCTGCTGAATCCATGAGCTCACCCCATCTCTAGCTGAATCCATGAGCTCAACTATCTCTAGCTGAATCCATGAGCTCATCCATCTCTAGCTGAACCCATGAGCTCATCCATCTCTAGCTGAATCCATGTACCTATCTCTGCTGAATCCATGAGCTCACCCCATCTCTAGCTGAATCCATGAGCTCAACTATCTCTAGCTGAATCCATGAGCTCATCCATCTCTAGCTGAATCCATGAGCTCATCCATCTCTAGCTGAATCCATTTACCTATCTCTGCTGAATCCATGAGCTCATCCCATCTCTAGCTGAATCCATGAGCTCAACTATCTCTAGCTGAATCCATGCTCAACATCTCTATGAGCTCAGCCATCTCTAGCTGAGTCCATAGCTAATCTCTAGTGCATTCTAAATAACTGTCCACCATTGGTGCATGCTTGGAGATCGATATTTACATACTATTGATAATAAACCAGTTGTGCTAAACAGCAGGTATTTTAGCTACACATGCCCAGTGCAATGTTGTATTGCTCTTCAGCATCGAGTTTCACTTCCTGTTTGATGGATGAGTGAGAAAAATGAAAAAGTGCCTTTTGTTGTCAACGTAGCGCTGTGTAACATTGCATAATGCTGCATAGCTTGTTTGCTTGCTTCAATGGAGTTGATTCCTAAACCAAGCTGCAGCTGGTTGTGTTTGCTTTCTGAACAGTTTATTCTTGACAACAAAAAGGGGAAAAGCACACCATCGCTATGGTTACAGCATAACATTGGTGGTGTTCAGGTGACCTTATTCTTGCTCTCTGTAGCATCACATGAATAATGAGCTGCTCTCACCCTCTGATGCCATGGCAACAAAATATCTCCTAATCCACCAGCTGCTCTCACCCACTGATGCCATGGCAACAAAATATCTCCTAATCCATCAGCTGCTCTCACCCTCTGATGCCATGGCAACAAAATATCTCCTAATCCACCAGCTGCTCTCACCCTCTGATGCCATGGCAACAAAAAATCTCCTAATCCATCAGCTGCTCTCACCCTCTGATGACGGTGATTCTTGCCACAGAGAACTGACCAGGCTTCAGCGTGGTATGCGTCCCATCGCTCCTCACCTCTGCCTCCTCCTGGTTGAGGGACACAAACTCAGCATCCATACCCATAAGGTCTCCTGCAGAGGGGAGCTCGGAGAACGCCAGAGGGGTGGACATTGTGGGAGATAGGACCAGACGAGAGGAGTGTGTCTCGGTCAGAAGCACAATTGGGTCGAGCTGGCACGACACTGCAGTGATGTAAATAAACCATTATCAATTACCGAGTGCTCACACTGTATAGTATCCCAGAGCAACACACTGTATAGTATCCCAGAGCAACACACTGTATAGTATCCCAGAGCAACACACTGTATAGTATCCCAGAGCAACACACTGTATAGTATCCCAGAGCAACACGCTGTACAGTATCCCAGAGCAACACACTGTATAGTATCCTAGAGCAACACACTGTATAGTATCCTAGAGCAACACACTGTATAGTATCCCAGAGCAACACACTGTATAGTATCCCAGAGCAACACACTGTATAGTATCCCAGAACAACACACTGTATAGTATCCCAGAGCAACACACTGTATAGTATCCCAGAGCAACACACTGTATAGTATCCCAGAGCAACACACTGTATAGTATCCCAGAGCAACACACTGTATAGTATCCCAGAACAACACACTGTATAGTATCCCAGAGCAACACACTGTATAGTATCCCAGAGCAACACACTGTATAGTATCCCAGAGCAACATACTGTATAGTATCCCAGAACAACACACTGTATAGTATCCCAGAGCAACACACTGTATAGTATCCCAGAGCAACACACTGTATAGTATCCCAGAACAACACACTGTATAGTATCCCAGAACAACACACTGTATAGTATCCCAGAGCAACACACTGTATAGTATCCCAGAGCAACACACTGTATAGTATCCCAGAACAACACACTGTATAGTATCCCAGAGCAACACACTGTATAGTATCCCAGAGCAACACACTGTATAGTATCCCAGAGCAACACACTGTATAGTATCCTAGAGCAACACACTGTATAGTATCCTAGAGCAACACACTGTATAGTATCCCAGAGCAACACACTGTATAGTATCCCAGAGCAACACACTGTATAGTATCCCAGAACAACACACTGTATAGTATCCCAGAGCAACACACTGTATAGTATCCCAGAGCAACACACTGTATAGTATCCCAGAGCAACACACTGTATAGTATCCCAGAGCAACATACTGTATAGTATCCCAGAACAACACACTGTATAGTATCCCAGAGCAACACACTGTATAGTATCCCAGAGCAACACACTGTATAGTATCCCAGAGCAACACACAACACACTGTATAGTATCCCAGAGCAACACACTGTATAGTATCCCAGAGCAACACACTGTATAGTATCCCAGAGCAACACACTGTATAGTATCCCAGAGCAACACACTGTATAGTATCCCAGAGCAATGTGCAGTATCCCAGAGCAACACACTGTATAGTATCCCAGAGCAACACACTTTATAGTATCCCAGAGCAACACACTGTATAGTATCCCAGAGCAACACACTGTATAGTATCCCAGAGCAACACACTGTATAGTATCCCAGAACAACACACTGTATAGTATCCCAGAGCAACACACTGTATAGTATCCCAGAACAACACACTGTATAGTATCCCAGAGCAACACACTGTATAGTATCCCAGAGCAACACACTGTATAGTATCCCAGAGCAACACACTGTATAGTATCCAGAGCAACACACTGTATAGTATCCCAGAGCAACACACTGTATAGTATCCCAGAGCAACACACTGTATAGTATCCCAGAACAACACACTGTATAGTATCCCAGAGCAACACACTGTATAGTATCCCAGAACAACACACTGTATAGTATCCCAGAGCAACACACTGTATAGTATCCCAGAGCAACACACTGTATAGTATCCCAGAACAACACACTGTATAGTATCCAAGAGCAACACACTGTATAGTATCCCAGAGCAACACACTGTATAGTATCCCAGAACAACACACTGTATAGTATCCCAGAGCAACACACTGTATAGTATCCCAGAGCAACACACTGTATAGTATCCCAGAGCAACACACTGTATAGTATCCCAGAGCAACACACTGTATAGTATCCTAGAGCATCACACTGTACCCAGAGCCACACACTGTATAGTATCCCAGAGCAACACACTGTATAGTATCCCAGAGCAACACACTGTATAGTATCCCAGAGCAACACACTGTATAGTATCCCAGAGCAACACACTGTATAGTATCCCAGAGCAACACACTGTATAGTATCCCAGAGCAACACACTGTATAGTATCCTAGAGCATCACACTGTACCCAGAGCCACACACTGTATAGTATCCCAGAGCAACACACTGTATAGTATCCCAGAGCAACACACTGTATAGTATCCCAGAGCAACACACTGTATAGTATCCTAGAGCATCACACTGTACCCAGAGCCACACACTGTATAGTATCCCAGAGCAACACACTGTATAGTATCCCAGAGCAACACACTGTATAGTATCCCAGAGCAACACACTGTATAGTATCCCAGAGCAACACACTGTATAGTATCCCAGAGCAACACACTGTATAGTATCCCAGAGCAACACACTGTATAGTATCCCAGAGCATCACACTGTATAGTATCCCAGAGCAACACACTGTATAGTATCCCAGAGCAACACACTGTATAGTATCCCAGAGCAACACACTGTATAGTATCCCAGAGCAACACACTGTATAGTATCCCAGAGCAACACACTGTATAGTATCCCAGAGCAACACACTGTAGAGTATCCTAGTCAGTATTAGGTGGGCAAGAACTTTGAACCAGCCCCAGCCAGTATTAGGTGGGCAAGAAGACCACCTTTACTAAAACATGGCTATGTAGTGTATATGTACTAGTACCCCCATCAGGGGGAACAGGTTGCCATGGCACTAGTTACCTTGAGTGTTGTATGCCTTGATGTAATCCCTGCGAGTGTAGATGAGGACAGCTGGTGTCAGCCATTCCATCTGGAACACTCCCACCTCACTCTACACCACCACACACACACAACAAAAACGAGAAAATGGAAGTCACTTATGTTGAGAAAATGAAACAATTCCCCCCTCCTACCCCCCCCCCCCCAACATAAATATTACAGCTACACTGGGAGGTGGTTGGGTGGATTATGATTTAAGTACCCACAGACAGGGAAACCACTAGAGAAGAAGCTCCACTGCAGGCTAGTGTGCTAAACATGCGGACATTGCAAACCTGTTTCTGTTGAGGGCACACATGCTCAAGTGTGTGTGCATATACATATATACATATATATATATATATATGTACTTCAGTATATCTATTGTGTAGTATATACATACCTATGAATGTAAGTATATATGTATATACATGTACTTCAGTATATCTATTGTGTAGTATGTACATACCTATCAGGGGTGGGTGGGTGGCGGAGGGGGCGGCCGCCTGACCAATATTTAGGACCAACTGTATCTTGTGTTAATAATTATGGAACTGGTGCATTGTTTACTTAAAATAGTATATACTATTTTACCTTACATGTGGCCAGTCACTAGCTGTATTTCACCCATTAACCAGTCATTGATTGTTACATGAGATGATTATGTCCTCTGAGTGACTTGTTTAATGATGCATGCAATACATGTGCACTGCCAGAGCAGGTGAGCACTGAGCACATGGCAATCATTAGCTTTGATTTCTAAGATTGCATGACAGTCTTTCTCTGTGTGTAATCAGTCACCATGGCTTCAAATTCTGCCTCCCTGTCAGCTAACACTAGCTTTCCAGAGCAGTTCCAACTCCAACCAAGAAGTAGTTTTAATTTCCCAAAGAAGAGATATGGAAGATCATTCAGAGCTGAGTGGTGTCAATAGTATTCCTGGCTTCATTATGATGTACCACTTGATTCTGCTTTTTGTTACCTATGTATGAGGGCTGAACATGAAGGGAAGTTCTTGGTAAGCACTAAGAGAGAGCCATCCTTTCTTAGCAAAGGTTACACAAATTGGAAAGAAGCAACATCCTCGTTCAAGAAACACCGGACCAGTGCCTGTCATCTGGAGGCACTTGAAGCTGTAGTCACACTCCCCAAACAGATCATTGGTGATATTGGTGAAGTATTGAGCAAAGAAAACAAAGAAGTGAAGGCAGTCAATAAAAAAATGCTTTTAACTGTTTTCGAGAATATTAAGTTCCTTTCTCGCCAGGGATTGCCACTAAGGGGTAGTCATGGCCAGGAGACTGAAAGCAATTTTATCAATTTTATCCAACTGTTACTCCTGCGAAGTTTAGATCGTCCCGAAATTCTTGCATGGATTGATAAGAAAACCAACAAGTATACTTCGCATGATATTCAGAACGAATGTCTGCAGATTATGGCAAACAAGATTATCCGGGAGGTGAGTCAAAACATTCGTGAGAGTAACTGCTTCACTATCATGGCTGATGAATGTACTGATATAGCAAACAAAGAGCAATTCACTATTTGCATTAGGTGGGTTGATGATGATCTTCAAGATCATGAAGATTTCATTGGTCTCTATGAAGTAAACAGCATAGATTCCGACACTCTCTTCCATGCCATCAAAGATACTATAGTTCGGATGCCAGGTCTCAGTATCTCTCAGTGCCGAGGCCAATGTTATGATGGTGCATCTAATATGAGTGACATCAGGAATGGTGTATCGGCAAAGATACTTTCGGAGGAAAAGCGTGCAGTCTACACACACTGCTATGGGCATGCTCTAAATTTGGCTGTCAGCAGTACTATAAAGCAATCCAAAGTGTGCAATGATGCCCTAGAAACAGCTTTTGATATTTGTAAGCTGATAAAGTATTCTCCAAAGCGAAATGCTGCGTTTGATAGAATAAAGCTTGAAAATTGTGATGAAGATACTCCCATGGGCATACGAAAATTTTGCCCTACCCGGTGGACCGTTCGAGGTGAATCGATCAGTAGTATAATTGAGAATTACACCATTTTAAATCAGTTGTGGGATGAATGTTTAGAGAAAAGATTAGACCCAGATGTAAAAGGAAGAATAATTGACAAATGGCAAAGTTTAATTTGCTGTTTGGTCTGCATCTCAGTGAATGCATCTTAAAGATTACAGATAATTTGAGCAAGACATTGCAAACAGAGTCTCTATCTGCATCAGAAGCGCAATTTATTGCAAATCATACAGTCAAAACCTTAAAAGCAATGAGGAGTGATGAGATGTCTGAGCTATTTTATAAGCATGTTCAATGTTTATGTGTTCGTACACACGTTGAAGAGCCCTCATTGCCAAGGAAAAGAAGAGCACCAAGCATGTTCGAAGTGGGTGAAGGAGATGGTTACCACAGTCCTACAGTTGAAGATCACTATCGCAAGCTCTATTTTGAAGTACTGGATTTTGCTATTTCAAGCATTCAAGATCATTTTGATCAGCCAGGGTATGCTGTCTACCATAACCTTGAGGAAGTGTTAATGAAAGAAGTTAATAGGAAGGACTACTCAACTAACTTGCAAGCTGTCATTGACTTTTATGGTGATGACTTCAATGAGAGCGAGCTTTCAACACAATTGCAAGTCTTCAGTTCAAGCTTTCCCAGGAATGAACAAAGCAAGATTATCACTCTACACAAAATTCTACATTTTCTGCAAGGTCTCTCTAAAGGTCAAAGGTTTTTTTACAAGCAAGTTTGCTGGATAGCCCGTCTGATCCTTGTTTTGCCTTCTACAAATGCGGCCAGTGAAAGAAGCTTTTCTGCTATGAAGCGAGTGAAGACCTACTTACGTAGTGCAATGAGTCAACTAAGGTTGAACCATATTATGACTCTAAATATCTACAAGGATGTAGACCTTACCGATATTGCCAGTGAATTTGTTTGTGGTAGTGAACACAGACTTCAAATCTTTGGTAGCTTTAAATAAACTCATGACTCACTGTAATTTATTAGTATTCCTTTGTCATTGAAAGTAGTTCTGTTTTCATGTTCTACCTAAATTTTTGCCTGACCAATACAAAATAGCTTCCTCCTATGAATGTAAGTGTATATGTACTTCAGTATATCTATTGTATAGTATGTACATACCTATGAATGTAAGTGTGTGTATATATATGTACTTCAGTATATCTATTGTATAGTATGTACATACCTATGAATGTAAGTGTGTGTATATATATGTACTTCAGTATATCTATTGTGTAGTATGTACATACCTATGAATGTAAGTATATATGTATATATATGTACTTCAGTATATCTATTGTGTAGTATGTACATACCTATGAATGTAAGTATATATGTATATATATATACTTCAGTATATCTATTGTGTAGTATATACATACCTATGTATGTAAGTATATATGTATATATATGTACTTCAGTATATCTATTGTATAGTATGTACATACCTATGAATGTAAGTATATATGTATATATACAGTATGTACTTCAGTATGTCTATTGTGTAGTATGTACATACCTATGAATGTAAGTGTATATGTACTTCAGTATATCTATTGTGTAGTATGTACATACCTATGAATGTAAGTATATATGTATATACATGTATATGTACTTCAGTATATCTATTGTATAGTATGTACATACCTATGAATGTAAGTGTGTGTATATATATGTACTTCAGTATATCTATTGTGTAGTATATACATACCTATGAATGTAAGTATATATATATACTTCAGTATATCTAATATTGTGTAGTAGTATGTACATACATACATATAGCTGTGAATGTAAGTGTGTGTATATGCCAACCTCTTTCATAGAAGTGATGTGGAAATCATTGAACAGATACCACTGCGATTTGGCCTCGCCCTAGACATAGAATACACAGTATATATTTACATTGCAATCCACATCTTGGCCTGGCCTCAAGCAAGCATCACTATGCCTGGTCAGCATTGTGGCTTCTTGTCCACCCGGCCTAATCCCACCCAAATATCCTTTTGACTCACCTCTCTTGCCACTGACTCTCCTAAATAGAGTCGTGGCAAGAGAGGGTTTGGTAAAAAGGCTTAAAATTTTAAGGCACTATTCTAGACTGTGCACAGAGAAAAAGGAATGTGTGCCTGTTGTCACGCATGCAGACACGTTGTGCCCCGTTCCCCTCACCTCCTTCCTGAGGTGGTAGGAAGGCCCCACCTTGACATGGGCCACTAGGTTGCCCTGGTGCTCCATCCAGGCCTCCTTCACATGGCAGACGATCATGGAGAGCTCATACTCAACACTCTCTTCCTCACCACCCACACCACCATCAGGACTTCTTACAGCCTCTCCACCACCTCCTCCTCCACCACCTCCTCCTCCCTCACACCCTCCTCCACCACCTCCACCCCCCTCACCTCCTCCTCCCTCACCTCCACCGCCCTCACCCCCTCCTCCACCACCTCCTCCTCCCTCTCCTCCTCCTCCACCACCTCCTCCTCCCTCAACTCCTTCTCCACCATCTCCAAATCTTTCTCTATCTCCTCCATCACCTCTCAACTTCTCTTCAGTCATGTCAACTGTCTCATTTTCAGCTTCTTGCTCCACCTCCTTCCCCACCAACATGGCGGCATTGTCGTCCCTGCTCTGGACATTGGAGTCCAGCACTTCTCCATCACTCACTCTCCGACCATCCTCTTCAATCGCTCGTTCACTTCCACCAGAGTTTACGTCCTCCAAGTTGACTGACGGCACGCCATCACCATCTCCACCACTACCACCATCCTCACAACCATCACCAGCACCACTCTGACTGTCATCACCAACGAAGCCAATGCTTGGAGGCGATATACTACAGGAAGAAGGTGCCGAGATCTCCGCGCATGTGCCGTTTCTTTTCGGAGGAGTGCTACCCTCGATGCTGCCTGCACCCTCCGCAAGGTGATCAGCAGTGAGACCAACGCTCGGAGGAGGTGAGAGACTACAGGCAGGAGGAACCAAGGTCTCCATGCATGTGCTATTACCCTCGTTGCTTCCTGTGCCCTCTGCAAGGTGACCACTTCCACTCGGACTCTCCTCACACTGGCTGACTTCCAGGACGTTACCTCCGTGTAAGCTCATCCTGAGGAGAAGAGGAACCCACCTCTGAAGGCTATGGTCGCTGCCTCCCCCGTGTTGGGCCGCCTCCTTCTCCACTTGCTGCTGTGCCTGCCAGAAGTCCCGGTCCTGTTCGGACTCCACTTGGCAGTTGAGAGCCATCACCTGCGGCAGGGAACATAGCAACCTGGCGTGCGTCTGCAAGACAAAGTTGAAAAGTAAGTTAAAAAATTGTGAATATTGACATCAACTTACACGCATTAGAGGCCACACCCACCTCAAGTTAAAATTATATTCACGGTCCCCAGATTTTATTATCCTAAAGTACACAGTTAAGTACCCTCCACATAGCAAGCACCCAATATGCTCTTCTCAGTGATCTCGGATTAGGCTGGGCACATGTAGCAAGCACCCAATATGCTCTTCTCAGTGATCTAGGATTAGGCTGGGCACATGTAGCAAGCACCCACTATGCTCTTCTCAGTGATCTAGGACTAGGCTGGGCACATGTAGCAAGCACCCACTATGCTCTTCTCAGTGATCTAGGATTAGGCTGGGCACATGTAGCAAGCACCCACTATGCTCTTCTCAGTGATCTAGGACTAGGCTGGGCACATGTAGCAAGCACCCACTATGCTCTTCTCAGTCGTCTAGGATTAGGCTGGGCACATGTAGCAAGCACCCACTATGCTCTTCTCAGTGATCTAGGATTAGGCTGGGCACATGTAGCAAGCACCCACTATGCTCTTCTCAGTGATCTAGGATTAGGCTGGACACATGTAGCAAGCACCCACTATGCTCTTCTCAGTGATCTAGGATTAGGCTGGGCACATGTAGCAAGCACCCACTATGCTCTTCTCAGTGATCTAGGACTAGGCTGGGCACATGTAGCAAGCACCCACTATGCTCTTCTCAGTGATCTAGGACTAGGCTGGGCACATGTAGCAAGCACCCACTATGCTCTTCTCAGTGATCTAGGATTAGGCTGGGCACATGTAGCAAGCACCCACTATGCTCTTCTCAGTGATCTAGGATTAGGCTGGGCACATGTAGCAAGCACCCACTATGCTCTTCTCAGTGATCTAGGATTAGGCTGGGCACATGTAGCAAGCACCCACTATGCTCTTCTCAGTGATCTAGGATTAGTAGCTGGGCACATGTAGCAAGAACCCAATATGCTCTTCTCAGTGATCTAGGATTAGGCATGGCACATGTAGCAAGCACCCACTATGCTCTTCTCAGTGATCTAGGACTAGGCTGGGCACATGTAGCAAGCACCCACTATGCTCTTCTCAGTGATCTAGGACTAGGCTGGGCACATGTAGCAAGCACCCACTATGCTCTTCTCAGTGATCTAGGATTAGGCTGGGCACATGTAGCAAGCACCCACTATGCTCTTCTCAGTGATCTAGGATTAGGCTGGGCACATGTAGCAAGCACCCACTATGCTCTTCTCAGTGATCTAGGACTAGGCTGGGCACATGTAGCAAGCACCCACTATGCTCTTCTCAGTGATCTAGGACTAGGCTGGGCACATGTAGCAAGCACCCACTATGCTCTTCTCAGTGATCTAGGACTAGGCTGGGCACATGTAGCAAGCACCCACTATGCTCTTCTCAGTGATCTAGGACTAGGCTGGGCACATGTAGCAAGCACCCACTATGCTCTTCTCAGTGATCTAGGATTAGGCTGGGCACATGTAGCAAGCACCCACTATGCTCTTCTCAGTGATCTAGGATTAGGCTGGGCACATGTAGCAAGCACCCACTATGCTCTTCTCAGTGATCTAGGATTAGGCTGGGCACATGTAGCAAGCACCCACTATGCTCTTCTCAGTGATCTAGGACTAGGCTGGGCACATGTAGCAAGCACCCACTATGCTCCTCTCAGTGGTCTAGGATTAGGCTGGGCACATGTAGCAAGCACCCACTATGCTCTTCTCAGTGATCTAGGACTAGGCTGGGCACATGTAGCAAGCACCCACTATGCTCTTCTCAGTGGTCTAGGATTAGGCTGGGCACATGTAGCAAGCACCCACTATGCTCTTCTCAGTGATCTAGGACTAGGCTGGGCACATGTAGCAAGCACCCACTATGCTCTTCTCAGTGATCTAGGATTAGGTAGTGTAAGATGTTGAAATTACAGCTGATAAAGACAGCAAGGCTGATATGTTTGCAGATTTAGATGAAGCAACTCGTAGAGAAGCTGAGGATCAAGAACAACAGCAGCTCAAGGAACAGGCGGACATCAAACAACCAGCAAATCCTCGTCTAGAGCCAGCTCTAACTGGCTTGGTTTTGCTGCGTATTGTCAGGTGAACTTAAGTAGTGTGGGTGTGGCATGCGCCGCCTGGAGGGGGTGCAAGTTCATCTCATTTCATGTTGCAAATGCCTGCCCATCCGATGTTAGAGGTCAAAGGTTAAGTGCCCATAGGTGCTAATTGCGTATTCATGCGGTTAGAGTCCTATTTCAAAGGATGTGAATCTTGCACTCCCCAACAAACGGCTACAACAACATCCCTCATATCTCGGCTACAACACCCCCTCATATCTCATCTACAACACCCCCTCATATCTCATCTACAACACCCCCTCATATCTCGGCTACAACACCCCCTCATACATGTATCTCATCTTCAACACCCCCTCATATCTCAGCTACAACACCCCCTCATATCTCGGCTACAACACCCCCTCATATCTCATCTACAACACCCCCTCATATCTCATCTACAACACCCCCTCATATCTCAGCAACAACACCCCCTCATATCTCATCTACAACACCCCCTCATATCTCAGCTACAACACCCCCTCATATCTCATCTACAACACCCCCTCATATCTCAGCTACAACACCCCCTCATATCTCGGCTACAACACACAATGGCAGCTCTTTGTCAGCCTAAATGGTGGCCTGCTAATAACTCCCCAAAGACTCAAGAAGCCTGGAATTCCTCGCTAATGAAGCTAGAGCTAATTGGTGAACAACAACACATCTATGAAGTGTGAAAACCTTAACATCATCTTCAATGCCACCGTCTATCTATCCATCCCATTCCTCTCCCGGGCATAGCTGCGTGCAATAGGTCCATCCATACATACTTGCATACTACTTTTAGTAGGCGTCCATGAGTGTCAGTGACTATTCATTCTGTTTCTATGGCTGTGGCAGTGATTGCCAATGATGCAACCAAGCTTAGCTCATGTGATGTCTAACCATACATGCTGTCATTATAAGCAGGGAAAAATGCCCATGCGCAATTCTGCTGGTTGGTTCCTGGAGATCTCGCTTCTGGGCAACTGTTACCGAGTCCCAAAGCGGCTGTAGCTGACCCTTTACCAAAACATCTGCTAGTTTGGGTGGCAGACTTATCTTCTGTGACTGTTACCAAGTCCCTGAAGGAGGAGGTGGATGCAGATATGTGCAGGGCACAACAACAATAAACAAGACAGAGAAACTGTCCAAGAGGAACCCCCCCCCCCCCCCCCCCCCCTCCCCCTCCCCGAGGCCTGCACTTGGTGTGGTCCTCCACAACTCAATTATAACATACACAAGATAACACCAAACAAACAATGTTATATTACAGCAATCATGTATGGCGACCACAGACGACCCTTTACCATTTAAAATCTGGTACACCAATATTGTCGTGATTATAGGTGTATATGATTTAAAATGGTAAAGGGTCATTTAATTATATATTGGCAGTCTTGCCTCCTTTCTCCAATGTAGTTGTTAGCTATATATTCATGTGTGTGATGTTCACACTCACTGTGTGCCATTCACACACTCACTGTGTGCCATTCACACACTCACTGTGTGCCATTCACACTCTCACTGTGTGCCATTCACACACTCACTGAGTGCCATTCACACACTCACTGAGTGCCATTCACACACTCACTGTGTGCCATTCACACTCTCACTGTGTGCCATTCACACACTCACTGTGTGCCATTCACACTCTCACTGTGTGCCATTCACACTCTCACTGTGTGACATTCACACTCACTGAGTGCCATTCACACTCACTGTGTGTCATTCACACACTCACTGAGTGCCATTCACACACTCACTGTGTGACATTCACACACTCACTGTGTGACATTCACACTCACTGAGTGACATTCACACACTCACTGAGTGCCATTCACACACTCACTGAGTGCCATTCACACACTCACTGAGTGCCATTCACACACTCACTGAGTGCCATTCACACACTCACTGAGTGCCATTCACACACTCACTGTGTGCCATTCACACACTCACTGAGTGCCATTCACACACTCACTGAGTGCCATTCACACACTCACTGAGTGCCATTCACACACTCACTGAGTGCCATTCACACACTCACTGTGTGCCATTCACACTCACTGTGTCATTCACACACTCACTGTGTGCCATTCACACACTCACTGAGTGACATTCACACACACTGTGTGACATTCACACACTCACTGTGTGCCATTCACACTCTCACTGTGTGCCATTCACACACTCACTGAGTGCCATTCACACACTCACTGAGTGCCATTCACACACTCACTGAGTGCCATTCACACACTCACTGAGTGCCATTCACACACTCACTGTGTGCCATTCACACTCACTGTGTGTCATTCACACACTCACTGAGTGCCATTCACACACTCACTGAGTGACATTCACACACTCACTGAGTGACATTCACACACTCACTGAGTGACATTCACACACTCACTGAGTGACATTCACACTTACTGTGTGTGGACTAGAATTAGCCCCCCCCCCCCACCAGAAGTGCGGACATTAACACTCACTGTGAGCTTGTACTTCGCACATTGTTCACACCAGGAGTGCATGGACTGCTGTCTACAGATGCTCTGCTGCAGTACCGAGGCAAACGACACTTTCTGCTCCACTCCACTCCTCTTGTTAGCTCCTCCTCCACTGCCAGACTTAGCAGCTGTTGCTGTGTGTGTGTGTGTGTAAGTGGGCGGGCTTAACAGTGTGGCAAATGTGTGTATACATAGTGTGGTGTGTTCAGGTTTGGTGTGTATGAGTGTTACAGTGATGTGTGTGCACGTGTGTGTGTGTGTTTACATGTTTGGTGAGGTGTGTGTGTGTGCTCACATTGTTGGTAAAGGGTGTGTATTTGGATGACTAAAATAATGACCGAGGGGAGAACAATCATTAAGCATATTCATAGTTACCCGAGCTATGAGGGTAATGCAGCGAGAACAACAGCTCCGTGCTCTGTGTGATGGTGCTCCACCCACAAAAACACTTCACCTCTGTCTTCACCGTGGACCCTAAAATATGCTGCACAACAGACACCCCACGGGACTCCTCCCCCTCACTCTTGCCACCTCCAGTACCACCGTCTAAAAACAACCCCTCCCCCAACTGAACCGACGGAGTAACAGGTGTTGTGGGCATCAACATATTAAATGTGGGTGGAGTAGATGGTGCTCCCGTGTAAGAAGTAGGTGTGGTCACAGACGGAACCTGACACTGATGCGGGTCCATCTCCTGGTTGAGATGCTGAAGGACAAACCGAGTCCAGCTCTGAATGAGCTGTCCCAGATCTTTCCTGTGGTCTTCGTTCTCCCAGTTGAGCAGGAGTCCCAAGGCAGACGCCTCTCGTAAAGTACGGAAGGCTCGGAGGAAGTTGACCGCCTGGCAGCTCTCTCCCTCTGAGTGGTCCAGCATGCGGAAGAGTAACCCCAGCTCACAGGCCAAGCAGAACTCCTTGGAACAGAGGTGCTTCTGTACACTGCAGCGGATGGGTTCCAGGAAATACAACACCTGGCAAGAGCGGGGGGGGGGGGGGGGGGGGAGGAAGAAGGGGGGGGGGGGGGGGGGGGTTAAAGATAGGGTTACGGACGGAGGAGGAGGAAGAGAAGTATGGGAGTGGCAGATTGGAGGGTAGAGGAGAGAGGAGGGGGGGAGAAGGGGAAGAGGAGGAGATGTATGGGAGTGGAGGATTGGAGGGTCCAGGAGAGAGGATGAGTTGAGCAGGAAGGAAGGACAGCAGAGAGGAGAGTGGAAGTATGTAAGGTAATGGGAGAAGAGCTGAAAAGAAGGGAAATGAGAACAAGGTTTCGGTAGTGACAGAGGGGAGGTGGTTAGGGACTTATTGTAGGCTGTCGTAACCATGACGCCCATGAATGTTGTTAAAGCTTCATCTATAGTGTACTATGGGTGGATGTTCTGTGTGTTTGTGCTGCATAAGATGGTCTCTTCAATTAATAGCATGATGATAGCGGCAGCTGCACATGGGCTTTGCCACAATACAGAAAACAAACAAACACAATTGTCATTTATTATATATTACGGAATTGCAATATTCACAGATTAGGCTGAGGTGTACTCTATCTGAATTAGAATTACATGCTATGAACCAGTTTTTGTCTCCAACCCTGCAGTTATGCCATGTCAGGGAGTATGAGGACTTGAGAGAGGGTCATGTCAGGGAGTATGAGGACTTGAGAGAGAGTCATGTCAGGGAGTATGAGGACTCGAGAGAGAGTCATGTCAGGGAGTATGAGGACTTGAGAGAGAGTCATGTCAGGGAGTATGAGGACTTGAGAGAGAGTCATGTCAGGGAGTATGAGGACTTGAGAGAGGGTCTTGTCAGGGAGTATGAGGACTTGAGAGAGAGTCATGTCAGGGAGTATGAGGACTTGAGAGAGAGTCATGTCAGGGAGTATGAGGACTTGAGAGAGGGTCATGTCAGGGAGTATGAGGACTTGAGAGAGGGTCATGTCAGGGAGTATGAGGACTTGAGAGAGAGTCATGTCAGGGAGTATGAGGACTTGAGAGAGAGTCTTGTCAGGGAGTATGAGGACTTGAGAGAGAGTCATGTCAGGGAGTATGAGGACTTGAGAGAGGGTCATGTCAGGGAGTATGAGGACTTGAGAGTCATGTCAGGGAGTATGAGGACTTGAGAGTCATGTCAGGGAGTATGAGGACTTGAGAGAGAGTCATGTCAGGGAGTATGAGGACTTGAGAGAGGGTCATGTCAGGGAGTATGAGGACTTGAGAGTCATGTCAGGGAGTATGAGGACTTGAGAGTCATGTCAGGGAGTATGAGGACTTGAGAGAGAGTCATGTCAGGGAGTATGAGGACTTGAGAGAGGGTCATGTCAGGGAGTATGAGGACTTGAGAGAGGGTCATGTCAGGGAGTATGAGGACTTGAGAGAGAGTCATGTCAGGGAGTATGAGGACTTGAGAGAGAGTCTTGTCAGGGAGTATGAGGACTTGAGAGAGAGTCATGTCAGGGAGTATGAGGACTTGAGAGAGGGTCATGTCAGGGAGTATGAGGACTTGAGAGTCATGTCAGGGAGTATGAGGACTTGAGAGTCATGTCAGGGAGTATGAGGACTTGAGAGAGAGTCATGTCAGGGAGTATGAGGACTTGAGAGAGGGTCATGTCAGGGAGTATGAGGACTTGAGAGTCATGTCAGGGAGTATGAGGACTTGAGAGTCATGTCAGGGAGTATGAGGACTTGAGAGAGAGTCATGTCAGGGAGTATGAGGACTTGAGAGAGGGTCATGTCACAGGGAGTATGAGGACTTGAGAGAGAGTCATGTCAGGGAGTATGAGGACTTGAGAGAGGGTCATGTCAGGGAGTATGAGGACTTGAGAGAGGGTCATGTCAGGGAGTATGAGGACTTGAGAGAGAGTCATGTCAGGGAGTATGAGGACTTGAGAGAGGGTCATGTCAGGGAGTATGAGGACTTGAGAGAGGGTCATGTCAGGGAGTATGAGGACTTGAGAGAGGGTCATGTCAGGGAGTATGAGGACTTGAGAGAGGGTCATGTCAGGGAGTATGAGGACTTGAGAGAGGGTCATGTCAGGGAGTATGAGGACTTGAGAGAGGGTCATGTCAGGGAGTATGAGGACTTGAGAGAGGGTCATGTCAGGGAGTATGAGGACTTGAGAGAGGGTCATGTCAGGGAGTATGAGGACTTGAGAGAGGGTCATGTCAGGGAGTATGAGGACTTGAGAGAGGGTCATGTCAGGGAGTATGAGGACTTGAGAGTCATGTCAGGGAGTATGAGGACTTGAGAGAGAGTCATGTCAGGGAGTATGAGGACTAGAGAGTCATGTCAGGGAGTATGAGGACTTGAGAGAGGGTCTTGTCAGGGAGTATGAGGACTTGAGAGAGAGTCATGTCAGGGAGTATGAGGACTTGAGAGAGAGTCTTGTCAGGGAGTATGAGGACTTGAGAGAGAGTCATGTCAGGGAGTATGAGGACTTGAGAGAGGGTCATGTCAGGGAGTATGAGGACTTGAGAGTCATGTCAGGGAGTATGAGGACTTGAGAGTCATGTCAGGGAGTATGAGGACTTGAGAGAGAGTCATGTCAGGGAGTATGAGGACTTGAGAGAGGGTCATGTCAGGGAGTATGAGGACTTGAGAGTCATGTCAGGGAGTATGAGGACTTGAGAGTCATGTCAGGGAGTATGAGGACTTGAGAGAGAGTCATGTCAGGGAGTATGAGGACTTGAGAGAGGGTCATGTCACAGGGAGTATGAGGACTTGAGAGAGAGTCATGTCAGGGAGTATGAGGACTTGAGAGAGGGTCATGTCAGGGAGTATGAGGACTTGAGAGAGGGTCATGTCAGGGAGTATGAGGACTTGAGAGAGAGTCATGTCAGGGAGTATGAGGACTTGAGAGAGGGTCATGTCAGGGAGTATGAGGACTTGAGAGAGGGTCATGTCAGGGAGTATGAGGACTTGAGAGAGGGTCATGTCAGGGAGTATGAGGACTTGAGAGAGGGTCATGTCAGGGAGTATGAGGACTTGAGAGAGGGTCATGTCAGGGAGTATGAGGACTTGAGAGAGGGTCATGTCAGGGAGTATGAGGACTTGAGAGAGGGTCATGTCAGGGAGTATGAGGACTTGAGAGAGGGTCATGTCAGGGAGTATGAGGACTTGAGAGAGGGTCATGTCAGGGAGTATGAGGACTTGAGAGAGGGTCATGTCAGGGAGTATGAGGACTTGAGAGAGGGTCATGTCAGGGAGTATGAGGACTAGAGAGTCATGTCAGGGAGTATGAGGACTTGAGAGAGGGTCTTGTCAGGGAGTATGAGGACTTGAGAGAGAGTCATGTCAGGGAGTATGAGGATGCCACCATGATGCATACTGTATGAACAGAGCTCCCCTGATGTTGCCCGGGATATCCCAAACAAGTTGGTTTGTTACCCCCTTACAGAGTTTCATCCAGGGGGAGGGGGGGGGAGGGGATATCAAAATTCAGATGCAAGTTGACTTTGATAGAACTTCTATTTTATAGCCGTGGACATTAACAGTATATTAGGGTGAGATCTTGAACACTATTCCACTAGCTTGGGGCTAGTGTGAACGACCAAGGACTAGTTAGTGCAGTGTTATTGTAACTAGTTGCATTTATATAGAGAAAAGACAAATGGTTGGCTACGCAGTAAGTTTACACCAACACTGCAACAACAGGTATTGCTAACTCAGTTCACCACAATGAAGGGCATTTCTTCACTGTGAGAGTTAATTATTGATTACAGATTACCTTCACTGTGCATGGGAAAACAATTAGACAGCGTACTGAATGGACTACACATGTAGGCCTTGGCACGTTATGCTAAAAAATTGAGCTATTATGCTATGCTCCTATGCCCTAAGAATCATATTATTATGCTTCCTAGTCCTGACCATTATGGTCTCAATATAACCATTATGCTCATGCAAACTAACCTTTGACCTTGTCATGTGATCTACCATGTGGCCAAAACAAACGGCTGACTGAGCTAAATATATGCACAGACTGACAGGCCCAGGGGTTCATGGCTTCTGTTTCACTACCAGTGTCTGAGACTGACACAGATATTGTTGCTCTGCCCTCACTTTTGGACAAACTAAAGTGTCCAACAAAGTCAGATCTTTGTAGGAAAAGAAAGGTTCAAAGTCTGAAGCCTACTGCTGTCAAGAAACGCCATCAACCAGGCACTTCAAACCCAACAGATCCCAAAGGTGTCACTACTCACTCTAGAATAAAAGAGTCTCCAAATGAATATTTGATTGTTGGAAACAGTAAACTCTTTTGTAGTGCATGCAGAGAAGAAATCGCTCTGAAAAAGAGTACCATCACTAACCACATTATCTCTGGAGAGAAACACAAGAAAGCCACAGAGGCATTAACAAAGAGACAAGCTAGAGAACAAAACATAGCTAAAGTTCTGAAAGTGTATGATCAGCCAAAGGGCTCAGCTTCAGTGTCAATGGAAGCTCGTGTATACATACATGTACGTGTTGGGGAAGAATTTCTCAAGAGTGGTATTCCTACATGTATGTCTAAAATAGACAGTCAGATCTCTTTTGGAGGAAGGATCGCACAGACTTACCTGTAGCTCACATCTCTCTGAGTATAGACCACTGATCTATTCTGAAGGAAAGAAAAGGATCAAAAATGAAATTAAGGATCGTGATGTTTCCGTCATCTTTGATGGATCAACTCTTCTTGGTGAGGCGCCAGGGATAGTTCTGAGGTTCTTTTCAGAAGGATGCATTGTGCAGCGTTTAGTCAAAATTGCTATGCCGAGCAAGTCACTGTCTGGTGAAGAATTGGCTAGAGAACTCTTAACAGCTCTTTCTATAGAACTCAGAATTGGTGGAAGTCGGCTTCTAGCAGCTATACATGACCGTGCATCTGTGAATGGTGTTGCCATGCGCACACTATCCATTATGTACCCAGAGGTAATGGATATTGGTTGCTTCTCACATACCTTAGATCTTGTGGGAACAAAGTTTGATTTTCCCACAGTGGATAAATTCATGAAGCACTGGGAAGCTATTTTCACACACAGCTGCAAGTCAAAGCTAATCTGGAGGGAATAAATGGAATGGCTATCAAGACCTACTCACCTACTATATGGTGGAGTCGTTGCGAGTGCACAAAGCAAGTGATGGATTTATGGGGTGATGTGCCAAAGTTTCTTGCTAATCCAGATATACATGTAGCTCCAAAATCTAAGGAGAAACTACAGCTCTTGCTACAAACAAAAGGATAAGAGCTACTTATTGAACTAGCAGTAAGTATTGATGCTGGTGAAGTTTTTGTGAAAGCAACCTACGATCTGGAAGGAGATGGCCCATTGGCACTTAAGTGCTATGAGAAAATAATTGGAGTTAGAAATTCGATTCAAGTACGTCACTGGCCCAATACAGCTGCTGTTACAAATAGGATTGCTACTGCACTGCAGCCGGAGCAGTACTGGATGAGCTGCGCTGGCAACTGTGTACAAAGGGGTTTCCATTACTTCAAGTGAAGTTTTTTCAGGATTTTACATCTATTATGGATGCATTTAAGAGTGCTCGCCTTTTCAATCCAGGGAAGGTCACAGCTGCTTCATTAGATACATTGAAGGCATTGCCTTTCTTCAGAGATGAACTCATTAATGATTTGAAGCTAGAACTACCATCTTATTTAGCAGCAGCTGAAGGGAAGTGAACCCTTTGGAATGGTGGGAGCATACTAAAGGAACATTGCCATAGTGGAGTCAGAGGGATTCAGCAAAGTCATTTTGATTCAGCCATTATCAGCATCAGTTGAAAGAGTTTTTTTCGATTTTGAAGAGACATTTTACACATTATACTGGCATAATCCCCCCCCCCCCCCCCCCCCGATCATGTAATGTGGGTGGATACACAGTAGCACTGACTTATCAATCTGCGTACCGTTTTCAGCTGGATGAAACCCTTACCAGCTCTCCCAGGAGGTGTGGCATGCTCCTAAAGAGCAATCTTCAGCATCAGGTCGGCCATCATCAGCTTTGCAAACCTCACACCTTACCAGAAAAAGGCTTTAATAGAATTCTGTCCACTCGTGAGCAAAGTTAGATTGTCAAGGTCTTTTGATGTCGGGCAAGGGCTCCGGCTACCCAGTTCAGGGTTAACTCGTGAATTCATCTTGATGTATATTTACCGTTTTATAGGTCACTCCCCCAAAGTTACCTTCATCACAAAACATCACTAGTGACGAATGCAAGGTGTTGAGTGACCAGCGAGGAAGATTTAGTCTAGCTTAGAATCTTAGTCTTGCTAGCAAGGCTTAATACAATAAGGATTAGTGATGACATACGATGTTGTTATGCTTGCATTGTGGTGTGGGAAGTCGCCGGAAGGAGCCAAGACTTGCATTGTGTTTGCTGTGTGTGTTCCTTACAGGTTGCAGACTAGTGCAAGGTTGAGCAACCTGATGTGTCCTGCAACATAATGGGATGGTAGACTCTGAAACTGAAATGTGTGTGATGGGATGGCTGTGAGGGAGTTTTGCTACGAGTGCTTGGAAGCAGCTTCCCTTGAGATGGGAAGCACACTACACTAAGAGTGAGGTCATCAGGCAGTGCTTCCTTGCACGAATTCTGGGAGTACTAAATGGAAGACCATGCAGAAGCTGATGAGATCTTGTTAAAGAGATAGGCACTCTTGACACTGTTTAGTGCGCTCAGTTTGCTCTCCATCGTTAGCACAGTATTCCTTCCTATATATGGCACATATGTAGCCAGTTCTCTCTCTGTCCATAGAGAGTGGCAGTACGAGTGTTTACCTTACCAAGAATGATAACAGTTTCTGCATCACCATGACACAAATGGTGCACTCCACCTCCATAGCTAGAGCATGATGCTGAACTGAGCAGCTATGTCAGAATGAATCTCCTGCACACTTTCCTGTCAGCTAGCAACCATGCTGTGTATTCCCACTTGCCTGTGTAGCCATGTTTTATTGCCTCAAGCTTCCAATCTGCTGCCACCTTCTCCACCTCTCTGTTCACCATGACAACCATTCCCAGTCCACATTAGCCACTCTATTGAAGGCGGGTGACACCTTCAATTATTTATAGCTGACTGTAGGGTCACCGTAGACACACATACAAGCCATGTGCGGCAATGCCAAGTTTTTGTTCCAACTCCCCACCAGGGGCTCTCTTCACCCACCAACACTTGTCAGAGAACAAGTTATAAGTTTAACACCAACCATCAGCACAGCTCAAAAGCCTCGTGCCACATATTTCATACACACATGCCCCCGACCCCCCAAGAACATTGCAGTTTGAGGTCACATGCTCCACTTGTGGCCCCTCCCAGTGATCCAGTATATAACCAAGTGCTGCAACTTAAAATAAACACATTTATATGTACAGTAGGTCGCACCCAAGAAATGCAGAGGAACATTTCATATGGTGCTACTGCTCTGCCAAATACAAAGAGGTTCACAAGTTATAGGACTGCGGGTGCCATGTTCCTAGGGCCAAATGTACACAGATGTTTCAAGGAGACACCAGAGATTCCAAGTCACTTTTTCTAAGCAAGACCTTCTCCTTGGCCTCCCGACATCCACATGTTAAAACCAGTAGCTACGCTATGCCATTGCATTACCTCCTCCCCCCCCCCACCTTCAAACAACCTTGCACTAATATTCTATTCTTAGCGTATCGGAAGAAAAATTAATCTGTTTTGCATTTTCGAAGGTTAGAAAACGTATCAACAGTGAAGAGTTCTACATTTAGGAGATGTTATGCCATATTTAAGGGATGTTGTGCTTTATTTAGGGGATTTTACGCCTTATTTAGGGATGTGCTTTATTTAGAGACGTTATGCCTTATTTAGGGATGTTGTGCTTTATTTAGGGGATGTTGTGCTTACCTGTAGCATGGAGTTGCAATATGCATTGGGGATGTGTATTTCCAAGCCTGCAAACATGGTCGCGTTGTAATGACTGAAGTCAAACGTCTCTATCCCTGCGAGGAGAGCATAATTACAAGCAGTATATACACTTGTACTTAGTGACTACACCGAGTGTTGCTATCACTACATATTGCTTGGTAAATAACAGTGGCACCTTTATAGAGAGGAAGAGAGGGAGGGAGGGGGAGAGATAGGGAAGAGGAAAGAGAAGGAAAGAGAGAGAGAGGAGAGAGTGATGGCTACCAAGTCCTTGTAGAACTTGGTGGTTGTTTAGGCCTACAAAAGCCTACAAAACCAAAATTGAAAAATAAATAAATAAATACATGTAAATGGGAAAGAAAAAAAAACTGGGGGAAAAAAAGAGAAGAAAAAAAAGAAAAAAGAATAGAACCAGGAGGAGGGTGAGGGTAAAAGTGATTGCAGAACCATCTGCACGTGTGCTGTCTTTAGTTCTAACTGGTGGAAAACACAGAACACAGTGGAGGAGGAGGAGAATATGAAGCAAAAAATAACAACAACAAATCTTCCAGTGGAAGACTGCAGCATGCACCAGAACACTCTAACATGTCAACACTATGACTGGAAGAACTCACCCAGCTTCGAGTACTTGATCTCCACTTGTCTGTATGGCTTGGGAATGAGAGACAGGGGGTTCTTCTCTGTGGGGGACAGGACCACAGGTCACTCAAACCACACTCACTCACACCACCAGCTACACTCACTCATTCACAGCACACTTGCTCCCATATGTACATGTATGTATATACAACAATAATAATAACTTTATTGCCACTGTGGGGTGAGTGACACGAGTGAGTGACACGAGTGAGAGGTGAGTGACACGAGTGAGAGGTGAGTGACACGAGTGAGTGACACGAGTGAGAGGTGAGTGGCACGAGTGAGAGGTGAGTGACACGAGTGAGAGGTGAGTGGCACGAGTGAGAGGTGAGTGACACGAGTGAGAGGTGAGTGACACGAGTGAGTGACACGAGTGAGAGGTGAGTGACACGAGTGAGTGACACGAGTGAGAGGTGAGTGACACGAGTGAGACGTGAGTGGCACGAGTGAGAGGTGAGTGACACGAGTGAGAGGTGAGTGACACGAGTGAGTGACACGAGTGAGAGGTGAGTGGCACGAGTGAGAGGTGAGTGACACGAGTGAGAGGTGAGTGACACGAGTGAGAGGTGAGTGACACGAGTGAGAGGCGAGTGGCACGAGTGAGAGGTGAGTGACACGAGTGAGAGGTGAGTGGCACGAGTGAGAGGTGAGTGTCACGAGTGAGAGGTGAGTGTCATGAGTGAGAGGTGAGTGACACGAGTGAGAGGTGAGTGACACGAGTGAGAGGTGAGTGTCACGAGTGAGAGGTGAGTGTCATGAGTGAGAGGTGAGTGACATGTGTGAGAGGTGAGTGACACGAGTGAGAGGTGAGTGACACGAGTGAGAGGTGAGTGACACGAGTGAGAGGTGAGTGAGTGAGAGGTGAGTGGCACGAGTGAGAGGTGAGTGGCACGAGTGAGAGGTGAGTGGCACGAGTGAGAGGTGAGTGACACGAGTGAGAGGTGAGTGACACGAGTGAGAGGTGAGTGACACGAGTGAGAGGTGAGTGACACGAGTGAGAGGTGAGTGAGTGAGAGGTGAGTGACACGAGTGAGAGGTGAGTGGCACGAGTGAGAGGTGAGTGACACGAGTGAGAGGTGAGTGACACGAGTGAGAGGTGAGTGACACGAGTGAGAGGTGAGTGACACGAGTGAGAGGTGAGTGAGTGAGGTGAGTGACACGAGTGAGAGGTGAGTGAGTGAGAGGTGAGTGGCACGAGTGAGAGGTGAGTGGCACGAGTGAGAGGTGAGTGGCACGAGTGAGAGGTGAGTGGCACGAGTGAGAGGTGAGTGACACGAGTGAGAGGTGAGTGGCACGAGTGAGAGGTGAGTGGCACGAGTGAGAGGTGAGTGACACGAGTGAGAGGTGAGTGACACGAGTGAGAGGTGAGTGAGTGAGAGGTGAGTGGCACGAGTGAGAGGTGAGTGACACGAGTGAGAGGTGAGTGACATGAGTGAGAGGTGAGTGGCACGAGTGAGAGGTGAGTGACACGAGTGAGAGGTGAGTGGCACGAGTGAGAGGTGAGTGACACGAGTGAGAGGTGAGTGACACGAGTGAGAGGTGAGTGGCACGAGTGAGAGGTGAGTGGCACGAGTGAGAGGTGAGTGGCACGAGTGAGAGGTCAAGTGTTTCATTCTCTTGTGAGTAAGTATCTGACAATAACACTACCCCATCCAAAGACTACACTCACACATGCACACACACACAAACACGCATGCACACAAACCAACCTGCCCAAGAACGAGTAGTAACCATGGCTACAGCTTGCTTGGTGGGTGTGGCTAGTACAAAGTTTCGTCCCAATATTACTACTAACACCATCTCCCTCAAAAGTGAGTGTTTTGCATTTTTGATTGAAAACAGAACCCCCACACCCCCTCACCTCTCATCATTGGTGATTCTAGCACGTGGTCTCCCACGTCCCTGTCCAGATCATACAGCACTTGGTTGTAGCGTATGTGGGCTGGCTTGGGGGCGTGACCCACAAAGTGACTCATACGCATCTTTTCCAGGACCTCAGGACCAATAGCTGGAGTTGTTCTTTAGTGGCACATGCATACATGTAGGCATGAGCAATATATGGAATAGTCAGGGGTGTCTCACAGTCATGACATGCATATATGCATGAGCAATATATGGAATAGTCAGGGGTGTCTCACAGTAATTACATGCATATATGCATGAGCAATATATGGAATAGTCAGGGGTGTCTCACAGTAATTACATGCATGAGCAATATATGGTAGAGCACAGTCGTTGCTATGTGGTGTAGAGCATGGTTGTTGCTATGTGGGGTAGAGCATGGTTGTTGCTATGTGGGGTAGAGCATGGTTGTTGCTATGTGGGGTAGAGCATGGTTGTTGCTATGTGGGGTAGAGCATGGTTGTTGCTATGTGGTGTAGAGCATGGTTGTTGCTATGTGGGGTAGAGCACGGTTGTTGCTATGTGGTGTAGAGCATGGTTGTTGCTATGTGGGGTAGAGCATGGTTGTTGCTATGTGGGGTAGAGCATGGTTGTTGCTATGTGGGGTAGAGCATGGTTGTTGCTATGTGGGGTAGAGCATGGTTGTTGCTATGTGGGGTAGAGCATGGTTGTTGCTATGTGGGGTAGAGCATGGTTGTTGCTATGTGGGGTAGAGCATGGTTGTTGCTATGTGGGGTAGAGCATGGTTGTTGCTATGTGGTGTAGAGCATGGTTGTTGCTATGTGGGGTAGAGCACGGTTGTTGCTATGTGGTGTAGAGCATGGTTGTTGCTATGTGGGGTAGAGCATGGTTGTTGCTATGTGGGGTAGAGCATGGTTGTTGCTATGTGGGGTAGAGCATGGTTGTTGCTATGTGGGGTAGAGCACGGTTGTTGCTATGTGGGATAGAGCATGGTTGTTGCTATGTGGGGTAGAGCACGGTTGTTGCTATGTGGTGTAGAGCACAGTTGTTGCTATGTGGGTACAGCATGGTGTTGCTATGTAAGAGTGATCCCTAGGTGTGAATATGAACGTGCAGTGCCACTTCCACAAGGCATCCCTGCTCCTATCAATGACCGAGGTCTCTTTCCACAAGATTGGGTGTGTTGGATCCACGCATGGTAAAGTGTGCATGGAATCAGGTGAAGGAGTGAGTGACTGCCAGAAGAAAGTCGACAAGTCTGCTGAAAAATGTTCCATTGACGAGTCTACGGTTACCTACAGTAGCTAATGGAATGCAAGCTCTAGTACATAGGTTAACCCTCTCACCAACATAAGCGCTACATATACGGCACAAAACTAAATGTTAGCTACTAAATTAACTGTGAAAAATTAACCGTTCGCGTACGAAGCCTAAAATATCGCACAAGCATGCCCAAAGCTTTTGTTTTATCGCAAACGAAAATATGCTACGTGTAATTAGGTAACTAGGGTCAACGTGTCGTCTAACTTCACTTCTGATATCTCAAAAAGTTACGGCGATCCGTTCTAGCGGAGATGAAGTTATTGACCAGCTTTTCCAGGATGACTTTGGCCTCTCCAAGAGTGACAGCAGTAATGATGAGGGGGAAAGTGCGCAATTTACCTGGGAAACAATGAAGTCTACTGTGATGCAGTAACAACTCTGAGAAGTGCTGTTGGCAGTGATCCAGGAGTACGTCTCTGCCCTACACCATCTCGTGAAGCATTTGATGGGAGTGAGGATCAGCTGGACTTCTTCAGAGATAGGTAATGATGAATAGAGGTTAGGCAAGCATAGTACAGTTGTATATGACGCTAACAAAGCCAGCATAATTATAGCACTTACTAGACATTTTTTTCCTGGGAATGTCCCGGTATTTCAAGTGACAGGTTTATTCTACATACATGTACATGTATAGTCTCTCCAGCTTATGACTGATGAGTCAGTGGCTCTGGCAACCCTTCCTGCTCATTGTGGGCATAGTCATGGATGCAGTCCAGCTAGTTCTCCTGGTCCATCAACTACTGGTGGCTCTGTTTGCTGATAATGTGTATATGCTACAAAGTTATATATAAATATACATGTAATATATATATACATATATGTATATATACATGTAATATATATATACATGTATATATATATTACATGTATATATATATACATGTATATATATACATATATATACATAATGTATATATATATACATGTATATATACATGTATATATATATACATGTATATATACATATACATGGTATATACATACATGTATATATACATATACATGTATATATACATGTATATATATATACATATATACATATATATACACATGTATATATACATATACATGGTATATACATACATGTATATATACATATACATGTATATATACATGTATATATAATATACACGTGTATATATACATGCATATATACACATATATACATGTATATATACATATTTATATACATATATACATGTATATATATGTATACATGTATATGTTCCTTCCATGTTCTAGACCCCAAGGTGAGTCCTACTTGTCATGGGCATATGTAGTCGTGGTTGCAGTAGGCCATTGCTCTTGGTTCATCTACACTTGTTGGTCACACCAGTCATAGCGACAGCTCCAAGGTGAAGAAGTTCCTTGACTTGGTTCGATGAGCAATGGTCGATGTTTGTGCCCAAAAGTTGACAGGATAACACGGCCAGCTTACCTTCTAAGTTCTACATATAGATCATGTGACCATGACTAATATATACGCAATGAAGAGCAGGGGACATTATTGTTTTTATCTTAAAAAATTTGGTAATGTTATTAACGTTTATGTGGTTTGTTGCTAAGCAACCAACATTTATCATAATTTTCGTCAACTTGTCAAATTCCTCCATGGGACATGGTCAACTGCTGTTCATCAGGATGAGATTCCATTTTTTTTTATTACAAAAGCTGTTTTTAAAACTGGGCGATTATAATGATATTCATATGCAAGTGGTTTGTTCCTAAGCAACCATAACTCACCACATTGTTCGTCGACTCATCAGCTATGTATGATTAACCTGAAGTTCGGTGGGAAATGGTCTCTGTTTCTTATGTACATATAACGAAAGTAAGGGAAATCTGGTTTGTTACTAAGCGATGAAATGTTGTTTATCAAGTCATTACCTATCACCTGATGTATGGTTGCTAGGTAATAGTCTTCACCTTGCTTGCAATACAGAAATTAATGTGAGAATTATGCATTTTGTAGAATATATCCGTTAAATATGCGGTGGAAGGGCGAAAATTTGTGGTGGTGGAAGGGTTAAAATCTGAGGTGGTGGAAGGGTTAAAATCTGTGGCGGTGGAAGGGTTGAAATCTGTGGTGGAAGAAGGGTTAACACATGTGGTAGTTACTCGTGGTGGTAGAAGGGTTAACACGTGTGGTAGTTACTCGTGGTGGTAGAAGGGTTAACACGTGGTAGTTACTCATGGTGGTAGAAGGGTTAACATATGTGGTAGTTACTCGTGGTGGTAGAAGGGTTAACACATGTGGTAGTTACTCGTGGTGGTAGAAGGGTTAACACATGTGGTAGTTACTCGTGGTGGTAGAAGGGTTAACACATGTGGTAGTTACTCGTGGTGGTAGAAGGGTTAACACATGTGGTAGTTACTCGTGGTGGTATAAGGGTTAACACATGTAGTAGTTACTCGTGGTGGTAGAAGGGTTAACACATGTGGTAGTTACTCGTGGTGGTAGAAGGGTTAACACATGTGGTAGTTACTCGTGGTGGTAGAAGGGTTAACACATGTGGTAGTTACTCATGTACACAGCTGTAGCTAACCACACCAGACTCATCTCCACACCCCCTCTCTCTCTCTCTCCTAACCTGTTCAGCTTGCAACACTGTATGTCGATGCTGAATGTTCCATACAACAAGCAACATTTACCAGCAGCTTACTACACGTCCATATGTTGCTCATGGTGGTCATTAATTAGAGAAACACTTACCTCCTAGTAAACTTGGAACATTGAGCGGGCCAATTGGAAAATAGTGCAGTTCTAAATCACACACACACACCACACACACACACACCACACACACACACACACAAAGTATATCGTAAAATAATTGTCGTGGTTAATGTTTAGATACCTCGTGACATATTTGAATAATACAATGGTTGTCACACACCAAATGTGTGTAGTTGCTGCTGCCACCACTTCCCCGCCAGAGACACCCCCTGACCTGTCACCGTGAGAGACTGATGTTGGCAAGGACCGTATGCTCCCACAGATCCACTAATAATTGCTTCCATCACGGGCTAAAGGACTGGGTCGTGGTGAGCTTGAAGAAGAAGCGAAAGAAAACAGCCAAATGTGTTGGCCACATATCAGCCATTCTGCCTGTAGCTCTAGCCTGTAGAAGATACCCAGCCACAAACATGAGAACTTCCTCCAAGCCTCCTTCAGAGTGTGGCAAATTTGGTGGCCTCGACAGATTCAACATTACCAAGACCAGTCCACATTAGAAGGTAAATATCCCCCCCCCCCCCCCCCCCCCCCCCCTGGAGATTGACAATCGTTCATGGCTAATTAAAACAATTTTTTTGGCACTACGAAATTTAATTTTTCAGGCTATTTTAGAGTTTATAACCAAACTAAGCAAATAGTCGTCATATTCACAGGACCAACAGGAAATGGTGTTCCTGCCTAGTCATCCATGTTACTACTTACCCACTGTGGGAGGAGAGGGGCATCTGTACGGAGGAGAGGGGAGACGACATGGGGTCATCGTTGTCCCAACTCAGGTAGGGGAGAGATTCCTCCGCTGCAGAGCATTTAGACACGCCAACAATAATGATTATCTGAGCATGCTCAGCCTCACTGCAGAGGCGTGGCCTGAATGTCATTACAATGCATAACAGAGAAGAAACTACAAGTGCAAAGTTTGGTAAAGGGGTGCCATTTGGAAAAAGCAAACAGGATGGTTTGGTCATCACTCACTTACCTGGAGTCAATTGATAGACACACCCCTCACAAATTACCTTTTTTGTTTGGTGAAAACACACACACACAAACATACACCACACACACTACACAAACACGCATGCATACACACAAACATACACACAAACACACATGCATACACACTACACACACCACACACGCATGCATACACACTACACACACACATATACATGCATACACACTATACACACACACACTTAAACACACCACTCACACATGTACACACACATGCACACACACACACAAACAGAAACCCAAAACAACTAGCAAGTTCCAGCTCTTATGTAGATACATACTGTACCTTGATTGGGGAAGATGGTTTCTTGAGTGGCATAGGGGTTCAACACAACATCTTCTCTGTCTGACCACAGATGGACCACACCACTCAAGTCCCCGAAGGCGAAACACTGGCAAGAGGGCCCGACATCCATGGCGGAGGCCATCACCTCTTCAGACGAGGTATTGATCCTGTGCACCACCATGCTGGACGGAGTGACGAGTCCCCGAAGGTCTAAAAGCTGGAACTCACCCGTCTGCGAGAGGACGAGGAGCGAGGACTCCAAGGCAGGGACATGGCGGACCAGGAAGGGCTGGAATACTGTAACGTCACATGGGGACACAGGGCGTAGGAATCGCAGGTCGAAGACCTTGAGTTGCGTGTCCATGCAAACCTGCTCGTACCTGGCAAGCAAACAAGTCACCTCATCACCGAAGACATGGTGACGCCAATATTACCACCATTGTAATAATATTACACTTGGTCTCTCTGTGTGTGAGTGTGTCATGCTACTGAGCATGTGCAGTGCACCCCTTGCAACTGTCATTGCCAAGCGAAATGCAGCAAGTGTGAGATAGAGCTATCACAGCTGAGGGACAGAGGTGGAGAAGGGGCTGGCCTAGATGCTGAGATGGAAATATACGAACAAATTCAGAATATCTAATAGGGTACGGCAGAGAGAGAGAGAAGAACACCATTACCACTCGAGGAAAGAAACATCCAATAAAGCAGACCAGAGAAGGGCAGAGACTAGCTAGCAGATAATGAACTAAATTCTCCTGAAGAAGCTAAACAGACGAACACAGAGACTAGCAAGGATAAGTACAAGTGAAAGTCCTGGCAATGCGAGTTTCTCCCTTGGGCCAATGACCACGCACTGAGCATTGTGATGCTTCAAGGTTTAATATGGAGACCCTGAACTGCTGCCACAAAGATCAGTCTAGCAGCCTGTCTGGGTGTGCTGCCACAAAGATCAGTCTAGCAGCCTGTCTGGGTGTGCTGCCACAAAGATCAGTCTAGCACCCTGTCTGGGTGTGCTGCCACAAAGATCAGTCTAGCAGCCTGTCTGGGTGTGCTGCCACAAAGATCAGTCTAGCAGCCTGTCTGGGTGTGCTGCCACAAAGATCAGTCTAGCAGCCTGTCTGGGTGTGCACAAACACTGCAAGAACTGTGCGTGGGAACAACCAGCAAAGCAAACAGTTTTCTACTAAACACTAGGAAATAGAGCACCATCTCCTCCTTCACACCTAATATGGCACGCTATTTGAAATATGTTATTATAGGTGCACATACATAATTATGGTGAATTATTATTAGAGGCTTCTGGCATTAAATCCGAAAGACAAAATACCCACAGACCCACAACTAATGCTGGAAGCCAGTAAAACCAGCTCACCATACATATACATGTACATACACTAGAATAACGTGTCTCAAATAATACTGATAGGAGCGATTCTATATAAAACAAACTACACTGAGAGTAGAAGTTTTTGCACATGCTATTGCTTGTTGCTGGGCTGAGTACACTTGCACTCTCACCCTAAGACCACTGGCCCTGGAGAAGGGTGACTTTCAGTGGAGGATGTAACAATGTAGGCACATGATATGTAATCAATACTTTGGTATGAGCAATGCCCAGCACATCGGCTATAAAACAATAATCCCTTTGAACCTTGCAGTGTGTATGAAGAGGCATGATGGGGGAGGGTTCTTCACAGGATCATATGTGTCATACTTTTTAAAATTTATTTTTATTGATTTTCCCATATTTTCAGTACCTAATAAATGCACAAGTACTTAAAAACCAACTACTGTGCGTATGTGGACCACAGCAAGTTAGATGACCCTTTACCATTTAAAACCATACATTTAAAAATCAGTACAATATGGGTGGGTATACATGGTTTTAAATGGTAAAGGGTCGTCACAGTCTGTAGTCGCCATGGGTACAGTCTGGGTTTGATTCCAATAATATAGTCATTTTTGTTCTCATAATTTTGTTGTTTGTTGTTTTGTCAGTTTTTTCCCCTTTTCTTGTTGCTGTTGTTGTTTGTGTATATTATAGTTGAGTGGTTGAGGACTAGACTGAGTGTAAGCTTCAGTGTCTCCAGCACTCCTGGACACTTTTTTCTAACTTTTATACTGTTTGTGCATTGCTCTCAGCAGACACCATGTGCATTGCTCTCAGCATTGCTCTCAGCAGACACCATGTGCATTGCTCTCAGCAGACACCATGTGCATTGCTCTCAGCAGACACCATGTGCATTGCTCTCAGCTGACACCATGTGCATTGCTCTCAGCAGACACCATGTGCATTGCTCTCAGCTGACACCATGTGCATTGCTCTCAGCAGACACCATGTGCATTGCTCTCAGCAGACACCATGTGCATTGCTCTCAGCTGACACCATGTGCATTGCTCTCAGCTGACACCATGTGCATTGCTCTCAGCAGACACCATGTGCATTGCTCTCAGCTGACAACATGTGCATTGCTCTCAGCATTGCTCTCAGCTGACAACATGTGCATTGCTCTCAGCAGACACCTCAGCATTGCTCTCAGCAGACACCATGTGCATTGCTCTCAGCTGACAACATGTGCATTGCTCTCAGCATTGCTCTCAGCTGACAACATGTGCATTGCTCTCAGCAGACACCTCAGCATTGCTCTCAGCAGACACCATGTGCATTGCTCTCAGCAGACAACATGTGCATTGCTCTCAGCAGACAACATGTGTATTGCTCTCAGCATTGCTCTCAGCAGACACCATGTGCATTGCTCTCAGCATTGCTCTCAGCAGACAACATGTGCATTGCTCTCAGCTGACAACATGTGCATTGCTCTCAGCATTGCTCTCAGCTGACAACATGTGCATTGCTCTCAGCAGACACCTCAGCATTGCTCTCAGCAGACACCATGTGCATTGCTCTCAGCAGACAACATGTGCATTGCTCTCAGCATTGCTCTCAGCTGACAACATGTGCATCGCTCTCAGCATTGCCCTCAGCTGACATGTGCATTGCCCTCAGCTGACACCATATGCTTTTTAAGATTAATTTTCAAATCAGCTATCTGGTTTGTTGATGTTGTCCACTCCACACACCAGCACATGCGCCTGGTCTTGCTGCTAGGGTAGGCTCAGTCTCCTCCACGGGTTTGGTAGTATAACAACCTCAGCTAATCTGAACTGGGCTAATCAATGGCAATTAGCTCATTATATACAGTATAGCTTGCCAGTTCAAAGTCGTTCTACAAATAGGTTAGTCCATACTGTGCATGCAGCACACACCCCAAACAGCTGTCTGTGGTGTGTCTACACAGTTTGTACTCTTGATTAAAACCCAGCCTACAGTATACTGTACTGTAGGCAAGAAAGACTGACCACCATTTCAGAAGAAGTATTTAGCTAATTGTAATGTACTGTATGTAGTTACATGAGCACATGTAGTGCTGTAGAGATTATTACAACTGCAGTATAAATTATACAGCTCCAGTAACCAAACAAATTCACCACTCCCACACCCCTAGGACTCCACCAACCAAACATGCACCGGAGGATCAGCTAGAGACTCCTTACGACTGAGCGCAGGCCATTATGTTCTGCTTATGATAGTGAAGTGCAGTCCGGAAATGGATGTCACAGTTAATTCTCGTGCACTAATACTAGCTATGGCCAGGTGGGCAAGGGCTATAGGGCTGGGTCAATGGGGTCAGGGTTAATGCATGTGATATAGGTTAGACAAGGGTAGGGCAAGTGATACAAGGCTGGGGTTGGGGCCAGGGCCAAGGAAGAGGATACAGGGCCAGGGCCAAGGAAGAGGATACAGGGCCAAGGCCAGGGATAGAGATATAGCCTAGGGCTAGAGTTAAGTTCAGGAATATAGGACTAGGGATATATAAGCCTAGGGTTAGGGCTAGGGATGGGAATGTAGGCCTAGGCTAAGGCTAAGCCAAGGGATATGGGGCTAGGGATATGAAGCTAGGCTTAGGTGAGCAAAAACTTCTCTACTGGTATCCCGATCGTCCACCACACCCAGCTGAACCAAGAATGACTCCCAACTAAATCTATTTCCCAACCCACGATCTGAAGAGGCCGCATGTGACGAGGTAGTGTCCGACGATGTCCATGTCGCACATGCCAACCTCATGTGCAGAAATGGAGGCCACAGTCTGCAGGGAGAGCGGATCCAAGAGGCCAACTTGCCCCACCATGTCACCGTAACACAGGTAGCTCTCAGACAACTTCAACAGACACACACCGGCAGAAGTCTGCATCTGGAGAGAAATATTGCAAAGGAGTGTCTTCTCCCACCCTTGGTACAGTACATGCATGATGTCGCCATGGCTACACTCACCTCGCTGGCAATCTGAGCATGAGTGAGGTCAACGTTGATTATCCTGTTGGCATGGCAACCCACCAGGAGGGAGGTGTCGTCAAGGTATAGAGCACAGTTCATCTGCCTCAACGAGTGCTTGTCTTTCATGGTGAACACTGGAAGTCCCGTTCTGGACGTCATCCGAATTTCATTTTCCGTGACACTGACCACGCCCCCCAGGGTGAGCTGGAGCTGTCGTACGTCCTCGTGGTGAGCTTGGAAGGATGTGTACTTATCCAATGACGAGGTGTAGAAGGACGTCACATGACCCTAGAAGGAGGCGGGACAAAAATGTCACAAATAAACTAAGTGACTCATATTTTGAATTGTCCAATTCGAGTTCACCTGTAGGAATATCTACAATAGTAGGGGCAAGGGGGTGGGGAGGAGGGGAGAGGAGGAGGGGAGAGGAGGAGGGGAGAGGAGGAGGGGAGAGGAGGAGGGGAGAGGAGGAGGGGAGAGGAGGATGGGGGGGAGAGGAGGAGGGGAGAGGAGGAGGGGAGAGGAGGAGGGGAGAGGAGGATGGGGGGGAGAGGAGGAGGGGAGAGGAGGAGGGGAGAGGAGGAGGGGAGAGGAGGAGGGGAGAGGAGGAGGGGAGAGGAGGAGGGGAGAGGAGGAGGGGAGAGGAGGAGGGGAGAGGAGGAGGGGAGAGGAGGGGAAATAAATGTTTGGTGCCTAATGAATTTCATATGTAATGCCAATAACAATCTTCTACTTCTTCCTTTAGCCCCACCCCCTCCTTCTCCTCATTTATATTGCCCAGTCAGGTCAAGGGGCAATCAACAATAAACAAATAAAAATAACAACAACAATAATGATACTATTACTACTACTAATAGTAATAATAATAATAGTAGTAATAAAATAATAATAATAATAATAATAATAATAATAATAATAATAATAATAATAATAATAATAATAATAATAATAATAGTAGTAATAATAATAATAATAATAATAATAATAATAATAATAGTAATAAAATAACAATAATAATAATAATAATAATAATAATAATAATAGTAGTAGTAGTAGTAATAGTAGTAGTAGTAGTAGTAATAATAATAATAATAATAATAGCAATAATAATAGTAATAATAATAATAATAATAACAACAAAAATTCTTAGGATTCTATTAAAACCGTGTTTTTAGTGGCAACACATTTCAACCTAGACACTTCGGTCTTCATCAGGGCAAACCAGAAAACAAAGATGCAATTCATCCTCCCAATCATCGGGAAGAAACCTCTGTGGCTGATGGAGCTGGCAAGTGCAGAGAGTTGCTCGTGAAGGAGGCGCTGCATATCCACATTAAACCTAGGGATCAGGGCTGGAGTACCTGGTTGCTGGGTCTCACTATCATGACTATGCAAGTGAAACCACGCCCATCTTTGTCTGATGTACTGCTGTGCATATACACACACACACAACCATTATTCAGATGATTCATGAACGACGAGCACTTGTTGTGTGGTACGTGTTGCCAGCAAGTGTGAATGTGTTTGCATTGTTCTCAGTTTTTGATATGCCCTGATGAAGATGAAGAGAATCCTTCAAGTATTTATTTATTGTCAGATGAAAGTAAAAGTAATTGTAACACGCTTGAAAAAATAAATAGCCATTCCATTTTATCCATTGAATGCTCTTCTATTAAGGGTGGACCCAAACATTTGTGGGTTTCCCCCTAGAAACAACAAACATAATGCCATAACCTAGTATGCTTTGCAATGATATTTGTTTCAACCAACCATGGTCTAATTACTTGCAATGGCACCTAGTAATTAAAAAACACACACTTAGAAATCACTTTACAAGGGTCCCAAGGGTGAGTCATCAACACTTGCCCTTTATGTGACTAGCTGAGTAACCACGGATACACACCGTGAATGAATAGTATGTGAAGTGAGCACACAGCTGGGAGGAGAAATGATCATTCGTATGATAGACAAAACGTATGATAGACAAAATAGAGAGCTTTGATGATATAAAAAAAGAATGAGTTAGAAACATTTGCGTGTTGTCAATGCACTCCGATGGGAAGCCATGTTATTCATGCTTCTTCTCATCTATTTCTCAGCCGGTATATAATGAAAATAATGAAACGGCAGCACAGAAAGTATCACAACTCAAGAATGGTTGACAATAATGAGCACAGTTGGTATATCAGTGGATAATGAAATTAAACTCTTTTTTTTGTTGCTTTTGTTGTAGTAACATCTACAGAGAGTTTTTCAAAGTGCATAGTTATGACTAACGTCTTGTTTACATGTTGCCCATCCTACCTGTTCATCTTCAGAGTGAGTATGCTATTCATTTTGAACGGGGATAACAATCATTTTCAGCATTCATAAAAAATGTGCATTAGATTATATTTCAGAGAATCTGGTTTAACCCTCCCCTCCCCCCCCTCCCCTCCAAAAAGAAGGCCTGGTCCTCCAAAGTACCATTTTTTGGCTAAGGAACTGTTGGTTCTGGCCTCACTTGGTTACGCCTAATCATATGATTATGTCTCCTCTCTGCGATTGTCCACATCAGCATCACAGGTACACCATGAAGGTTCACAGGCTTGTCTCCAACATAACGAGATTCACAGGATGCTAGCAAGGACCCTTTACCAATTTCTCCTATTGGATTTTTCTAAATTAATATCTATGAGGGCCTCGGGCATTTCCTGTCCCAGAAAGAAAGTGTAGCAGTATAATTATTAGTAGTTGCACCTGTTCACACTCAGACCCTTTAACCAACAAAGGTAGGTGTAAGCTTTCACAATCAAATGGGTGGACGATCAATTTCACAAATGCAGTCACATGACGGAAGCTTGCAGCTGCTTGGAGAATGAAGATAGGTGCAATCCTACTTCAAATCTCTGACAGAGTGGTTGCAAAAGATGCGCCTCTGTTTCACGACCAGCTTCAGCATCATCACCACCTTAACTACTTTCATGTACCATTGTAATGTCTATGGGGAAAGTACTACACATAAAAGGGCATCACTGACCACACCATCATAGTTGGCTGAGACAGGTTTAAACAAGTGTGACAGGTTTATAAAGGTTGTAATTGAATATAGAAAAATAACTGTTTTTCTAGGTTATTATTTTGGTACCAAATAATTTTAGGCTCCTCCCTCAGGCATGTATAGGTATGGATTTACGAGCAGATTCAATTCCATTAGGTAGGCAATTTTTCTTTTACACAATGCATATTATAGAAGTTGGGCACCATTTCTCGGATTCTATCACACATCTCTACATCTCTTTATATTGTCAGGACAATTGCTAACCAAAACGATGCCAGGTCACACATGCATACACGACCACCTCCAGCTACAAATGCTACCCTAGGTAAAACTGTTCAAATACCCCATAAGTGGCAGCCCAGAGCAGGTTCTCCTGTGGATCAAACGCCAGTGAAGAGATCCCTCCATATTCCCCACGGAAACAAGAAGTCTGCTTACGTTCCTGAAAATGACTCAAGGGTCCCATAGGTTCTACAACTCCGTAATCTTCGTTGTAGGCCTTATACTCCATCTCTCAGGACGGAGCATAGGTGCGAATCCTCAAGGTCTACTTCCCAATCGAGTGAGTGGTTATATATATTAACGACCTTTACCTTCTGAACGCGTGGTCAAACGTTTCTAGTACGTTTGTGTACAGGGTCTAGTTCTTATGCAGGTCCTGAACAAGTCGCGGAGATAAAAATTACTTGCAGAGAAACTCGTGTAGCTTCTTGTATTTATATCACCAAGTGTTTATCAGTTGCTAGTTGCCGCCTTGCTGTTAATCTCCAATTGAAGTCCACCTTCCTTGAGCTCGGGAAGAAAATGGCTCAGCAGAAGTATTTGAAGCGCTTCAAAGCGTTGAAGAGCAGAATTATTATGACAGAGTAAGTTGTATTTGTAATTAAGGCCTGCGTTGCAGCTGTATTCAATGGATGAAATGGATAAGCCAGCATTTAATATATGCTGCTGGTTGCCCTGTGATATGACTGGGAGTGATATGACTGGGAGTGTAATTGTCTGAAGTAAGAGAAACTTGGAGCTTGTGCTTGTGGCCAAGAGTTGTTTGCTTCTAGCACTTTTGGCCAGCAATGCCAGAGTAGGACCTGTAATGTCCTTTTCTTGCGGTATGTAAGTCTCAGCCAGGCTTAGATGTCTGCTTGCTTGGACATGCCACATTTACAGAAATGCACACATCCAGAGGTGTGGTCATAGGCTGCTTGTAAAAGCTCATACATGTCTTAGCCACTTGTTACCATAGTGATACAAAAATGTCCCTTTTGTTAAGTATGTGGAAGTGAGAGAAATTGCCACGCCCCCAGTTGTAACCACTAGCTCAATGGTTAGGAAGTGATGTAAACCAGGAAGCTAATAACCTTGTCCCACTCGATTAATATCATCAGTCGGGTTAAGTATACTATATAACACAAACAATACATCAGAGCCAAGATAATGGCAGAAATCCAGTGCAGGAGGTCGATAGGAGGAGCTAAACGGCAGTTTACAAGTACTTCATTATCCAGAAATCGAAGTGCAGGCAGATAGTTTGGGATGAAGTGAGAGAAGTGGTGGGTGGAAGTAGCACTTCCTGAGATGGAAGAGAAGTTGTTGGCCTGGGTGGAGTCATTAAGAGTTGAAAACTGAAGGTTTGCTGCCTCTCTGGATGAAGACGATGAAGAAATATAGAGGACGAGGAATGGATTGAGGACGGTAAGTAGCACTTCTCCTGAGATGGAAGAGAAGTGTTGGCCTGGGAGGAGTCAAGGTTTGCTTCCCTGGATGAAGAAGATGAAGAAATGAAAAGAGGAATATCTAGTAGATGAGTGATTAGCCATAGATCCTGGAGCATCTTATGTGCTCTAAAATCTACTTCACTAGACTGCTAAGCTAGATGAACTGAAGATGCACCTATTGTAAACCTTACTGCAACTCCCACCACAGCCAGTGCCATCCTTACCCAGCACAGGGACTCAGCAGAGAATACTCACGCTTAGCAGGCTTGTGATGCACACAATTGACATAGTGCACAAGCTGGCACTAGCCACGATCACTCTGTGAAGCTGGAGCTAATCTTAGTAATCATCACCCTTCCAATAGTAACCATCTCCAATAGTAATCACACCCTTTCAATAGAACCATGTCCAATAGTAATCACACCCTTCCAGATAGTAACTACCCTTCTGTAGTAACCTGGTCGAATAGTAATCACACCTTTCCAATAGTAATCACTCTTACATGTATAATCATCCTTCCAATAGCCTTCCAGTAGTGACTGTCCTTCCAATAGTAACCATAGCTACATAGACTGGACTGAAGGGGAAATGGACTGGAAATTCTATTGCTGAATGTATGGTACTTTTTCCTTTTTTTGTCTGTGACATGGCCAGACCCTTTACCAAATCACTGCACTAATTAATTCCAGCCGCGTCTTGCCCTGTTTTCTTTCCATCAATTAAACACAGTTGTCGGTCATGTAACATAGGCACCAAACAGCTAAAAGACTTGACTGTAACCAAGCTATAACTGACTGAGCTACAACTGGCTGAGCTACAACTGGCTGAGCTACAACTGACTGACTGAGCTACAATTGACTGGCTGAGCTACAACTGACTGGCTGAGCTACAACTGACTGGACTGGCTGAGCTATAACTGACTGGACTGGCTGAGCTAAAACTGACTGGGTGAGCTAAAACGGCAGAGATCATTATCTTGGAAGAAAAAATAGGCAAGACTGACCACACCCTATTCGAATTGAATCTATTTGCAAAAGACTGTCACTTGTGAGGCAAGTGTGCGGTTCTCTGGCATATATGTATGTCCAGAGATGCTGTGACATTGCCAGTGTAGAGTGAAATTTCTGACATGCTAAATGACTGGTGTGGTCATAGTGCCACACCTGCTCTGTGCAAGCAGTCTCAGGGTAGAGCTAGGGCAAACGATAGGGATGGGGTGCGGATATATGTCTAGGGATGTAGGGCCAAGTCAGGGCTAGCACACAGTATGGCTAGGGATGTAGGGCCAAGGCTAGGGCTAGCACTCAGGCTGGGTACAGTATGGCTAAGGGATGTAGGGCCAAGTCTAGGGCTAGCACTCAGGCTGGGTACAGTATGGCTAAGGGATGTAGGGCCAAGGCTAGGCCTAGCACTAAGGCTGGGTACAGTATGGCTAGGGATGTAGGGCCAAGTCTAGGGCTAGCACACAGTATGGCTAGGGATGTAGGGCCTAGCACTAAGGCTGGGTACAGTATGGCTAGGGATGTAGGGCCTAGCACTAAGGCTGGGTACAGTATGGCTAGGGATGTAGGGCCAAGGCTAGGGCTAGCACTAAGGCTGGGTACAGTATGGCTAGGGATGTAGGGCCAAGGCTAGGGCTAGCACTACTTAAGGCTGTATGGCTAGGGATGTAGGGCCAAGGCTAGGGCTAGCACTCAGGCTGGGTACAGTATGGCTAAGGGATGTAGGGCCAAGTCTAGGGCTAGCACTCAGGCTGGGTACAGTATGGCTAAGGGATGTAGGGCCAAGGCTAGGCCTAGCACTAAGGCTGGGTACAGTATGGCTAGGGATGTAGGGCCAAGTCTAGGGCTAGCACACAGTATGGCTAGGGATGTAGGGCCTAGCACTAAGGCTGGGTACAGTATGGCTAGGGATGTAGGGCCAAGGCTAGGGCTAGCACTAAGGCTGGGTACAGTATGGCTAGGGATGTAGGGCCAAGGCTAGGGCTAGCACTACTTAAGGCTGTATGGCTAGGGATGTAGGGCCAAGGCTAGGCCTAGCACTAAGGCTGGGTACAGTATGTAGGGATGTAGGGCCAAGGCTAGGGCTAGCACACAGTATGGCTAGGGATGTAGGGCCTAGCACTAAGGCTGGGTACAGTATGGCTAGGGATGTAGGGCCTAGCACTAAGGCTGGGTACAGTATGGCTAGGGATGTAGGGCCAAGGCTAGGGCTAGCACTAAGGCTGGGTACAGTATGGCTAGGGATGTAGGGCCAAGGCTAGGGCTAGCACACAGGCTGGGTACAGTATGGCTAGGGATGTAGGGCCAAGTCTAGGCCTAGCACTAAGGCTGGGTACATGGCTAGGGATGTAGGGCCAAGGCTAGGCCTAGCACTAAGGCTGGGTACAGTATGGCTAGGGATGTAGGGCCAAGTCTAGGGCTAACACTAAGGCTGGGTACAGTATGGCTAGGGATGTAGGGCGGCTAGCACTAAGGCTGGATTACAGTATAGGGTGTGACATTCTAGGAACATTTGACACCAGGACGGGATAAACTTTACATGGCTTGCCTAGATTTAACCATTAGTTTGGCAAGAACTTTGAACCGGGAAATCTGATGTTAATCCTGGGATTGTGCTTAGCATGGCTGGACATACGTGTTGTGTGGAGGCTGTGGCCGTTGAGAGACGTGAAGGTACTGTACCCTCTAATACACTGTGTTGTGTGGAGGCTGTGGCCATTGAGAGACGTGAAGGTACTGTACCCTCTAATACACTGTGTTGTGTGGAGGCTGTGGCCATTGAGAGACGTGAAGGTACTGTACCCCTCTAATACACTGTGTTGTGTGGAGGCTATGGCCATTGAGAGGTGTGAGCTACTGTACCCCTCTAATACACTGTGTTGTGTGGAGGCTGTGGCCATTGAGAGACGTGAAGGTACTGTACCCCTCTAATACACTGTGTTGTGTGGAGGCTGTGGCCATTGAGAGGTGTGAGCTACTGTACCCTCTAATACACTGTGTTGTGTGGAGGCTGTGGCCATTGAGAGACGTGAAGGTACTGTACCCTCTAATACACTGTGTTGTGTGGAGGCTGTGGCCATTGAGAGACGTGAAGGTACTGTACCCTCTAATACACTGTGTTGTGTGGAGGCTGTGGCCATTGAGAGACGTGAAGGTACTGTACCCTCTAATACACTGTGTTGTGTGGAGGCTGTGGCCATTGAGAGACGTGAAGGTACTGTACCCTCTAATACACTGTGTTGTGTGGAGGCTGTGGCCATTGAGAGACGTGAGGTACTGTACCCTGTGTTGTGTGGAGGCTGTGGCCATTGAGAGACGTGAGGTACTGTACCCTGTGTTGTGTGGAGGCTGTGGCCATTGAGAGGTGTGAGCTACTGTACCCTCTAATACACTGTGTTGTGTGGAGGCTGTGGCCATTGAGAGACGTGAAGGTACTGTACCCTCTAATACACTGTGTTGTGTGGAGGCTGTGGCCATTGAGAGACGTGAAGGTACTGTACCCCTCTAATACACTGTGTTGTGTGGAAGCTATGGCCATTGAGAGGTGTGAGCTACTGTACCCCTCTAATACACTGTGTTGTGTGGAGGCTGTGGCCATTGAGAGACGTGAGGTACTGTACCCTGTGTTGTGTGGAGGCTGTGGCCATTGAGAGACGTGAGGTACTGTACCCTGTGTTGTGTGGAGGCTGTGGCCATTGAGAGGTGTGAGCTACTGTACCCTCTAATACACTGTGTTGTGTGGAGGCTGTGGCCATTGAGAGACGTGAAGGTACTGTACCCTCTAATACACTGTGTTGTGTGGAGGCTGTGGCCATTGAGAGACGTGAAGGTACTGTACCCTCTAATACACTGTGTTGTGTGGAGGCTGTGGCCATTGAGAGACGTGAAGGTACTGTACCCCTCTAATACACTGTGTTGTGTGGAGGCTATGGCCATTGAGAGGTGTGAGCTACTGTACCCCTCTAATACACTGTGTTGTGTGGAGGCTGTGGCCATTGAGAGACGTGAAGGTACTGTACCCTCTAATACACTGTGTTGTGTGGAGGCTGTGGCCATTGAGAGACGTGAAGGTACTGTACCCCTCTAATACACTGTGTTGTGTTCTTTCTGTAGTGAGTTGATGACCATGTACCAGAGCAGAGTGAAGGAATGCAGTCTGACTCTACAGAAGCTCCAAGCAGCGGAGGGGAAGCTGAATTACCTGGATGACTGCATCCGTGTCCACAAGAAGGAGCTAGACATCTTACATCAGGTACCTGCATTTTCTGGGGGGAGGGGGGGGGGGAACTTCTCCACCTAATTAGTTCCAGCACAGGGTCTGGAGAGATTGTTCTACCAATTAGTTCTAGCACAGTGCTTTACCTAATTAGTTCTGACATAAATGGGAGGGTAGTTGACAAGATGGGATAGATGGGGGTGTAGCTGACATGCATGGGGTGTAGCTGACATGGATGGGGGGTGTAGTTGACATGGATGGGGTGTAGCTGACATGGATGGGGTGTAGCTGACATGCATGGGGTGTAGCTGACATGGATGGGGGGTGTAGTTGACATGGATGGGGTGTAGCTGACATGGATGGGGTGTAGCTGACATGCATGGGGTGTAGCTGACATGGATGGGGTGTAGCTGACATGAATGGGGTGTAGCTGACATGGATGGGGTGCAGCTGACATGGATGGGGTGTAGCTGACATGGATGGGGGGTGTAGTTGACATGGATGGGGTGTAGCTGACATGGATGGGGTGTAGCTGACATGCATGGGGTGTAGCTGACATGGATGGGGGGTGTAGTTGACATGGATGGGGTGTAGCTGACATGGATGGGGTGTAGCTGACATGCATGGGGTGTAGCTGACATGGATGGGGGGTGTAGTTGACATGGATGGGGTGTAGCTGACATGGATGGGGTGTAGCTGACATGCATGGGGTGTAGCTGACATGGATGGGGTGTAGCTGACATGAATGGGGTGTAGCTGACATGGATGGGGTGTAGCTGACATGGATGGGGTGTAGCTGACATGGATGGGGTGCAGCTGACATGGATGGGGGTGTAGCTGACATGCATGGGGGTGTAGCTGACATGGATGGGGTGTAGCTGACATGGATGGGGTGCAGCTGACATGGATGGGGGTGTAGCTGACATGGATGGGGTGTAGCTGACATGGATGGGGTGTAGCTGACATGGATGGGGGTGTAGCTGACATGCATGGGGTGTAGCTGACATGGATGGGGGTGTAGCTGACATGGATGGGGGTGTATCTGACATGGATGGGGTGTAGCTGACATGGATGGGGGTGTAGCTGACATGGATGGGGGTGTATCTGACATGGATGGGGTGTAGCCGACATGGATGGGGGTGTAGCTGACATGGATGGGGGTGTATCTGACATGGATGGGGTGTAGCCGACATGGATGGGGGTGTATCTGACATGGATGGGGGTGTAGCCGACATGGATGGGGGTGTAGCTGACATGCATGAGGGGTTCAGCTGACATACTTGGGGAGATTGCTATGCCTAATTAGTTCCAGCACAGGGTCTGGGGAGACTGCTCTACTTAATTAGTTCTAGCACAGGGACTGGGGAGAATGCTCTACCTAATTCCAGCATTTGGTGTTTTTGGGGGTGGGGGTAGGGGTTCTCTACTAATTAGTTCTAGGACATGTTTGGAGAGACTTGCTCCTATTAACTTGCCTAATTAGCAGAATTGTTGGTTATTTAGCAGCTTGACTACTTTACGTGTGTTGTTGTTGATCCCAAGCTTCTCTAAATTCTCCACATCATCACCTCAGCTCGGCTATGTTCACCATCGTCTTTGCTCAGTATCAGAATACGCCCCCAGCCTAATCATAGATAGAAGGTATTCATGAGTGGGGGAGGAGGGAGGGAGGTGCTGGGGACGACAACTAGGGATGTTACAAAGTTCAAAATCATTGCCTGCTGTAGATGTAGGGCTAGGGCTATGGAATTTTGGACTTTGGGCATGCATTGTTGGTTCAAAGATTTCCCAGGCCATCAGTGGACATGGGATGGGGAGGCAGCTGACAAAGATGGGGAGGGAGCTAGCATAGATGGGAAGGCAGCTGGCATACATGTAGATGGGAAGGCAGCTGGAATGCATGTAGATGGGAAGGCAGCTGGCATACATGTAGATGAGAAGGCAGCTGGCATACATGTAGATGGGAAGGCAGCTGGCATACATGTAGATGAGAAGGCAGCTGGCATACATGTACATGTACATGGGAAGGCAGCTGACATACATGTAGATGGGAAGGTAGCTGGCATACATGTAGATGGGAAGGCAGCTGGCATACATGTAGATGGGAAGGCAGCTGGCATACATGTAGATGAGAAGGCAGCTGGCATACATGTAGATGGGAAGGTAGCTGGCATACATGTAGATGGGAAGGCAGCTGGCATGCATGTAGATGGGAAGGCAGCTGGCATATATGTAGATGGGAAGGCAGCTGGCATACATGTAGATGGGAAGGCAGCTGGCATACATGTAGATGGGAAGGTAGCTGGCATACACGTACAGTAGATGGGAAGGCAGCTGGCATACATGTAGATGGGAAGGCAGCTGGCATGCATGTAGATGGGAAGGCAGCTGGCATACATGTAGATGGGAAGGTAGCTGGCATACATGTAGATGGGAAGGCAGCTGGCATACATGTAGATGGGAAGGCAGCTGACAAAGATGGGGAGGGAGCTAGCATAGATGGGAATGCAGCTGGCATACATGTAGATGGGAAGGCAGCTGACATATGTACATGTAGATGGGAAGGCAGCTGGCATACATGTAGATGGGAAGGCAGCTGGCATACATGTAGATGGGAAGGCAGCTGGCATACATGTAGATGGGAAGGCAGCTGGCGTAGATGGGAGGGCAGCTGGCATACATGTAGATGGGAAGGCAGCTGGCGTACATGTAGATGGGAAGGCAGCTGGCATACATGTAGATGGGAAGGCAGCTGGCATACATGTACTGTAGATGGGAAGGCAGCTGGCATACATGTAGATGGGAAGGCAGCTGGCATACATGTAGATGGGAAGGCAGCTGGCATACATGTAGATGGGAAGGTAGCTGGCATACATGTAGATGGGAAGGCAGCTGGCGTAGATGGGAAGGCAGCTGGCATACATGTAGATGGGAAGGCAGCTGGCATACATGTAGATGGGAAGGCAGCTGGCATACATGTAGATGGGAAGGTAGCTGGCATACATGTAGATGGGAAGGCAGCTGGCATACATGTAGATGGGAAGGCAGCTGGCATACATGTAGATGGGAAGGCAGCTGGCATACATGTAGATGGGAAGGTAGCTGGCATACATGTAGATGGGAAGGCAGCTGGCGTAGATGGGAAGGCAGCTGGCATACATGTAGATGGGAAGGCAGCTGGCATACATGTAGATGGGAAGGCAGCTGGCATACATGTAGATGGGAAGGTAGCTGGCATACATGTAGATGGGAAGGCAGCTGGCATACATGTAGATGGGAAGGCAGCTGGCATACATGTAGATGGGAAGGCAGCTGGCATACATGTAGATGGGAAGGCAGCTGGCATGGATGGGAGGGCAGCTGATTGTCCATTACTACATTTTCTCTACTCTTAGGAGAAAGAACGGTTTAGAGAAGACTGTGATAGGAGTGGGGAGAAGAATCGCAGGTTGGAAGAAAGTCTGGCCACAGAGAAGGACATTAATCGACATCTGCTGACTCAGCTGCAGACGCTTCAGAAAGAGGAGGAGGAAAACAAGGCTCTGGCCACGCAGAATAAGGAACTTGCGGTCGAGTAAGTCCCTGGTAATTAACAAAGATATGGTTGGTTTGTGAGATGTTTCCAGTAATGGGGGCATGGGTAATCAAATCCCAGGATCATCCAGCTATAGTCCTAGACCTAGTCTTAACTATAACATTAGCCTCTCTTAGCTCTAGCATTTACCATGGCCTTAGCTTCTCTTAGCCCTAGCATTTACCATAGCCTTAGCCTCTCTTAGCCCTAGCATTTACCATATGCCTTAGCTTCTCTTAGCCCTAGCATTTACCATAGCCTTAGCTTCTCTTAGCCCTAGCATTTACCATAGCCTTAGCTTCTCTTAGCCCTAGCATTTACCATAGCCTTAGCTTATCTTAGCCCTAGCATTTACCATAGCCTTAGCTTCTCTTAGCCCTAGCATTTACCATAGCCTTAGCTTCTCTTAGCCCTAGCATTTACCATATGCCTTAGCTTATCTTAGCCCTAGCATTTACCATAGCCTTAGCTTCTCTAAGCCCTAGCATTTACCATAGCCTTAGCTTCTCTTAGCCCTAGCATTTACCATAGCCTTAGCTTCTCTTAGCCCTAGCATTTACCATAGCCTTAGCTTCTCTTAGCCCTAGCATTTACCATAGCCTTAGCTTCTCTTAGCCCTAGCATTTACCATAGCCTTAGCTTCTCTTAGCCCTAGCATTTACATGTACCATAGCCTTAGCTTCTCTTAGCCCTAGCATTTACCGTAGCCTTAGCTTCTCTTAGCCCTAGCATTTACCATAGCCTTAGCTTCTCTTAGCCCTAGCATTTACCATAGCCTTAGCCCTAGCATTTACCATAGCCTTAGCTTCTCTTAGCCCTAGCATTTACCATAGCCTTAGCTTCTCTTAGCTCTAGCATTTACCATAGCCTTAACCTCTCTTAGCCCTAGCATTTACCATAGCCTTAGCCCTAACCATAATCCTATATATCTCGAGACTTAACCCTCTCCTAGCCATGACCCTAGCAGTAACCCTCTCCTAGCTTTCCCCTAACTATAGCCCTAGCCCTCTCCTGGCCTTAGCCCTAGCTTTAACCCTTTGCTTCAGTAATAAAATCTTGTGAAATTGAGTCCTGTTTTTGTAGGCATGGTTGCTGGCTTCTGCTACAATCAATGGTTGAACTTTTTATATCATCTGAATCAGCAAAGATTGCAGAATTACATTATCCATTTCAATTTAGTATATAATTGATTGATTTTTAAAATTAATTACAAGAACACAACATTTTATGTTTTTCAAACCTTTTAATATTTATCTCAAGAATAGCATGCATAAATCTAGGACCATCATAACCAGCATCAAATTCTCTTTCAAATGATATGTATATAATTCATGTGAAATTTAATTGTGAACTGAAAAAAATATTGAATTGAAATGTGGCTATTTTACGATAGTTTCCTCTTCATTTCTTCCGATTTATACTCCCTTTGGGATGACCACTTCCACGTGCAGATGGAGCAGCTTGTCCAGGATTGCTTGTACGCTGCTGGCGATGGTTATACCATAGATTTCTGATTGTTGTAAACGTTATCACTATGCCAACTCGAATGACCATCTCGTTCCACAGTTTGGCAAAGTGCTGGAAACAAGGGACAGTCCGGGGTATTTACGTTGTGTGACAGAATTAGCATTGTGAAGGTGGCAATACACACATCTGCTCTTTTGGTCAACTGGAAAAATCTTGCTGCCATGGCGTACTTTGAATGAACGAACTGGATGACCTGCATGGACTTCAGGGCATTTTTATGGACCACATACTGAAATGATTTTCAGGATGAGTGCATCTCGAAATTGATTTCCACTAACAGGTTGTTTGGAGTCCTGCATTAGAAAGCAGTTGTATAAGATATAAGCGTTCACAACAGCTATATGAAGAAGGTAGTTTTCCAGTACTTCCCAGTTTTTCTCAAAACTTTGGGGTAACTGATATACTGGTTGCTTTTGTCCACGCCACCCATTGATTTGTTGTACTTTTTCAACATAACTGGGCAAGGAACAGCTGCGCTTATGCTAGCTCGTGTTAGAGGATCCTTGACCCACCGGATTACAGTGTTTTCTGAGTGGGCAGGACAGACTGTTGATGCTAGCACAATTGTTTTCGTATCATGCCACATGCAATATGTAATATGAGAATCTTTTGCTCTGAAGTAATAGCCTGAACCTCTAGGAAGCTTCTCAATGCATCTTTTCATCACAGGAACTTCATCTGGAACATTCTTTCGTGTAACATTCAATGTTCCAGTGGCAACAATTTCATTCACCAACTCATGTAAGAGGTTTGTACTCGTGTAGAAATTGTCAACTAACAATTGATAACCTTGGAATCCATAAGGTTGAAGAAGCCTCATCACAACATCGAAAGAAAGTCCATTACCAGAGCTTTGAGCAGATCTTCCAACATAAAGATCAAAATCAATGGTGTATCCTGTGGTATCTGCCAACACCAATTAATTGAACCCATTTAGTTGGCTTGTTACGGATATACTGTCGAAAGTGTGTCCTAGCTGTACTCTTTACCATTCGTTCATCAATGCTCAACTGACGTAAAGGTTGATATAGTTCCGAACACCTCGAGTTTATGTAATTATGTAAAGGTCAAATTTTACAGAATCGGTTTCCGGACAATGACAACTCTTCAGCTGGTGTAATCAAGATGCAAAGATGCTCCTATTACTTCATATCATTCACAAGTTAGCAGTTCACTAAGCCGGGTCAGAACCTGAGCTTTCTTTGTACTCCACGCATACCTATGATTGCATACTCCATGAATACCCAAAAGAATTAGAGCCCCAATGTAACACATAAGATCAGGCTTTGCAAAGAGAATCCTCAAAAACTTGCTATAAGAATCCATTAGCTCATCTTTTTTGTAGTCTGCATATGCCAGTGTACTATTTATGATACGTTTTACAACGTTATCATCAAAATAGAATTCAAAAAAGAATAACGGGTCAATTTCAATATTCTGTGGAATATATGGTCCAGGATCACCAAGTGGACAAAACTTATCACTAATAGCACGGACAAAAGTAGCATCCTTTACAGTTATGTTTTTCACACCAACAGGTAAGGTTGATAGAGACGCACCTGATACATGTGACCTTTTCCCTCTCCCTCTCCCCTCGGTGCTAGCTGTTACTCTACCACATGAGCTTCCTTGTCCCCAACTTCTTCCTCTACCATGTGAGCTTCCTTGTCCCCCACTTCTTCCTCTACCACGTGAGCTTCCTTGTCCCCGACTTCTTCCTCGACCACGTGAGCTTCCTTGTCCCCGACTTCTTCCTCTACCATGTGAGCTTCCTTGTCCCCGACTTCTTCCTCTACCACGTGAGCTTCCTTGTCCCCCACTTCTTCCTCGACCATGTGAGCTTCCTTGTCCCCAACTTCTTCCTCTACCACGTGAGCTTCCTTGTCCCCCACTTCTTCCTCTACCACGTGAGCTTCCTTGTCCCCAACTTCTTCCTCTACCACGTGAGCGTCCTTGTCCCCAACTTCTTCCTCTACCACGTGAGCTTCCTTGTCCCCAACTTCTTCCTCTACCACGTGAGCTTCTTTCTCCCCAACTTCTTCCTCTACCACGTGAGCTTCCTTGTCCCCGACTTCTTCCTCTACCACGTGAGCTTCCTTGTCCCCGACTTCTTCCTCTACCACGTGAGCTTCCTTGTCCCCGACTTCTTCCTCTACCACGTGAGCTTCCTTGTCCCCGACTTCTTCCTCTGCCACGTGAGCTTCCTTGTCCCCAACTTCTTTCTCGACCACGTGAGCTTCATTGTCCCCAACTTCTTCCTCGACCACGTGAGCTTCCTTGTCCCCGACTTCTTCCTCTACCACGTGAGCTTCATTGTCCCCAACTTCTTCCTCGACCACGTGAGCTTCCTTGTCCCCGACTTCTTCCTCTACCACGTGAGCTTCCTTGTCCCCAACTTCTTTCTCGACCACGTGAGCTTCCTTGTCCCCGACTTCTTCCTCTACCACGTGAGCTTCCTTGTCCCCAACTTCTTCCTCTACCACGTGAGCTTCATTGTCCCCAACTTCTTCCTCTACCACGTGAGCTTCCTTGTCCCCGACTTCTTCCTCTACCACATGAGCTTCCTTGTCCCCAACTTCTTTTACGACTACTAGGAGCTATTATTCCTTCAACAGCATCAGAATCAGAAGTGGTATCACCAAGTAAGCTATCACTTCAAACCTCCAAAATACTCACATTGCTTGAACTAGTGTTTTCTTCCTCATCTGATGTATCATCACGCTCACTACTCGGGTCATCTTCTGGTTCAATCAATCCATAGATTTCAGAGTCATCCAAGTTGCACTCAGTGTCAAAACTTGGAGGTTCAGCACAAGGTTGCTCTGCTAGATCACCACAACTTGAGTCTGAGGCTGTGGGGAAACCTTCCCCTCTAGTTTTCAAGCTCAAAACTTCTTGCACACTGTACCTTTCAGCCATTTATTTTTACTAAGGCATGGCACAGAAAATATACAATAATTAATCTGTACTATTTAAAGGTTCTATGATGCAATCGATGCATTATCTACTGCATAAACAAAAAGAAAGCAATGCTAGAAGGAAGAAAAATGAAGCAAGTAGGTAGATAAATATTATTTAAATAAAGTGCAATTTTTCAATGACGACTGAAGTAAAGGGTTAACCCTAATCCTATAGTCTTAGCCACGGATTGTCAACTGGGCTTGATGAGAGACGTGATCTCTGTAAGTAACTAACAATGATAAGAAGAGAATTCTTGTTTTAGCTCACTCTGAAGATGGCGCTGTTTAAAGAGTGTATGTCTTAACCCTATAACAGTGCATGAGAGTGGGTGTAGTTCTAGATGGGAGGAGTTCGACGCCATGACCTTCTCAATGCTTGTCTAGTAACCGACCAGGTCTAACCTACAACACATATTTTCTAATTGTTTAAGGATGACAAGGATAATATCCATGCATGATTGCATGTCATCTTCATGTTCCTGACAATGGTGGGCATGTCCATACAAAGGACGCTTTCTCAGTAGAAATGCCCCCTCAAAAAACTACGCTGGAGCTTGCACAGTGAAATTTGCTAGCAAGGCTTCAAACATGTTATAAACAAACATGCAGTAATCATGTGCACAAGTCATGCTTATTTACACACTCAAGTCTTGCTATAAACAAACATGCATTAATCATGTACACAAGTCATGCTTATTTACACACTCAAGTTTAGCTATAAACAAACATGCATTAACCATGTACACAAGTCATGCTTATTTACACACTCAAGTCTTGCTATAAACAAACATGCATTAATCATGTACACAAGTCATGCTTATTTACACACTCAAGTCTAGCTATAAATAAACATGCATTAATCATGTACACAAGTCATGCTTATTTACACACTCAAGTCTTGCTATAAACAAACATGCATTAATCATGTACATTCAACAATAGCCTCTAGTGACAGACCACCTCCTTTGAAAGACCATTTTAGTGTGCATTGGCAGGTTGTCTCTGTAAAGAGGGACCGCCGTATAGACGTACACTCCCAGCAAACATCATTGTGTATGATGTCATCTACATGCATGTCTTCTTGTGTTCTTTGTGCAGGAGAGACAAGTGGAAAGAAATGTACCAGAAGTTGAAAAGGGAGAGTGCTCTTCGTGAGAACAGTAAGTGCCGCACGCAGTCAATAATTAATCTTTATGTGGGCCAAAAGAAAGTTCTTGTTTGCGGTGGATAAAATGCTTGTGGTGGGTGAGGCAGTTGGGGGGGGGGAAAGGGGGAGGGGTTGAATGTTTGTGTGTGGGGGGAGGGGGGAGGGGTTGAATGTTTGTGTGTGTGGGGGGGGAGGGGGGAGGGGTTGAATGTTTGTGGGGGGGGGGGGGAGGGGGGGGAATAGAGTGCTTGTTGTGCGTGGAAGTGCCACTGGTGGAGTGTACACTAAAGATACACCCACTCACTGGGCATAATTAAGTGATTTCTAACTTAATGCCATTCCCCACCACACACTCACACACATACCACCACTCACACTCGCAGCATATTCCTAATGAAAACCTTGTCTACATATATATAGGACCCCTGACTAACCTAGTTGATTGTTTGCAGGGTCTAGGTCTCGACGAAGGTCATCCCATTGTGGTGGTAATTACGAGGCCAGCCTGCTGCCCACTCCTCTCACCAGTCCTCCCTCCTCCATGGGCTCCATGGACAACATGGACCTTCACTTCTTCTCCGCCTCGTCTCCCTTCAGTCCGCACTCCTCTTCCTGCTCTCTTCGTCCATCCTCTCATGATCGTGATGCAGAGGGAGATGGTGCTATGGTGATGCGTGAGGAGTGTGGAGATGCGGCAGTGGTCGGGGGAGAGCTGGTGAAGTGTGTCGGCGAAGGTGAAGGAGGGTGTGGTGACACTCGGTCGCGAGTACTGAAGGAGGAGGAGTTGTTTGGCTGCGACTCTGATTCCGACAGCGATGGGGGGAAAAGTGATCGGCTTCTCTCCCCTTCTCCATCGGTCTCGTCCTCCTTGTCCGACTTTAGCAGCTCGAGTGACGAAGAGGGGATAGATGATCTTCGGAAGCTGCGGGATCTGTTGTGTGCTAGTGGCAAGGAGACACTGATGACTGCCATGGACGCTCTGGATGAGAAGATGTGTACGCTACCAAGTGGAGACACTCTTCTTCCTTCCTCTGTTTCTGGTCCAGCCTCTTGTGATGGATGCAGGGCTGTTGATTCCCCTGTTTTAGAAGGGACGGTTGTTGCTTCCTCTGTGCTGGAAGGGACAGTTGTTGCTTCCCCTGTGCTGGAAGGTACGGTTGTTGCTTCCTCTGTGCTGGAAGGGACGGTTGTTGCTACCCCTGTGCTGGAAAGTACAATTGTGGCTTCTCCTGTGCTGGAAGGGACAGTTGTTGTTTCCCCTGTGCTGGAAGGGACGGTTGTTGCTTTCCCTGTGATGGAACGTACGGTTGTTGCTTCCTCTGTGCTGGAAGGTACGGTTGTTGCTTCCTCTGTGCTGGAAGGGACGTTTGTTGCTACCCCTGTGCTGGAAAGTACAATTGTGGCTTCTCCTGTGCTGGAAGGGACAGTTGTTGTTTCCCCTGTGCTGGAAGGGACGGTTGTTGCTTTCCCTGTGATGGAACGTACGGTTGTTGCTTCCTCTGTGCTGGAAAGTACAATTGTGGCTTCTCCTGTGCTGGAAGGGACAGTTGTTGTTTCCCCTGTGCTGGAAGGGACGGTTGTTGCTTTCCCTGTGATGGAACGTACGGTTGTTGCTTCCTCTGTGCTGGAAGGTACGGTTGTTGCTTCCTCTGTGCTGGAAGGGACGTTTGTTGCTACCCCTGTGCTGGAAAGTACAATTGTGGCTTCTCCTGTGCTGGAAGGGACAGTTGTTGTTTCCCCTGTGCTGGAAGGGACGGTTGTTGCTTTCCCTGTGATGGAACGTACGGTTGTTGCTTCCTCTGTGCTGGAAGGTACGGTTGTTTCTTCCTCCTTTGTGCCAGGCTCAGCAGTTGCTGGGGTTAGTAGTTGTCCAAGTGATCTGTCAAGCCCATCCCAAGATTCCCTCAGCTTGCACCGTCAATGCCTCAATGAATCCAATGGCACCAATAACTCTCAGCATCATGACTATCTCCCTCAAAACAATGTACGGTTATCTCAAGCGCACACACAGTCAACTCAAGGCCACACCCAGGCACCTCAAGGCCACCACCATTTGTCTCGCGAGTGCGTCAACCCCCCCGGTGACGACTCTCTGGTTGAGCTTGCTGCTGCGGACACGTCGAGTGGAGATGACAGTGACGACGAAGTGTCCTCCATCTTCTTCTCCCCCTCCAGATTCGCAGGTCTCTCTGTGCTGTCGCCCCTCCCCCCTTCACCAACGTCTTTCACGCGAGTGCTCTCCCCCTTTCCTACCTCACCTTCCCCCGTCCTCTCTCCTCTCCCACACTCACCCAGGTCCCTCGCTGCTTCACTGTCGCCTCTCCCGTTGTCTCCGATAAATAATCATGCCACTTCACTGTCACCTCTTCCTCCATCACCGAATAACCTGCAGATTGTATCGTTATCTTCTGATCAGCAGGGACCTCCTCTTTCCTGTCCGTCTTTGTCTCCTTGTGCTCCATCACCGAAAAAACTGCAGGTTACATCGTTACCTTCTGATAAGCAGGGACTTCCTCTTTCCTCTTCGCCCCCACAGTGTCCATCTGCAACCAATCTCCAGCTCGTATCGTTAACTTGCAATCAGCAGGGACTTCCTCTTTCCCATTCATCTCTGTCTCCTCGTCCTCCATCACTAAGCAACCTGCAGGATATATCATTAACTTTGGATCAGCACAGTCCGCCTCTTTCCTGTTCGTCTCTGTCTCCTTGTCCTCCATCACCAAGCAACCTGCAGATTGCCTCATCACCTTCCAATCAGCAGGGACTTCCTCTTTCCTGTCCGACTTTGTCCCATCCTCCTGTATCACCACAGTGTTCTCGACCTACGTTGTTGTCCTTGCAGTCTCCTAAAAGAACCTCTAACCAGCAGGAGACTTCTCTTCCTGCAGAGTCTGAAGCGAACAAGTGCAGTGAACAGTTTCCCGCTGCAGATGTGGCTGCACATCTCAAGACAGTTTCTCCGGACATGCCTTTTCCTGCTCTAGAAGACAGCTCGCCTTCTCTGCCATTTTCAGTCTTCGACGAGCAAGGACCTTCCCTTTCCATTCAATCGGACTCGAGTCTCGGTTCCATTCAATCGGATTCGAGTCTTGGTTCCCATCCTTCCAAGCGAGCGCGGCCGAGGTGGACAGGCGATGTGACTAACAGGACGAAGAAGAGGAAGAAGAGAGTGGAGAGAGATGGCAGTCCTGTTGCAAGTGGTGGTAGTCTGAGAGACGGTGAGGGTGGAAGTTGTGAAGGTGTGGGATGTGGAAGAGGAGACTGTGAAGTAGTGGAGACTGTGAGTGTAATGGATTTTGGAGTCGCTGCTCTGCCGACTTCTTCGCTGCAAGACTTGCTCGGTGAGGACTGTAGCCGGGAGGCCGGGAGAAGCGTGGGTCGTGTCTCGCCCACGAATGCGCGCAGCCGCAGTAGCAGGGGCGCTCAGAAAGAAGCAAACAAAATGGGGCATGAGGCACACGTTGGGGTCAGAAGTTCCCCCATGAGGAAGCAGTGTCCCTCTCCACTGCTGGCCTCGTTCCAGCCTCCCATCCCACCTTCCTCCTCTTCCCCAGAGCTGTCGATGGCTCAGCACAATCTGGTGGAGGCCCTGCAGTGCCCCCTCCCCCTTCCCATGTGGCTGGTGTCCGCCATGACTGAGGTCCAGTCCAAGACGGAACACTGCGCTGCCTACGGACATCAGTTTGCTAAGAAGAAAGGAGGAAACAGGAAGGAACCTATCTTCAGACCCAAGGCTCAGAACCCTTTCAACTGTGAGTCAACCAGTGTTTTGGGGTGGCTAGGGTTTTCACTGGGGTGTCCTCCAGGGGGTTTGAAATCACAGTGCTATCATTGTGTGTTTACAATAGGTTAGTGTTTAAAATAGGTTAAGTGTGTGATGCATCAAGGTTAGAGAGACCACACATGGTGCTTAGTTTGAGGTCTGCTCTGCTCTCCCCGAATCCCAGACAAAAAATGGGGGGGGGGGAGGGAGGGGTTATGTAAAACTCTGGTGCTCTCTCTCTCTATGTGCTAAAGCTTTGGGGGCTTTGCATGGCCTGTGGGCCCCAAACCCAGTCTATGTTGTTCCCTTGTGGTTGTCCCTTCTGGCCACACCCTCCCTGGGTCCTCTGTGTGAGTGCCCATTGAGGACAAAGAAACACACACAAGAAAGACAGACATACAGACAGACATACAGACATACAGATAGACATGCCAGACATACAGATAGACATGCCAGACATACAGATAGACATGCCAGACATACAGATAGACATGGCAGACATACAGATAGACATGCCAGACATACAGATAGACATGCCAGACATACAGATAGACATGCCAGACATACAGATAGACATGCCAGACATACAGATAGACATGGCAGACATACAGATAGACATGCCAGACATACAGATAGACATGCCAGACATACAGATAGACATGCCAGACATACAGATAGACATGCCAGACATACAGATAGACATGCCAGACATACAGATAGACATGGCAGACATACAGATAGACATGCCAGACATACAGATAGACATGCCAGACATACAGATAGACATGCCAGACATACAGATAGACATGCCAGACATACAGATAGACATGCCAGACATACAGATAGACATGGCAGACATACAGATAGACATGCCAGACATACAGATAGACATGGCAGACATACAGATAGACATGCCAGACATACAGATAGACATGGCAGACATACAGATAGACATGCCAGACATACAGATAGACATGCCAGACATACAGATAGACATGACAGACATACAGATAGACATGATAGACATACAGATAGACATGCCAGACATACAGATAGACATGCCAGACATACAGATAGACATGCCAGACATACAGATAGACATGCCAGACATACAGATAGACATGCCAGACATACAGATAGACATGCCAGACATACAGATAGACATGGCAGACATACAGATAGACATGGCAGACATACAGATAGACATGCCAGACATACAGATAGACATGCCAGACATACAGATAGACATGCCAGACATACAGATAGACATGCCAGACATACAGATAGACATGCCAGACATACAGATAGACATGCCAGACATACAGATAGACATGCCAGACATACAGATAGACATGCCAGACATACAGATAGACATGGCAGACATACAGATAGACATGGCAGACATACAGATAGACATGCCAGACATACAGATAGACATGCCAGACATACAGATAGACATGGCAGACATACAGATAGACATGACAGACATACAGATAGACATGGCAGACATACAGATAGACATGACAGACATACAGATAGACATGCCAGACATACAGATAGACATGCCAGACATACAGATAGACATGCCAGACATACAGATAGACATGGCAGACATACAGATAGACATGGCAGACATACAGATAGACATGGCAGACATACAGATAGACATGGCAGACATACAGATAGACATGCCAGACATACAGATAGACATGCCAGACATACAGATAGACATGCCAGACATACAGATAGACATGCCAGACATACAGATAGACATGGCAGACATACAGATAGACATGGCAGACAGACAGATAGACATGACAGACATACAGATAGACATGCCAGACATACAGATAGACATGGCAGACATACAGATAGACATGGCAGACATACAGATAGACATGGCAGACATACAGATAGACATGCCAGACATACAGATAGACATGCCAGACATACAGATAGACATGCCAGACATACAGATAGACATGGCAGACATACAGATAGACATGCCAGACATACAGATAGACATGGCAGACATACAGATAGACATGATAGACATACAGATAGACATGCCAGACATACAGATAGACATGCCAGACATACAGATAGACATGCCAGACATACAGATAGACATGCCAGACATACAGATAGACATGCCAGACATACAGATAGACATGCCAGACATACAGATAGACATGACAGACATACAGATAGACATGCCAGACATACAGATAGACATGCCAGACATACAGATAGACATGGCAGACATACAGATAGACATGCCAGACATACAGATAGACATGCCAGACATACAGATAGACATGCCAGACATACAGATAGACATGCCAGACATACAGATAGACATGCCAGACATACAGATAGACATGTCAGACATACAGATAGACATGCCAGACATACAGATAGACATGCCAGACATACAGATAGACATGCCAGACATACAGATAGACATGACAGACATACAGATAGACATGCCAGACATACAGATAGACATGGCAGACACACAGATAGACATGCCAGACATACAGATAGACATGCCAGACATACAGATAGACATGCCAGACATACAGATAGACATGCCAGACATACAGATAGACATGGCAGACATACAGATAGACATGCCAGACATACAGATAGACATGCCAGACATACAGATAGACATGCCAGACATACAGATAGACATGCCAGACATACAGATAGACATGGCAGACATACAGATAGACATGCCAGACATACAGATAGACATGCCAGACATACAGATAGACATGCCAGACATACAGATAGACATGCCAGACATACAGATAGACATGCCAGACATACAGATAGACATGCCAGACATACAGATAGACATGCCAGACATACAGATAGACATGCCAGACATACAGATAGACATGCCAGACATACAGATAGACATGACAGACATACAGATAGACATGCCAGACATACAGATAGACATGCCAGACATACAGATAGACATGCCAGACATACAGACAGACATGCCAGACATACAGATAGACATGCCAGACATACAGATAGACATGCCAGACATACAGATAGACATGCCAGACATACAGATAGACATGCCAGACATACAGATAGACATGCCAGACATACAGATAGACATGCCAGACATACAGATAGACATGCCAGACATACAGATAGACATGCCAGACATACAGATAGACATGCCAGACATACAGATAGACATGCCAGACATACAGATAGACATACAGACATACAGATAGACATGCCAGACATACAGATAGACATGCCAGACATACAGATAGACATGCCAGACATACAGATAGACATGCCAGACATACAGATAGACATGCCAGACATACAGATAGACATGCCAGACATACAGATAGACATGCCAGACATACAGATAGACATGCCAGACATACAGATAGACATGCCAGACATACAGATAGACATGCCAGACATACAGATAGACATGCCAGACATACAGATAGACATGCCAGACATACAGATAGACATGACAGACATACAGATAGACATGCCAGACATACAGATAGACATGCCAGACATACAGATAGACATGCCAGACATACAGACAGACATGCCAGACATACAGATAGACATGCCAGACATACAGATAGACATGCCAGACATACAGATAGACATGCCAGACATACAGATAGACATGCCAGACATACAGATAGACATGCCAGACATACAGATAGACATGCCAGACATACAGATAGACATGCCAGACATACAGATAGACATGCCAGACATACAGATAGACATGCCAGACATACAGATAGACATGCCAGACATACAGATAGACATACAGACATACAGATAGACATGCCAGACATACAGATAGACATGCCAGACATACAGATAGACATGCCAGACATACAGATAGACATGCCAGACATACAGATAGACATGCCAGACATACAGATAGACATGCCAGACATACAGATAGACATGCCAGACATACAGATAGACATGCCAGACATACAGATAGACATGCCAGACATACAGATAGACATGCCAGACATACAGATAGACATGCCAGACATACAGATAGACATGGCAGACATACAGATAGACATGACAGACATACAGATAGACATGGCAGACATACAGATAGACATGCCAGACATACAGATAGACATGCCAGACATACAGATAGACATGGCAGACATACAGATAGACATGCCAGACATACAGATAGACATGGCAGACATACAGATAGACATGCCAGACATACAGATAGACATGGCAGACATACAGATAGACATGACAGACATACAGATAGACATGGCAGACATACAGATAGACATGCCAGACATACAGATAGACATGGCAGACATACAGATAGACATGCCAGACATACAGATAGACATGGCAGACATACAGATAGACATGCCAGACATACAGATAGACAGGGTCAAGAAAGTATTGTGTAGATGACGATTACTCTCTCAACGAACTCCTAGTTGACTTACAATGACCTTTTCAATAATCAACATGAATTTTACTCTCTCAATATTTCCACTAGATGCTCAAGCCTTCATCAAATAAAAAATAAAAATCCCGATGTAGGCTAGAGGAACTAGTTGAAACGTCGAGAGAGTCAAATTCAAGTTGATCATTGAGAAGGCCATTGTACAGGTGGCTATTATTAACAGCACAAGAACAGGAATACTATAACAACAAATATAATACCATTCAATAGGTGTCAAGGTAGTCAAGCCTCCGGTAATGAATATACATGACCTGCTTTTATTTGTTGTGGTGCAGACGTGGTGTCCAACCTTGAGCGGCTGGTGTGCGGTCACTTACACCTCTCCACTGTCATCACCATGTTCACCAAAGATGCCAGCCTCTCTTCCAGCAGTGTCTTCACCTCCGCACTTGTCAAGGTGAGCTGTGCAGGACAATGGTGACGGGTGTGTAGCGATACAGTAGTTCTACAACTATGACACTTTTTTTCCTGTTTCTCTTGCTCTACTAGTTTTTCTTGGAGTGCTACAATCCTAAGATCGAGCACGTCCTCTCGCTGTTTCACAGCCAGTGCAAGAACCTGCGGAAGAAGCCAGGCGCCATTGACCCGGAAGATCCCAACTTCGTTCCAGCTCTCCTGCGCCCGGAGTGTCAGATCGTTGCCCTCCTGGCACATATGTGTCGTCTCAGTAAATGCATGTGCAATGTCCTGCCAGAGGCTAGCTGGGCTCTTTACCAGGCAGCGCTCAGACCACGCGTCAAGTTTCACAAGCTAATAGCCATTGGGTAAGTTCTGACTTGGTTGATTGTCTTTACAGCTGTGAAGTAGTGAGATCTGATGTTGGAAGTGTCTCATCTTACTATGTATAAGACCCTCTGCATTGCATGTGCATGGGTTAGAAGTTGGTGATGTAGGTCTCTCTATCTTACTATATGTATAAGACCCTCTGCATTGCATGTGCATGGGCTAGAAGTTGGTGGTGTAAGTCTCTCTATCTTACTATGTATAAGACCCTCTGCATTGCATGTGCATGGGCTAGGAGTTGGTGGTGTAAGTCTCTCTATCTTACTATATGTATAACTATAAGACCCTCTGCATTGCATGTGCATGGGCTAGAAGTTGGTGGTGTAGGTCTCTCTATCTTACTATGTATAAGACCCTCTGCATTGCATGTCATGGGCTAGAAGTTGGTGGTGTAAGTCTCTCTATCTTACTATGTATAAGACCCTCTGCATTGCATGTGCATGGGCTAGAAGTTGGTGGTGTAAGTCTCTCTATCTTACTATGTATAAGACCCTCTGCATTGCATGTGCATGGGCTAGGAGTTGGTGGTGTAGGTCTCTCTATCTTACTATGTATAAGACCCTCTGCATTGCATGTGCATGGGCTAGAAGTTGGTGGTGTAAGTCTCTCTATCTTACTATGTATAAGACCCTCTGCATTGCATGTGCATGGGCTAGGAGTTGGTGGTGTAGGTCTCTCTATCTTACTATGTATAAGACCCTCTGCATTGCATGTGCATGGGCTAGAAGTTGGTGGTGTAAGTCTCTCTATCTTACTATGTATAAGACCCTCTGCATTGCATGTGCATGGCTAGAAGTTGGTGGTGTAAGTCTCTCTATCTTACTATGTATAAGACCCTCTGCATTGCATGTGCATGGGCTAGAAGTTGGTGGTGTAGGTCTCTCTATCTTACTATGTATAAGACCCTCTGCATTGCATGTGCATGGGCTAGAAGTTGGTGGTGTAAGTCTCTCTATCTTACTATGTATAAGACCCTCTGCATTGCATGTGCATGGGCTAGAAGTTGGTGGTGTAAGTCTCTCTATCTTACTATGTATATGACCCTCTGCATTGCATGTGCATGGCTAGAAGTTGGTGGTGTAAGTCTCTCTATCTTACTATGTATAAGACCCTCTGCATTGCATGTGCATGGGCTAGAAGTTGGTGGTGTAAGTCTCTCTATCTTACTATGTATAAGACCCTCTGCATTGCATGTGCATCGGCTAGAAGTTGGTGGTGTAAGTCTCTCTATCTTACTATGTATAAGACCCTCTGCATTGCATGTGCATGAGCTAGAAGTAGGTGGTGTAAGTCTCTCTATCTTACTATGTATATGACCCTCTGCATTGCATGTGCATGGCTAGAAGTTGGTGGTGTAAGTCTCTCTATCTTACTATGTATATGACCCTCTGCATTGCATGTGCATGGGCTAGAAGTTGGTGGTGTAAGTCTCTCTATCTTACTATGTATATGACCCTCTGCATTGCATGTGCATGGGCTAAAAGTTGGTGGTGTAAGTCTCTCTATCTTACTATGTATAAGACCCTCTGCATTGCATGTGCATGGCTAGAAGTTGGTGGTGTAAGTCTCTCTATCTTACTATGTATAAGACCCTCTGCATTGCATGTGCATGGGCTAGAAGTTGGTGGTGTAAGTCTCTCTATCTTACTATGTATAAGACCCTCTGCATTGCATGTGCATGAGCTAGAAGTAGGTGGTGTAAGTCTCTCTATCTTACTATGTATATGACCCTCTGCATTGCATGTGCATGGCTAGAAGTTGGTGGTGTAAGTCTCTCTATCTTACTATGTATATGACCCTCTGCATTGCATGTGCATGGGCTAGAAGTTGGTGGTGTAAGTCTCTCTATCTTACTATGTATAAGACCCTCTGCATTGCATGTGCATGGGCTAGAAGTTGGTGGTGTAGGTCTCTCTATCTTACTATGTATATGACCCTGTGCATTGCATGTGCATGGGCTAGAAGTTGGTGGTGTAAGTCTCTCTATCTTACTATGTATATGACCCTCTGCATTGCATGTGCATGGGCTAGAAGTTGGTGGTGTAAGTTTCTGTTATTGGCCCACAATACACACGGATCAATATGTGTGCGCCACATGCTCTTCTCAGTTCCCTCTGGCTGAACAAGCTGGAGAGGCCAGCACAAAACAGACCTACAGTGTAGTTGATAGCAACAAACAGACAGAGGGGACAGTGCGGAAGGCTGGACCATCAGGGGTACCGAGACAGACTGAGGCAAAGTGGATATGCCAGGAGAGAGCAAAATTAATGATAATGAGTCATTTCTAAATGAGTCAGTTTCTGTCTTTAGTTTGTGTGGACTTCTGTAGTGTGAGTCAGTTTCTGTCTGTAGTTTGTGAGGACTTCCGTAATGTGGACTCTGTGATTTTGTGAATCTCTCTGGAATGATGTTACAAATTGATGCAGAGTGTGAAATATTTCAATGTTATTTTGGTGTCATTAAAATTATCCCTACATCCTCCCTCACCCCCACACCTTCCCGCCCCCCCCCCCCCCCCCCCCCCCCCTTCTCCTCCCAACTGCAGTCGTGTCTTCACTGCCTTGATCCGCCTCCAGGCAGATCCAGAACGTCTTATGTTGTTCCTGGCCGACCTTCTCAAGAAACCGCTGCTTCCCAGCGAGCTCTACATCGTGGTGAGTGTGGCCACCATTTGGCCCACTCCCGCCCGCAAGAAGAAAGGCGTGGTTCTCAAGACGAAGGAGGGGGTGAACTTGAAGGTGTTGGAGGGGCACATGCTTCAGAGCACACTAGAGGTGGTCGTACTGCACAAGTATCACAGCGAGGGGAAGGAATCCGGTGTTCACGAAGCCGTGAGTCTTTCTCCCTCCCTTTTCCTTTCATTCTGTCTATCTTCTCCGTGATGCGTGTACATGTATGTAATGCTACTCTGGTACGAGGGTTGACAAGGCCGGTTGAAAATATGGCGGTTGCCAAGGATTGCATATCATGTCATCAATATGATATGCATGTCCTTAGCTCGCTCTTAGCGTACTATACCAACCAGAAAGATGAACAGAAAGCTACAGTTTGGCTGTGGTGTGCCAACCAGAAAGATGAACAGAAAGCTACAGTTTGGCTGTGGTGTGATTTTGAATACAGACAAAGTTTTTTGGCTTCATTAAAAAAGAATTAATTTTTTTTTGCTTCTTCGAATATATATATATTGATGCTGAAGATTAGCATTGTGATTTTCAAAATTCTTGGGGTGTTTGGTAGGGAGGGGGATATAAGGCTCCCCCCCCCCCCTCTGTATGGAATAGTAGCGATAGTTATGTAGCTACGTACATGTATAACTGATCTAACTCTCGTCCACAATAATGCATACTCTAGCTGGATCTGCCGTCGTTGCTGTCCATTGATGGTGGAGTTGAGGTCAAAGTTCTAGATTACTTCGTAATGTTGCAGCATTAGTGCCACGCAAAGTAATGCAGCGTAGCGATACTGCATCCATTGTCATATTGTGAACTGGCCTTTACACATGTGTTGGCAGTGTTGTTCACCAAGGCCAGGGACTGTCATGTGATGTCTCTGCTACTAGAACATTAACATTGGCAGGGGCTATCACGTGATGGCGCCCTAGCCACAGCCTTATAGCCCTAGCCCTTATCCCAGCCCTAGCCACAGCCTTATAGCCCTAGCCCTTATCCCAGCCCTAGCCACAGCCTTATAGCCCTAGCCCTTATCCCAGCCCTAGCCACAGCCTTATAGCCCTAGCCACAGCCTTATAGCCCTAGCCCTTATCCCAGCCCTAGCCACAGCCTTATAGCCCTAGCCCTTATCCCAGCCCTAGCCACAGCCTTATAGCCCTAGCCCTTATCCCAGCCCTAGCCACAGCCTTATAGCCCTAGCCCTTATCCCAGCCCTAGCCACAGCCTTATAGCCCTTATCCCAGCCCTAGCCACAGCCTTATAGCCCTAGCCCTAATCTTAGCCCTAGCCACAGCCTTATAGCCCTAGCCCTTATCCTAGCCCTAGCCACAGCCTTATAGCCCTAATTTTAGCCCTAGCCACAGCCTTATAGCCCTTATCCTAGCCCTAGCCACAGCCTTATAGCTCTAGCCCTAATCTTAGCCCTAGCCACAGCCTTATAGCCCTAGCCCTTATCCTAGCCCTAGCCACGCCCTTATCCCAGCCCCAGGGTATTTTGTGCCTAGTGCTAAGGGGGAATTATCCAATAAATTATTATTGTCATCGTAATAATTATACATTTATACATTTGCCCAGTTTCCCAAGAACCTGCTGTCCTACTACCGGTGGGATGGTGCCATCAGCGCCAACCTTCTGGCCTCCTCACTCATGCAAGTTCTAGAAACCAGCTCCAATGTCTACATCGACTCCTCCGCTACCAGCCACAGTCCCTGGCAGAGACCACGCCCAAGCATTGTGGCATATCAGCTCGTCTATTGCCTGAACTTACTGGCACTGTGCAAGGGGTGGCCCTGGACTAACGACTTTCTGATTGGCCGGCACTTGTGGCCCATCTTGCAGGAGTGGAATGGCGGGAAGGGCCGTGGAGGAGGAGAGGGGAAGGCTGCGGTCAAGGACGCTGTGGTGGTGTGTGTGCTCAGACTAATGGGTAAGGTCAAAGGTCATCACTATTGGTTATACCAAGTTTCATGTGAAGTTGGTTACTTTCCCCAACATTTTCCTCGTTTGTTTGAAAGGAGCTCAATCACGGTCAGGTCGTCGGTGTCATGACAACGAGCATGCACCGTATTGTAGCCTACACACTAATACAGACCTACTTGAGAAAGATACACTAGTAGCTGTAATATGTGGATCACTTCTGCTGTGAAGGTTGGGAGTCTGAAGTAAGAGCAACATCAGCTTTAGATATACCAATGAAATGGAATGAGGGTTAAGCACCTACTTTAGTTGAGTGGTTCACTGATGGTGTGAGGGTTAATTAAGCACCTACTTTAGTTGAGTGATTCACTGGTGGTGTGTGAGGGTTAAGCGCCTACTTTAGTTTAGTGGTACACTGATGGTGTGGGGGTTAAGCACCTACTTTAGTTGAGTGGTTCACTGATGATGTGGGGGTTAAGCACCGACTTTAGTTGAGTGGTCACTGATAGTGTGAGGGTTAACACCTACTTTAGTTGAGTAGTTCATTGATGGTGTGAGGGTTAAGCACCTACTTTAGTTGAGTGGTTCACTGATAGTGTGAGGGTTAAGCACCTACTTTAGTTGAGTGGTTCACTGATGGTGTGAGGGTTAAGCACCTACTTTAGTTAAGTGGTTGACTGATGGTGTGAGGGTTAAGCACCTACTTTAGTTGAGTGATTCACTGATGGTGTGAGGGTTAAGCACCTACTTTAGTTGAGTGGTTCACTGATGGTGTGAGGGTTAAGCACCTACTTTAGTTGAGTGGGTCACTGATAGTGTGAGGGTTAAGCGCCTACTTTAGTTTAGTGGTACACTGATGGTGGGGGGGTTAAGCACCTACTTTAGTTGAGTGGTTCAGTGCAGGTTCTAGCATCTATTGGTTGAGCATCGGTCATGATGATGTTTCTTTTGGTCTGGCACCTGGAAGTTTGTAGGTGTGATGTCCACGTGCGACATTCACCAGGTGTGCTCTGCAAGAGTTCCACCATTAGCCATTCCCAAGTGTCCCTTATAGCCAGCTGATGCATGCACTCTGATGTATGAGATAAGAATACCATCTGCACATGAGCAATGCTTGTTAACTGGTTAATAGAGGAAATGTATTATATTTCTATCCAGAACTTTGTTTCTGATTCCAATTGTTCCCGCCATTAGAATGCAAATGCAGTAAGCTCTGGTTTGTTTAACAATTGGCTCCATTCAACAAAAGCTACGCATCACAACGTCAAGCTATGTTACATATACAGCAAAACTTACAGCAAGGTAATCCTCCCAGGAGCACCCCCTTTCTCAAGAGTGGAGGGATCCAGCATGCTTCCAGGTAGGCAAAGCTAGCTTTCCTCAGCAGAAAAGCCTCCAGAAACAATCATAAAGGCCTGGATGAGACCGCCATGACAGCAGTTGTGACCCACTGCCTTATTTCCTTTCTTTCCTTTTCCTGGAAGTAAATTTTCTGCCTCGTCCATTATAACAGAGCAGTCTGCTAGGAATAGATCGGTTGTTGGCGCACAAGTGTCCATTTGTTGTATGGTTGTCAATCAGCATAGTATTTGGTGGGTCATTTTCATGTTAACTGCTGTAAGTATGTGGTCAAGCAATCAATTAAGTGTTTGTTTACATGCTCATTTCCTTGCCAACGGCTGCTATAAGTGCCCTGTAGTGTGACCAGCTTATATGGCATGTCATCACATTCCACAAGAGCTTATTATGCATGAAATTATACCTGTGAGTCAACCCCTTTATCACAACAACACTGAACTCACCAGTTCAGCAACTGCGGCCTTTTTCTATTTTCTACAGAGAACGGGCTAGAGGCAGCCTTGCTAGAAAGCTGCTTGCATTATGTGAGCTCGAGCATAGCTAGCGAAGTTTTGCTCGAGCATGGCTAGCGAAGTTTTGTTGGTAATTTTGTCATGTTGCGTTATTTGTGTGCGCTGGGAATGGGAATTATGCATGTGCGGGTATCCATGAAGAAAGTGGTTGATATCACACCTGCCATTTTTGGTCTTAGTGGCTTCCATTGAGCTTGGAGTCCACACCTACTGCAACATATTCCTTTTCCGTGCCAGTATAGTAGTTTACCTTCAGCTTCAAAACTGTGGCCTTACATAGAGAACACATATAGACTGTGGCCATGCATAGAGAACACATATAGACTGTGGCCATGCATAGAGAACACATATAGACTGTGGCCATGCATAGAGAACACATAGACTGTGCCATGCATAGAGAACACATATAGACTGTGCCATGCATAGAGAACACATATAGACTGTGCCATGCATAGAGAACACATATAGACTGTGGCCATGCATAGAGAACACATACAGACTGTGGCCATGCATAGAGAACACATATAGACTGTGGCCATGCATAGAGAACACATATAGACTGTAGCCATGCATAGAGAACACATATAGACTGTGGCCATGCATAGAGAACACATATAGACTGTGGCCATGCATAGAGAACACATATAGACTGTGGCCATGCATAGAGAACACATATAGACTGTGGCCATGCATAGAGAACACATATAGACTGTGGCCTTACATAGAGAACACATATAGACTGTGGCCATGCATAGAGAACACATATAGACTGTGGCCATGCATAGAGAACACATATAGACTGTGGCCATGCATAGAGAACACATATAGACTGTGGCCATGCATAGAGAACACATATAGACTGTGGCCATGCATAGAGAACACATATAGACTGTGGCCATGCATAGAGAACACATATAGACTGTGGCCATGCATAGAGAACACATATAGACTGTGGCCATGCATAGAGAACACATATAGACTGTGGCCATGCATAGAGAACACATATAGACTGTGCCATGCATAGAGAACACATATAGACTGTGGCCATGCATAGAGAACACATATAGACTGTGGCCATGCATAGAGAACACATATAGACTGTGCCATGCATAGAGAACACATATAGACTGTGACCATGCATAGAGAACACATATAGACTGTGGCCATGCATAGAGAACACATATAGACTGTGGCCATGCATAGAGAACACATATAGACTGTGGCCATGCATAGAGAACACATATAGACTGTGGCCATGCATAGAGAACACATATAGACTGTGGCCATGCATAGAGAACACATATAGACTGTGCCATGCATAGAGAACACATATAGACTGTGGCCATGCATAGAGAACACATATAGACTGTGCCATGCATAGAGAACACATATAGACTGTGGCCATGCATAGAGAACACATATAGACTGTGGCCATGCATAGAGAACACATATAGACTGTGGCCATGCATAGAGAACACATATAGACTGTGGCCATGCATAGAGAACACATATAGACTGTGGCCATGCATAGAGAACACATATAGACTGTGGCCATGCATAGAGAACACATATAGACTGTGGCCATGCATAGAGAACACATATAGACTGTGCCATGCATAGAGAACACATATAGACTGTGGCCATGCATAGAGAACACATATAGACTGTGGCCATGCATAGAGAACACATATAGACTGTGGCCATGCATAGAGAACACATATAGACTGTGGCCATGCATAGAGAACACATATAGACTGTGGCCATGCATAGAGAACACATATAGACTGTGGCCATGCATAGAGAACACATATAGACTGTGACCATGCATAGAGAACACATATAGACTGTGGCCATGCATAGAGAACACATATAGACTGTGCCATGCATAGAGAACACTTATAGACTGTGGCCATGCATAGAGAACACATATAGACTGTGGCCATGCATAGAGAACACATATAGACTGTGCCATGCATAGAGAACACTTATAGACTGTGGCCATGCATAGAGAACACATATAGACTGTGGCCATGCATAGAGAACACATATAGACTGTGGCCATGCATAGAGAACACATATAGACTGTGCCATGCATAGAGAACACTTATAGACTGTGGCCATGCATAGAGAACACATATAGACTGTGCCATGCATAGAGAACACATATAGACTGTGGCCATGCATAGAGAACACATATAGACTGTGGCCATGCATAGAGAACACATATAGACTGTGCCATGCATAGAGAACACATATAGACTGTGGCCATGCATAGAGAACACATATAGACTGTGCCATGCATAGAGAACACATATAGACTGTGGCCATGCATAGAGAACACATATAGACTGTGGCCATGCATAGAGAACACATATAGACTGTGGCCTTACATAGAGAACACATATAGACTGTGGCCATGCATAGAGAACACATATAGACTGTGGCCATGCATAGAGAACACATATAGACTGTGGCCATGCATAGAGAACACATATAGACTGTGGCCATGCATAGAGAACACATATAGACTGTGGCCATGCATAGAGAACACATATAGACTGTGGCCATGCATAGAGAACACATATAGACTGTGCCATGCATAGAGAACACATATAGACTGTGGCCATGCATAGAGAACACATATAGACTGTGGCCATGCATAGAGAACACATATAGACTGTGCCATGCATAGAGAACACATATAGACTGTGCCATGCATAGAGAACACATATAGACTGTGGCCATGCATAGAGAACACATATAGACTGTGGCCATGCATAGAGAACACATATAGACTGTGGCCATGCATAGAGAACACATATAGACTGTGGCCATGCATAGAGAACACATATAGACTGTGGCCATGCATAGAGAACACATATAGACTGTGCCATGCATAGAGAACACATATAGACTGTGGCCATGCATAGAGAACACATATAGACTGTGGCCATGCATAGAGAACACTTATAGACTGTGCCATGCATAGAGAACACATATAGACTGTGGCCATGCATAGAGAACACTTATAGACTGTGGCCATGCATAGAGAACACATATAGACTGTGGCCATGCATAGAGAACACTTATAGACTGTGGCCATGCATAGAGAACACATATAGACTGTGCCATGCATAGAGAACACTTATAGACTGTGGCCTTACATAGAGAACACATATAGACTGTGGCCATGCATAGAGAACACTTATAGACTGTGGCCATGCATAGAGAACACATATAGACTGTGGCCATGCATAGAGAACACATATAGACTGTGCCATGCATAGAGAGCACATATAGACTGTGGCCATGCATAGAGAACACATATAGACTGTGGCCATGCATAGAGAACACATATAGACTGTGGCCATGCATAGAGAACACATATAGACTGTGGCCTTACATAGAGAACACATATAGACTGTGGCCATGCATAGAGAACACATATAGACTGTGCCATGCATAGAGAGCACATATAGACTGTGGCCATGCATAGAGAACACATATAGACTGTGCCATGCATAGAGAACACTTATAGACTGTGCCATGCATAGAGAACACATATAGACTGTGGCCTTACATAGAGAACACATATAGACTGTGGCCATGCATAGAGAACACATATAGACTGTGGCCATGCATAGAGAACACATATAGACTGTGGCCATGCATAGAGAACACATATAGACTGTGCCATGCATAGAGAACACATATAGACTATGGCCATGCATAGAGAACACATATAGACTGTGGCCATGCATAGAGAACACATATAGACTGTGGCCATGCATAGAGAACACATATAGACTGTGGCCATGCATAGAGAACACATATAGACTGTGCCATGCATAGAGAACACATATAGACTGTGGCCATGCATAGAGAACACATATAGACTGTGGCCATGCATAGAGAACACATATAGACTGTGGCCATGCATAGAGAACACATATAGACTGTGCCATGCATAGAGAACACATATAGACTGTGGCCATGCATAGAGAACACATATAGACTGTGCCATGCATAGAGAACACATATAGACTGTGGCCATGCATAGAGAACACATATAGACTATGGCCATGCATAGAGAACACATATAGACTGTGGCCATGCATAGAGAACACATATAGACTGTGGCCATGCATAGAGAACACATATAGACTGTGGCCATGCATAGAGAACACATATAGACTGTGGCCATGCATAGAGAACACATATAGACTGTGCCATGCATAGAGAACACATATAGACTGTGGCCATGCATAGAGAACACATATAGACTGTGGCCATGCATAGAGAACACATATAGACTGTGGCCATGCATAGAGAACACATATAGACTGTGGCCATGCATAGAGAACACATATAGACTGTGGCCATGCATAGAGAACACATATAGACTGTGGCCATGCATAGAGAACACATATAGACTGTGCCATGCATAGAGAACACATATAGACTGTGGCCATGCATAGAGAACACATATAGACTGTGGCCATGCATAGAGAACACATATAGACTGTGCCATGCATAGAGAACACATATAGACTGTGGCCATGCATAGAGAACACATATAGACTGTGCCATGCATAGAGAACACATATAGACTGTGGCCTTACATAGAGAACACATATAGACTGTGGCCATGCATAGAGAACACATATAGACTGTGGCCATGCATAGAGAACACATATAGACTGTGGCCATGCATAGAGAACACATATAGACTGTGGCCATGCATAGAGAACACATATAGACTGTGGCCATGCATAGAGAACACATATAGACTGTGGCCATGCATAGAGAACACATATAGACTGTGGCCATGCATAGAGAACACATATAGACTGTGGCCATGCATAGAGAACACATATAGACTGTGCCATGCATAGAGAACACATATAGACTGTGGCCTTACATAGAGAACACATATAGACTGTGGCCATGCATAGAGAACACATATAGACTGTGGCCATGCATAGAGAACACATATAGACTGTGGCCATGCATAGAGAACACATATAGACTGTGGCCATGCATAGAGAACACATATAGACTGTGCCCACTAATAAAGAAGACATTGACATTCTTGTATTGAGAAATAATTTGACAAAACGACTGAAATTCTGTGTTAAAATGACCGGTCCAGAAGTTCTCAGCTGCCGAGTTTCCATACATGAAAGCGTTCCTGCCAATGTCCAATTTAGTTTAGTAGCTGTGGTCCTAGTAGCTGTGGTCCTAGCTAGTGAGAGCACCTAATTCTTTGTAGTGGTTCTTCAACAAGGCCATTAGCTGTGTGTGCAGTAGAAGCTGCAGCCCCAGGAACATCTTCAAGTTGAGGAAGAATAGTTTCCTTTCTAAAGTGCTGAAGGATAGAAGCGACTGACGATGCAATTGCTATAAATATTGTATGCACGTGAACACGTTTGGATGGCCGCTCGTGAAATTTTGCGACTATTTTTTCCCCCCTATGGAATTATTTCCCTACATAGTATATTTATTGATTAGTTTGTGGTGGGTGTTTATTGGGGGTGTGTAGGTGTGTAGTTAAAATTAAATTGATAGATTGTGAATTGCTGCTTCAAGTCATTATATTACAGTTGACATGGACATTTTGATGTTACCATGGCAATAGAGCACCTTTTAATCAATTTCCCTCAAATGCACTCCAGAATGTGATTGTTGTGTTTATTTTGTTGATGGACGGTGTTAATCTTTTATCCTCTCCATCCATCCCTCAGGCTTCTTGTCCATATTCGGAGTGAAGGAAGACCCGACCTCTTCCTCTATTGGGCAGCTGCAGAGAGTGTTGTTGGCGCTGCTGAAAGAGTCTTCTGCCAGTTCTCTGGTCTCTCTCCCCATGCAGCTAGCCACTGTGGACTCGCTCTTGGAAATGTCGCCGCCCAATCATTCATCACATGCACAGGTGCTTGGTGCTGTGAGGGATTGGCTTAAGCTTCAAGAGACATTCCCCTGGGGCCATGTGCTGAAAACTGAATTTAAGCATCTCCTTGTATGATTGTTTCTTGTAAATATTGTATTTTCTGTGTATTCACACACTTTGAATATCCTGTTGATGATGACAATGAACCTTCCATGTATATATAATGAAGTCGAGCTGAAAAACGATAGAAAATTTAAACCAGGGACACAAGTAGCAGGGTGTACAATTGTGATATTGGTCTAACCCTAGCTACTGCCATGGCCCTAACCGTTAAGTCCTAATCTATGATCAGGGTCACTTAGGATGCCTCAGTTCGGGTAAATAGAAAATCTGCGCCAGGGAGCTTCGAGGGTTAAAAGGATGAGTTCTTATCATACTAGGTTGAGCCAAGCTGGATTGCTGGGATTAACGAAGGAAGTTCGTGCAGGGCGCACTACCAGGTACCTCTACTACACCAGATACGCGGAGGAAGACGAACAAGAATGCCTCGTCATTGGGTGAGAAAAATGCTGCAGAAAAAAAAAAATTGGGCGGGAAATATTATTGCTTAATATAAATATTTAATCAGGTTGTCTGATGGTGTTGGTGTTTGGAGAGTGAAGCTTGCAGAGGATGCATTGGTAGGTACTTTCTTCATTTTGTAGCAAGAGTCACCTAGGACAAAACTTTCAAGATTGGTTTTTTGAAATGGGAGGGGGGGTGGTGGAGGGGGTGGAGAGACATAAAGGTCTTGTGTGGAAAGGCTACAGGTTCTGGTTTGTCTCTTCGTGGAGTTATACGTCGCTATATCGATAGCATGGGGTATATTTATAACTATCATAATGACTTACAACTTGAAATTTACTCTCAATGTTCTAAGGATTGTCAGATTTCTGTAATACACGCATCCACAATGTAACAAGTGTTTACCATTTGCATGACCCTTTACCTATTCAGATTTACCTTTTAAAAAAAATAGAGCATTTTTGTCTTGTTACTCTATTAGTCAAGCAGCCATTACAACAATTACAATAACCATAACCCAACAATTACAATAACCTCAATAATCGACTTGAAATTATATTCTCTCGACGTTTCGACTAGATGCTCTAGCTTTCATCAGAATGAGACGCTAAGGCTCATGTGAGCCTGTTATATACCAGTAGCTAGCTATCCACCACATGCCAGTACACACGCCTAGCACGTGCACCAGATGTAAAAAAAAAAATGAACAACAGATAAGAATGTACATAAATAATAAACAACGATTACATATATAATAATAATAATAATAATAATAATAATAATAATAATAATAATAATAATAATAATAATAATAATATAATAAATAATAAACAGATAATAAATAAATAAATAAAAATAATAATGATGATGATGATAATAATAATAATAAAAATAATAATAATAAACAGATATATAATAATGATAATAATAATAATAATGAAAAATAATAATGAAAAAAGGAGGGGGGGGGAAATGCAATTAAGGTGGTCGTGGCTTCAAGTTCAGGCTCTTCAGAGTAGCTCCCCAGCAGCCAGGCAAGTCCATTCCACAGTCTCGATGGAACCGCTCACACTTTGGTGCTAGGCTGATGTACAATGCCTCCTTCACTAGCAGTTCCTTCCATCTTCTGGCCTGGTCAAGATGGTGGCCTCCTCCAACAAAATAGGATGTCCATTATCGCATGCATGCTCAGCAATTGCAGACTTCTCTTTATTACACTTTCTAGAGGCATCTTGATGTTCTTTCACTCTGGTCTCCAGTCTTCTGATAGTCTCCCCTATGTAGTATTTCCCACAGCTACAAGGGATGCGGTACACAACAAGTGCATTTTAGCTGGTAAAACATCCTTCACTCTGCTCAGTCGTGTCCTCAGAGTTCTTCCCAATCTGAAGACGACTTTGATGAACTTCCTACAGACCCTCCTGATGGCTTCACTCATCCCTGCTGCATAAGGAATCACTATCGTAGGATCCTTCTTTTTAGACCCCTCATTGCCTGTACTGGTGTACTCGTCTTCGTTTCTGCGTTTAGAATTATCTGTAACCGAAAGGTTGATGAAGGCTTGTGGATGACTATTCTCGATGAAGACCTTATTCCAATGATGTTCTTCCTTCTAAAGGTCCTCCTTCTCAGTCACTACTCTTCTGGCTCTATCATACAAGCTCTTCACCACTCCTCTTTTGACGTGGATAGGATGATGTGATCTGTAATCAATGTACTGGTTGGTATGCATGGGTTTTCTGTAGACAGTTGCAGTTAGACTTCCATCTTCTCTCCTGTGTAGGTGGCAGTCCAGAAAGGGCAATGATCCGTCCACTTCAAGTTCCATGGTAAACTTTATGGATAGCCTGATGTTGTTCAGATGGTCCAACAACTCCTGCTCACTTCCCTTCTTCACAATGCCGAAAGTATCATCCACGTATCTCTTCCAAACCCTTGGCTTCAGTGGGGCAGTTGTGAGTGCCAATTCCTCAAAGAATTCCATATAAAGGTTGGCTACCACTGCAGATACCGGAGAAACCATTGCTGCACCCTCTTTCTGCTCGTAATATTTTTCTTGATATCTGAAGTAGGTGGATTTAAGGTACAATTCCAACATCCTGTTAGCACCTATCCTGTTAGTACCTAGTGTAGTCCTCTCATGCAAGCTCTCATCTTTCGTCAATATTTCAAAAATTACTTCCATGACCTCATCAATGGGGGAGCATTGGTAAAAAGAGAGGAAACATCAAAACTGACAAGACACTCATCCTGTGCCAAACATTCATCTTGAATACACTTGATAAATTTCCCAGAATCCTTGACATATGTACTTGTATTTCCAGCTAGAGGTGATATCAAATATGCTATGAACTTGGAAAGATTATCTGACGGTGCACATATAGAAGACGCATAGGCCTAAGGGGAACCTCAGGTTTGTGTATCTTAGGGAGCTCATAAATCAGTGGTGGTCTACTTCCAGTGGGCCTAATTCTATTGTACAATACAGTTGTTATTTCTCCTGTCTTCTCCATATTCTTTAACACACGATTCACCTTGCTTTCCTGTGCCTTGGTAGGATCCTTCTTCAGTATTCCATATATTTTGGTTTCCAGCATTCCTATCAGCTTTGAAATGTACCTTTCCTCTGTCAGAACTGTTGTCTTCCCTTTGTCTGCTGGTAAGATTACGAGCTCTTCCATCTTTCTCAGTTCTCCCAGGGCCTTTCTCTGTTCCTTTGTCAGGTTGTCCCTTGGTTTCCTTGCTCTTCTCAAAATTCCACATCTTCTTCCTCGCATGTCATGGGGTGGCCCTTGCACGCTACAAGATGGAGAGGAAGGTTGGTAATGTGCAGGGCCGCCCCCATGATATGCAAGATGCTGTAGCTGCAGCTCCACACGTCCCTGGGACGGCCTGCCAGGCTCTTGCGCCAAGTCAAGCTCTTATTGGAATACACACATTCAACGGGAACCACTTGATCGTATCAAACCAGTGCCCAACCAATGAGCATGATATCATGTACATATCCTTGGTCAAACCAGCTTATCATCCGCATATCTTTACACAGCAACATCTACATACACAACAATAACTTATACTACTAACAATCACAAACATAATAATAATAATAATAATAATATTATTATTAATAAATAATAATAGAATAGTAATAAATAATAATAAAATAATAATAATAGTAGTAATAATAATAATAATAATAATAATCATAATCATAATCATAATCATAATCATAATCATAATCATAATAATCAATCATAATAAAATAATAATAATTATTATTATTATTAACAACAACAACATAATAATATTAATATTAATAATAACTAGTAATAATAATATTAATTGTGTGTGTGTGCATGCATACTGTGTGTGCGTACAGATAGGTCAGAGTGGACCAGAAGCTGACAGTGGCAAGCTCCTCTCTGACGTTGGGTTAGTGCTCTGGTTTGTATTAATTAAGACATACATACAGTAGGATGCACTTATCCGAACACATTGGGACTGGCGGGTCTTCACACGACTGAAATGTTCGATCGTCATAACTTCATGAACAGTCTTGTTTCCACCAACATCTTATTCTGCTGCTACTCTCTCTAGCTAGCTCAATTTCTTCCATTCCTTACAATATCACAGATCTTGATCGATATTAAGGACAACTTTTTGTCTCACTTGAACGGGTCTAGCCGTGCTGACTGCTCTGACAAGGAAGTGAGAAGCGAACGGCTGGGTGGGGCTCCATGTTAGGTAAATGGGACGTATTAGTGTGCACATCCAAAGGAGCGATGAATTAAGAAGTGTGCTGAATATGGTCGGCATCTCCATGGGCATGGGCATCATTGTTGTGGGAGGGGCTTCTTGTAGCATTCAGTTGATGGGCGTGTTTGGGTAAGTTGTCTCCTACTGTCAGGGAACACGGGAAAGGAAACAAATCTGTACCTTTGTACATAGACCACAAACATCTGGATGACCCTTTACCAGTTTAAGATTATGTGCACTGCAAGATTTTATAAGGTAAAGGGTCATCTAAATTACAGGGTACATTCTTGCTATTAATTGCTATTGGCATCGTTGCTGCCTCTAAATGTATTATAGAATGTTGAGAGCTACTAGTCAAGAATCAGTCTCTAAGTCTAGCTAGAATCAGTCTCTAATAGTCTATCTCTAAGTCAGGATCAGTCTCTGAGTCTAGCATCAGTCTCTAAATCTAGCATCACTAACATCACTCTCTAAGTCTAGTATCAATCTCTAAGTCAAAGATCAGTCTCTAAGTCTAGCATCAGTCTCTAAGTCAGCATGCCTCTAAGTTTCGCTTGTCGGTAAGTCTAGCATCAATCTCTAAGTCAAGGATCAGTCTCTAAGTCTAGCATCAGTCTCTAAATCTCACTAACATCACTCTCTAAGTCTAGTATCAATCTCTAAGTCAGCATGCCTCTAAGTTTCGCTTGTCGGTAAGTCTAGTATCAATCTCTAAGTCAAGGATCAGTCTCTAAGTCTAGCATCAGTCTCTAAGTCAGCATGCCTCTAAGTTTCGCATGTCTGTAAGTCTAGCATCAGTCTCTAAGTCTAGACGTCAGTCTCAAATCCGAGCCTCTGAAATTCCAGATGAGCTTCATGTCCTTCTAGTTACTAACATAGTGACTAACATGGTTACTAACATAGTGACTAACATGGTTACTAACATAGTGACTAACATAGTTACTAACATAGTGACTAACATAGTGACTAACATAGTGACTAACATAGTGACTAACATAGTGACTAACATGGTTACTAACATGGTTACTAACATAGTGACTAACATAGTGACTAACATAGTGACTAACATGGTTACTAACATAGTGACTAACATGGTTACTAACCTAGTTACTAACATGGTTACTAACATAGTGACTAACATGGTTACTAACCTAGTTACTAACATGGTTACTAACATAGTGACTAACATGGTTACTAACCTAGTTACTAACATAGTAACTAACATAGTTACTAACATAGTTACTAACATAGTGACTAACATAGTGACTAACATAGTGACTAACCTAGTTACTAACATAGTGACTAACATGGTTACTAACATAGTGACTAACATGGTTACTAACCTAGTTACTAACATGGTTACTAACATAGTGACTAACATGGTTACTAACCTAGTTACTAACATGGTTACTAACATAGTGACTAACATGGTTACTAACCTAGTTACTAACATAGTAACTAACATAGTTACTAACATAGTGACTAACATGGTTACTAACATAGTGACTAACATGGTTACTAACCTAGTTACTAACATAGTGACTAACATGGTTACTAACCTAGTTACTAACATAGTAACTAACATAGTTACTAACATAGTGACTAACATGGTACACTTCCTTGTTCTGTACTCAAGTCATTATATACACGTCATATTTTGTTGTTGTTGTTGTTGTTGTTGTCGGAGTCAAGCTCCCCTAAGGCATCAGCTGTATTCTCCTTCAAGGACTTGGCAATAGTTGCTTGCAAGGAGAAATCCACAACTTACCAATCATAGCAGATGTTGTTCTTGACCGTTTATTACCAAGTGCATACACATGCATGGACCATAAGAGTTGGACCTGGTCATGTCTGGGGTCAGTGCTGTGAACTACTGCTGATAGACTTTTATTAATACCCACCACACGGCTGCTAATAGTTAATAGGCATGTAATAGTTAATAGGCATGTAATAGTTAATAGGCTGGTAATTGATAGGCTGGTAATTAATAGGCTGGTAGTAAGCTGGTAATTAATAGGCTGGTAGTTAATAGGCATGTAATAGTTAATAGGCTGGTAGTTAATAGGCTGGTAATTAATAGGCTGATAATAGTTAATAGGCTGGTAATTAATAGGCTGATAATAGTTAATTAATAGGCTGGTAGTTAATAGGCTGGTAATAGACTTGTATTAAATATTAAAAATCCACACAAGAGTGAGCTTCTCAGGATACAAGTAACCCTTCACTTATTTGCATCAAAAATATGAGCCTTTTTTCCTTTTCTTTCCATCCCTCCCCCTTTTTGTGGGGTGGGGGTGGGAGGCATTTTGAAGTGTGTGTCAAAACCCAATACAGAGATAGAGAGAGAGAGGGAGTGCTGTCACACTTCACTGATACACATTCCAGGCCATTTTTATTTCTAATCTTAAAAAAAAAATTCTTTTGAAAAGTTAATATTGATTAATATTTTTAACTGTTCTTGTGTAGATGTATATATATGGACATTTCTATGTATGGTCAGTGCTGAAGTTATAGGTCTTTGTCTTTAGCCAGGCTCTTCAGAGTGGTAAGATGGAGCTCACTAAGCTACAAGATGTTATGAAGATGACTGTCTCCTGCACCGGCACAGAGATGGACTTTGATCTCACAGAAGTGTCTGCAGCGGAGCGACGGGAGGAGTCTCGGACTCTGCTCTTTACCCTGTGGGACAGCCTTGAGGATGCCAAATGCCAGGCCAGTGAGTGCTTTATTTAGAATGTTATTCCCCATGGTATGGTCGCCCAACAACCTTTGCACCTCTATAACTTCAGCCATTTCCTTCCGCTTTTGGCATAAACGGATATTTTCAGGGTAGTAAATATTTGCAGACGGTGACGAACAGAAAGAGATTTTGCACGAGGAAATATTCGTGGATTAAGTACCATTTATAATATTAATATACACGCAGAAGCAACAGTCCTTGTCCGACACTTAGAATGTGTGTGGGTGGAAGAATATGCGTGGGTGGAAACTTAGAATATGCGTGGGTGGAAACTTAGAATATGCGTGGGTAGAAACTTAGAATATGTGTGGGTGGAAACTTAGAATATGTGTGGGTGGAAACTTAGGGTATGTGTGGGTGGAAACTTAGGATATGTGTGGGTGGAAACTTAGAATATGTGTGGGTGGAAACTTAGAATATGTGTGGGTGGAAACTTAGAATATGTGTGGGTGGAAACTTAGAACATGTGTGGGTGGAAACTTAGAATATGCGTGGGTGGAAACTTAGAATATGTGTGGGTGGAAACTTAGAATATGTGTGGGTGGAAACTTAGAATATGTGTGGGTGGAAACTTAGAATATGCGTGGGTGGAAACTTAGAATATGCGTGGGTGGAAACTTAGAACATGTGTGGGTGGAAACTTAGAATATGCGTGGGTGGAAACTTAGAATATGCGTGGGTGGAAACTTAGAATATGCGTGGGTGGAAACTTAGGATATGTGTGGGTGGAAACTTAGAATATGCGTGGGTGGAAACTTAGAATATGTGTGGGTGGAAACTTAGAATATGTGTGGGTGGAAACTTAGAATATGCGTGGGTGGAAACTTAGAATATGTGTGGGTGGAAACTTAGAATATGCGTGGGTGGAAACTTAGAATATGCGTGGGTGGAAACTTAGAATATGTGTGGGTGGAAACTTAGAATATGCGTGGGTGGAAACTTAGAATATGCGTGGGTGGAAACTTAGAATATGCGTGGGTGGAAACTTAGATTATGCGTGGGTGGAAACTTAGAATATGCGTGGGTGGAAACTTAGAATATGTGTGGGTGGAAACTTAGAATATGTGTGGGTGGAAACTTAGAATATGTGTGGGTGGAAACTTAGAATATGCGTGGGTGGAAACTTAGAATATGTGTGGGTGGAAACTTAGAATATGCGTGGGTGGAAACTTAGAATATGTGTGGGTGGAAACTTAGAATATGTGTGGGTGGAAACTTAGAATATGTGTGGGTGGAAACTTAGAATATGCGTGGGTGGAAACTTAGAATATGCGTGGGTGGAAACTTAGAATATGTGTGGGTGGAAACTTAGAATATGCGTGGGTGGAAACTTAGAATATGCGTGGGTGGAAACTTAGAATATGTGTGGGTGGAAACTTAGAATATGTGTGGGTGGAAACGTAGAATATGCGTGGGTGGAAACTTAGAATATGTGTGGGTGGAAACTTAGAATATGCGTGGGTGGAAACTTAGAATATGCGTGGGTGGAAACTTAGAATATGCGTGGGTGGAAACTTAGAATATGTGTGGGTGGAAACTTAGAATATGTGTGGGTGGAAACTTAGAATATGCGTGGGTGGAAACTTAAGAATATGTGTGGGTGGAAACTTAGAATATGCGTGGGTGGGGAGCCTCAACACCACACACACACACACACACAGCTAGCCTCAACACCACACACACTCACACACACACACAGCTAGCCTCAACACTACACACACTAGCCTCAACACCACACACATGCACACATACACACACACACACAGCTAGCCTCAACACTACACACACACACACAGCTAGCCTCAACACCACACACATACACACACACAGCTAGCCTCAACACCACACACACACACACACAGCTAGCCTCAACACCACACACACACACACACACAGCTAGCCTCAACACCACACACACACACACACACAGCTAGCCTCAACACCACACACACACACAGCTAGCCTCAACACCACACACATGCACACACACAGCTAGCCTCAACACCACACACACACACAGCTAGCCTCAACACCACACACATGCACGCACACAGCTAGCCTCAACACCACACACACACACACATGCACACACACAGCTAGCCTCAACACTACACACATACATACAAGCAGTTTTTAATAAGTTTTTTTTTTGTGTGTGTTTGTATGGGGGGGGGGGGGGGGGGGGGGAGCTGCCTGTTTGTTGGCCTTATGAAAAGTTTAGTATGCTGAAGTGTTTATGGAGCTGAACTCACTGCTGAGGATAAAAGCTTCCAGAGTAAGTTTTAGCGAGATGTTTTGTTTGTGCGTTTGGTGCCCACCATTCAGAACTATGACAACATAGGGAACCTTCTGGAGGAATCTTGTCAAGTGGTTTAATATTCATGGGTCAAGTTCGAAAGTGGTAAAATATTTATGAAACCCTTGAAGATATCCACCAGCATCCTCGTTTTATCTGCTGAAACTCCAACACGATGCCACCTTGTTCAGCAGAATTTACTAGCACGAATGTAGCAATGATGATGATAATGTTGTTGATAATGTTGTGTGTGTGTGTGTGTGTGTGTGTGTGTGTGTGTGTGTGATGTCAGAGAAGAATGTGGACATCTTTTCTAGTGGTGTTGGTGGAGCACTGGCGACTGCTGGTGGAGCCGTCACTGAATCTACTACAGTTGTCTCCCGGCCCAAGAGGATCAAAGGAGCGAGTGTGTTTAACCCCAACACTAAAAAGTAAGTGGGTGTAGACTTGCTCATGTGTTCTCTCTTGGGCTCAGCACTCCTAGCAAAGCAGAACCTTAAGTTTAGGAAAGGACAACCAGGATCTCGGGCATCGATGCAGGAGGACTCCTAGCACCCCACGCAGGACTCCTTGCACCCCATGCAGGACTCCTTGCGCCCCACGCAGGAAGACTCCTTGCGCCCCACGCAGGAAGACTCCTTGCGCTCCACGCAGGAGGACTCCTTGCACCCCACGCAGGACTCCTTGCGCCCAATGCATGAGGACTAGTGGAACACGAGCATTCCACAAAATATTTAACCACATAGCAGCACCTCTTGCTATTATATCCCAATACATGCATCTACAAGTCCCTAGTGCATGTACATTAGTCAATGACCCATCTCTTTATTACTTCCATTTCCTTCCTCCTTTTTACCTACTTCCATTTCCTTTTTCCTTCTTACTCTTTACCTACTTCCTCCTATTTACTTCCTTGCTACCCTTTACCTACTTCCTCTTATTTACTTTCTATCCTTTACCGACTTCCTCTTATTTACTTCCTTTTTACCCTTTACCCCTTTTTACCCTTTACCTAACCTACTTCCTCTTTATTTCCTTTCTACCCTTTACCTACTCCCTCCTATTTACTTCAAACCATTTACTCCATCCTCTTTATTACTTCCTTCCCTCTCGTACACAGAAGGAAAGTAGCTACTGGAGTTGTCTTCGGCAGCGACAATAACTGAGTCACAATAACTGAGTCAGCACAATGCATCAGCTCTGATCATGGTTCACATTGTTGATGATCTTTACCACAACTAAATGTGTGTGTGGATGTGCAACATTGTGTAATACATACATACACACACACACACTCATAATTACATTATGACATCATATGACTGTAAAAAGATGAGCAGTTGTTGTGTCTGGCTGCATATCAGGAGACGATACAGCCAGACTTGGTCTGTGGTGCAGGGGGCTTGCTTGGGTCAATATTGGGCTCCTGGACTGGAGCGATCTCTTCATGGGATGCTGATGCCTATATATGGAAACATATAGACAATGCTAGAGTAATGACAAACAATGCCATCATAATGCTAGAGTAATGACGCTATATATAGACAGCACAATGCTAGAGTAACGACTATATATAGACATCACAATGCTAGAGTAATGACACTATATATAGACAGCACAATGCTAGAGTAATGACGCTATATATAGACAGCACAATGCTAGAGTAATGACACTATATATAGACAGCACAATGCTAGAGTAATGACACTATATATAGACAGCACAATGCTAGAGTAATGACACTATATATAGACAGCACAATGCTAGAGTAATGACGCTATATATAGACAGCACAATGCTAGAGTAATGATACTATATATAGACAGCACAATGCTAGAGTAATGACTATATATAGACATCACAATGCTAGAGTAATGACACTATATATAGACAGCACAATGCTAGAGTAATGATACTATATATAGACAGCACAATGCTAGAGTAATGACGCTATATATAGACAGCACAATGCTAGAGTAATGACGCTACTATATATAGACAGCACAATGCTAGAGTAATGTCTATATATAGACAGCACAATGCTAGAGTAATGACACTACTATATATAGACAGCACAATGCTAGAGTAATGTCTATATATAGACAGCACAATGCTAGAGTAATGACGCTATATATAGACAGCACAATGCTAGAGTAATGACACTATATAGACAGCACAATGCTAGAGTAATGATACTATATATAGACAGCACAATGCTAGAGTAATGACACTATATAGACAGCACAATGCTAGAGTAATGATACTATATATAGACAGCACGGTGCTAGAGTAATGACACTATATATAGACAGCACAATGCTAGAGTAATGACTATATATAGACAGCACAATGCTAGAGTAATGACACTATATATAGACAGCACAATGCTAGAGTAATGACACTATATATAGACAGCACAATGCTAGAGTAATGATACTATATATAGACAGCACAATGCTAGAGTAATGACACTATATATAGACAGCACAATGCTAGAGTAATGACACTATATATAGACAGCACAATGCTAGAGTAATGACGCTATATATAGACAGCACAATGCTAGAGTAATGACACTATATATAGACAGCACAATGCTAGAGTAATGACACTATATATAGACAACACAATGCTCAAGTAATGAGTAATGACGCTATATATAGACAGCACAATGCTAGAGTATGATGCTATATATAGACAGCACAATGCTAGAGTGATGACACTATATATAGACAGCACAATGCTAGAGTAATGACACTATATATAGACAGCACAATGCTCGAGTAATGACGCTATATATAGGCAGAGTAATGACGCTATATATAGACAGCACAATGCTAGAGTAATGACACTATATATAGACAGCACAATGCTAGAGTAATGACGCTATATACAGACAACACAATCCTCAAGTAATGACGCTATATATAGACAGCACAATGCTAGAGTAATGATGCTATATATAGACAGCACAATGCTAGAGTAATCACACTATATATAGACAGCACAATGCTAGAGTAATGACACTATTCATCACAATGCTAGAGTAATGACTATATATAGACAGCACAATGCTAGAGTAATGACACTATATATAGACATCACAATGCTAGAGTAATGACTATATATAGACAGCACAATGCTAGAGTAATGACTATATATATAGACAGCACAATGCTAGAGTAATGATGCTATATATAGACAGCACAATGCTAGAGTAATGACTATATATAGATAGCACAATGCTAGAGTAATGATGCTATATATATACAGCACAATGCTAGAGTAATGACACTATATATAGACAGCACAATGCTAGAGTAATGACACTATATATAGACAGCACAATGCTAGAGTAATGACACTATATATAGGCAGAGTAATGACGCTATATATAGACAGCACAATGTTAGAGTAATGACACTATATATAGACAGCACAATGCTAGAGTAATGACGCTATATATAGACAACACAATGCTCAAGTAATGACGCTATATATAGACAGCACAATGCTAGAGTAATGACGCTTTATAGAGGCAGAGTAATGACGCTATATATAGACAGCACAATGCTAGAGTAATGACACTATATATAGACAGCACAATGCTAGAGTAATGACACTATATATAGACAGCACAATGCTCAAGTAATGACACTATATATAGACAGCACAATGCTAGAGTAATGACACTATATATAGACAGCACAATGCTAGAGTAATGACACTATATAGACAGCACAATGCTAGAGTAATGATACTATATATAGACAGCACAATTCTAGAGTAATGACTATATATAGACAACACAATGCTAGAGTAATGACACTATATATAGACAGCACAATGCTAGAGTAATGACTATATATAGACATCACAATGCTAGAGTAATGACACTATATATAGACAGCACAATGCTAGAGTAATGATACTATATATAGACAGCACAATGCTAGAGTAATGACGCTATATATAGACAGCACAATGCTAGAGTAATGACGCTACTATATATAGACAGCACAATGCTAGAGTAATGACTATATATAGACAGCACAATGCTAGAGTAATGACTATATATAGACAGCACAATGCTAGAGTAATGACACTATATATAGACAGCACAATGCTAGAGTAATGACACTATATATAGACAGCACAATGCTAGAGTAATGACACTATATATAGACAGCACAATGCTAGAGTAATGACTATATATAGACAGCACAATGCTAGAGTAATGACACTATATATAGACAGCACAATGCTAGAGTAATGACTATATATAGACAGCACAATGCTAGAGTAATGACTATATATAGACAGCACAATGCTAGAGTAATGACACTATATATAGACAGCACAATGCTAGAGTAATGACACTATATATAGACAGCACAATGCTCGAGTATTGACCCCTTTGCAACTAGTTACATATTTATGTGGCTTATAAGACTTGGCTGCTACTTTAAAAAAAGCAGCTTTAGACAGCCACAACGGCCAAACTACAGGCAGATACAGGGTCAGCACTGCAAGTGGGTGGTGTAGGGTGTAGATGAGGTCATTTACGGGGAGGGGCAGGTTAACTGCACCTCCCCCCTCCAAAAAAAATGGGGAAAAAAGAGAAAAAGAAAGAAACAAAAACATCAACCATACCTCCCCTCAAAACGGGAAATACTTCATAGAAGATGCACTGCATGTACATTGATGTGAAATGGCCTCGAGGACAGTAACCTGACTACGGACTTGCCTTGGTGTCGTACTTCTCGCTGGCTTCAGCAGTAACTGCGAAGGCACCGTACGTGTCCTCTGTCCAGAGGGGGTGGTGGGGAGGGAGAGTGTAGTCCTCGGGAGTGGCAAGCCCGTACACCTGCTTCTTCTCCAGTTCAGGTAAATCGGCCGGCACTTTCTGGTAATAACTATTTGAACAGCACAAGCAGTTATACATTATAGATGCACTAAATATGCAACTTTGAAAGAATCGGCATTTGCAATTGCCGTCAAGGAAGCCCTAGTTGAGCTGGTTATTAAGCAAGCATTTATACCACGTACCTACTTTTTGTTAAGAATGCGTCTATACTAAGTACCTACTTTTTTTTAAGCACCTGTTCTAATGTTGAAGCAACAACCATGACAACCTCTTCCTGCTAGAAAGTCACTGTTGCCAGCTACCAGACTAATTTGTAGACAGGATGTCCAGCGTCAGTCCCCAAGAGGTATTTTGCAACAGTCCCACCCTCCCTGCTAGCTAGCCCAGTGCGTACACACACAGCCATCGGTGCTTTAAAGAGTTGGTCATACAGGCACCCAAGCATTGCTTGCACCTGCTCCTATTAAATATCCTTTCCCCCTGTGGACAAATGTATGAGCATCTTGCGTAGCAACCAGCTCCCGTGATATATGTGGACGGCAAGTGAACTGTTCTAATATATAAACATGGTCTCAATGAACTCTCAGTTGACATGACGAAATTATAATGACCTCAATAATCAACTTGAATTTTACTCTCTCGACGTTTCGACTAGATGCTATGGCTTTCATCAGGAATAGTGAGATGCTAAGACTCGCGAGAGCTTGTTATATACTGGTAGCTATATACAAACCACACCCTGGTGTGCATTATTTAAAGGTGCTATATGTAAGGATGACGTACATGAAGCCATTCTCCCTGGTGGACTTTTCCAGGTGAAGCTTGACCATTGGACCAAGCTTCTGGAAGAAGGGGTGTCTCTCGGGCCGGGCTATGGTGCCGGCACCCTTGGTGTAAGCATAGCGCTCGCAAAGCTTGCTGGCTTTCTCACTCACTGCACAGAGAGGGAAGACATGTTTGTAAGACAAACAGATGTTCCATGTTGGAGAGGAGAGGTCGAGGAGGAGAGATATGGAAGGAGGAGAGATAGGGAAGAAGGAGAGGCTGGGAGGGCAGAAGAGAGGAGGGTGGGAGAGGAGAAAGAATGTGAGGGACAACAGAGGAGGAGGAGGAGGAGGAGGAGGAAGAGGACGTGGAGGAGGAGGAGGAGAAGGAGGAGGAAGAGGTGGTGGAGGAGGAGGAAGAGGAGGAGGGAAGAGGAGGAGAAGGAGGAGGAAGAGGTGGTGGAGGAGGAGGAAGAGGAGGAGGAGGAGGAGGAGGAGGAGGAGAGGGATAAAAGGAGTGGGATGAGTGCAGGGAGAAGGGTAGGCAGAGATTGACAAATGGAGATGTTTATGAGAGGAGAGGTAGTGTCAACAAGTGGACTGTAGAGGAGAGTGAGGGAGGCATAATGAGAGGGAGCAGAGGTGGGCGGCGTACAGGCATGGCTGTGCTGGAGCACTTTGATAGACTCCCCACATTTCTCCTGCACCAGCAGCTCTTGACCGTAGAAACAATAGGCCTGTGTATGCAGGCAGGTATATATAATATACATAGGCATGTGTATGCAGGCAGGTGTATATAATATACATAGGCCTGTGTATGCAGGCTGGTGTATATAATATACATAGGCATGTGTATGCAGGCAGGTGTATATAATATACATAGGCCTGTGTATGCAGGCAGGTATATATAATATACATAGGCATGTGTATGCAGGCTGGTGTATATAATATACATAGGCCTGTGTATGCAGGCTGGTGTATATAATATACATAGGCATGTGTATGCAGGCAGATGTATATAATATACATAGGCATGTGTATGCAGGCAAGTGTATATAATATTACATAGGCCTGTGTATACAGGCAGGTATATATAATATACATAGGCATGTGTATGCAGGCTGGTGTATATAATATACATAGGCATGTGTATACAGGCAGGTATATATAATATACATAGGCCTGTGTATGCAGGCAGGTATATATAATATACATAGGCCTGTGTATGCAGGCAGGTGTATATAATATATATATATATAATATTATATATACATGACAGGCACCAACTAGGTAGTCCATGCATGAGCCTGTACAGTGCACAGTATATATCCTAGGCTATGTAGTGATCTCTATAGCCACCCAGTACACATGACAGGCACCAGCTAAGTAGTCCATGCATGAGCCTGTACAGTGCACAGTATATATCCTAGGCTATGTAGTGACCTCTATAGCCACCCAGTACACTACATGACAGGCACCAGCTAAGTAGTCCATGCATGAGCCTGTACAGTGCACAGTATATATCCTAGGCTATGTAGTGATCTCTATAGCCACCCAGTACACCATGACAGGAACCAGCTAAGTAGTCCATGCATGAGCCTGTCACATACAACCTATCACAGCTACAGTGTATATAGCAGCCACTAGAGGTGCTTTTGCTTGGCCTTGTGCTGAGCCCTGGGTATTCACTTTCAATCCAAGATTGCATCAGAGTCATCCTCATCCTCATAATAATAATAATAATAATAATAATAATAATAATAATAATAATAATAATAATAATAATAACTACATAATAATAATAATAATAATAATAGTAATAGTAATAGTAATAATAATAATAATAATAATAATAATAATAATAATAATAATAATAATAATAATAATAATAATAATAATAATAATAATAATAATAATAATAATAATAATAATAATAATAATAATAATAATAATAATAATAATAATAATAATAATAATAATAATAATAATAATAATAATAATAATAATAATAATAATAATAATAATAATAATAATAATAATAATAATAATAATAATAATAATAATAATAATAATAATAATGGTAATAATGATGACACAATTAAAATCTCCTGCACCCAGGATTGTTTCACAGAAGCATTTGGTCACCAAATCCAAACCCTTATATGACAACACCTAAGTAGATAATGCACCCGGTACTAGGTGAGACCACACCCACTGATTGTGTCCACACCCACAAGCCACACCCACACACCACTAACAGCTTTCCCACAAATCAAACCAATTTCCTTGAATTTCCCCGTTAGCGAGAGAACATGCAAATTCCTGGTACACACAGAGAGACTGGCATGCTAGAATCCTTGTATACGGGTGACTGTCGACTAGGAAGCTAGCTAATAAGTTCAAACTAGCTCTAATCACAGCAACCGATTCTTCGTATTGTAACCACACCCTGCATGTGACGACGACGACGGCAATCTCACACATCTACATCATTAGACTTCCCCTCGCCATTGCCCGGGCCCAAGTCCTGATGTCGTAACCATGCCGATGTAATGCTAGGAGAGCAACGATCCCACTAGATGACGCTAACAATGGAGACAAGTGCTAGCTTAACCCATCATTGAGTCCTGATGACCACACCTTATCCGACGCACTTACGTAAGCCTCGTAGAAGGCAGCTTTGAGTCTGAGGTAGTGGATCCACTTGCCAAACAGGTTTGGGTCCAGCGTATTCAAAGCATCGCCTGTAGACGAGGACAGGAGCCGAGAAAATTGCAGAAAATTGCACAGAAGATCATATAGTGTACACGACCAGTGTTGTCAACATCAATCCGGTGTCATCCATGGATGACCAAATTACTAGGAATATCCAAGATTCATCTGTGGACGTCGACCAAATTACTAGGAATATCCAAGATTCATCTGTGGATGTCGACCAAATTACTAGGAATATCCAAGATTCATCTGTGGATGTCGACCAAATTACTAGGTACATATATCCAAGATTCATCTGATGTCCCCTCCGAAGAGCATCCATGAATGAACTGTGTATATCCCTAGAAACTCGGTCATCCGGGGGACTCTGACAGAGGATGCATGGACATCCACGGATGAACCCTGGATGAACCCTGGATGTCCCTAGAAACTTGGTCATCCATGGATGACAGGGGATCGATGCCGACAACTGCGGACCACTGTCTATCAGCTCAACTGAACATGAAATTCCCCATGGAGCACTCACCAGCTTGTGTGAAGATGGCTGACGTCTCCATGGCCAGAGACATTACCACGGCCGGCTTGTGGCCTAGCTCCAGGGCCCGGGCCAGGGTGACCTCCTGGGCCTCCCCTTGGCTCATCTGAGCGTAGGCCTCCACCACACGGGAGTCGGTGTCCACACCTTTCTCTGTGCTGGCAGGCAGCTTGGGAAGAATGTGGTCCTTGACGTTGAGGAACATCCCCGTGGCTAGCTTCAAGCTGCGGTGCACCTCCTTGGCCTGCTCGATATCAATGCTACAGCATAACCACACACACACACACACGATATACATACATGTGGTAGCTACATACATGTGCATGCATGTTTAGGCAGGCAAGAACCACAGGACCACATGCCATCCATTATTGAATGGACAGCATGGTTGCTACTGTGTATGGGGAGAACCTCCTCCCCCCCCCCCCCCCCATCCCGATCAAGTTTGTCCGTCCCTCCCTCCCAGGAATCCCTCCCAGGAAATGATTGATTTCCACTAGTGTTGTGTCCCCCCCCCCCTTACAAGAAAAGGCTGATGGCTGAATACTCTTAGAAAATGCCTCATTAGAAAATGTCAGAGAGCATGCACAGTGCTAGCAGTATGACATCATGATGACGCCACCAGCACTATACATACCAGTACTCCACTAGGGCAGAGCTAATACTAGGACAATGGTTAGGTTTACTTATTGCCAGGACAACAGATAGGTTTAGTTCTAGGGCTAGGGTATAGGGTTAGTGCCAGGGCAGTGGCTAAGTTTACTTCTAGGGCCAGGGTTAGTGCCAGGGCAATGGCTAAGTTTACTTCTAGGGCTAGGGTTAGTGCCAGGACAGGAGCTAGGGCTAGGGCAATGGCAATCTGGCAATGCTGATGACATCATGATGCTGTAATGCCAGGATGAAATAGCAGCTGCATGGCACAATATAAGTTATCAGCAATTATGACCTCATAACAACTACCACAGCCGCCACATACTGCATACACCTCACAGGCTGTCTTCACAGTTGCAATGAGGATGCGTCAGTACTCCACGCTGGGAGAGACAACTCACCTGCCATCTGGCCGCCTATGCTCAGAGTGCAGCAGCGTCTTACTCACCTGCCTTGACGAGTTCAGTTTGTGCAGAGTCCCCCTTCACCACAAACCAAATGGGTGTGGCTATAACGACTTTTGACGGTTGTTAAATTCCATGAACACATTCCATCAGTCCTCACACTCACAGAACACTCACTCTCATGAACAAAACAATTATTCAACTTTGCTTCACACACCCAAAGGACAACTTAAGAGCTAGTCAGAAGTGATCACCCACACAAGCTGACATCAAAGCCACCTTACTAAGCATAGTGAACCCTCACTGGCAAGCATAGCAATCACTGGCAAGCACAGTAACAATTCCTCACATGCACTTCTACTTGTGACAATCCCTCACATGCAGTTCTACTTGTGACTGTTGCTCTCTCTTGTACAGCAAGTTCATAATTGGCATAGAGAGGGAAGATGATGTCAGCAGAGGAGAGATACGCTAGTGCCAGGAGCAGACTGAACACAAACAGATTCTGGAGTAGACTATCGGTGTTCTCTTAGTACACCAACAGATAGTACAGTCATCAGCTAGAATTAGTCAGCTAGCCGATGAGCTCATTCTCAGTGTGTGTCCCCCCCCCTCCCCCCCCCCCCCCCCCCCCCGTCTTCAGGGGAAGTGGCTGATGACCTCACTCTCTCAGTGTACCCCCTCCAGTCCCAGGAGAATCTTCTTCTCAGACCACATTCCAAGCACTACATCATCATGATGATTTATCCTCAATGCACAGACCATTACTGGATTTGGCCCTCAGCTAGCTAGGGATGGGATGGACAGTAACTAGGGCTAGAGTTAGGGCCTGGGGCTTGGGCGGTAGCTAGGGTTAGGGCATGGACAGTTTTTAGGGCTAGGGTTAGGGCATACAGTCATTAGGGCTAGGGTTAGGGCATGGACAGTAGCTAAGGCTAGGGTTAGGGCATGGACAGTGGCTAGGGTTAGGGCATGGACAGTGGCTAGGGTTAGGGCAATGACAGTGGCTAGGGTTAGGGCATGGACAGTGGCTAGGGTTAGGGCATGGACAGTGGCTAGGGTTAGGGCATGGACAGTGGCTAGGGTTAGGGCATGGACAGTGGCTAGGTTAGGGCATGGACAGTGGCTAGAGTTAGGGCATGGACAGTGGCTAGGGTTAGGGCGTGGACAGTAGCTAGGGCTAGGGTTAGGGCGTGGACAGTAGCTAGGGCTAGGGTTAGGGCATGGACAGTGGCTAGGGTTAGGGCAATGACAGTGGCTAGGGTTAGGGCATGGACAGTGGCTAGGGTTAGGGCATGGACAGTGGCTAGGGTTAGGGCGTGGACAGTAGCTAGGGCTAGGGTTAGGGCATGGACAGTGGCTAGGGTTAGGGCATGGACAGTAGCTAGGGTTAGGGCGTGGACAGTGGCTAGGGCTAGGGCTAGGGCCTGGGCAGTAGCTATGGCTATGGTTAGGGGCTGGGAAGTAGCTATAACAATTGGGCTAGAGCTATGGCTGGAGCAATGCTAACAATGGGGTAGCATTATAGCAGATACCAGGAGAAAAACAAAGCTAAGCTAGGCAGGAGTTTGCCACACAATGCCTGGCATATCCACCTCATCATTATGCAGCTATGCAATGGCCACTAATGCTGCGGACACCACCACAATCATCATGGATGTCCAAAGCCCTTGCCACCTTATACTGGCTAGGGCTGGGGCAATAGGGCTAGGGCAGCAACAACTTAGGACAGCCCTAGCTGACACCAGGATTAACCACGCCTCCTATTGATCGAAGAGCAGAGGCCGAAAATATTAAACATTTTCTGGAGATAATATATTTTGACTACTATCATTACTAATTACTATAATAACAAATTAGTCAACTACCAACTAAATTATTATTATATATAGGCACGAGTTTCCTACTGACTCCTGAACCGAGGCAGCTTTCCCACGCTGAATGGTCACAGATAGTCTCTGCATCAGTTGGCACGGGCCTTCTCTTCTCCTGTGTGTCAGGCAGGCATGGGCCTTCTCTTCTCCTGTGTGTCAGGTGGGCACGGGCCTTCTCTTCTCCTGTGTGTCAGGTAGGCACAGGCCTCCTCTTCTCCTGTGTGTCAGGTAGGCACAGGCCTTCTCTTCTCCAGTGTGTCAAGTGGGCACACCTTCTCTTCTCCTGTGTGTCAGGTGGGCATGGGCCTTCTCTTCTCCTGTGTGTCAGGTGGGCACGGGCCTTCTCTTCTCCAGTGTGTCAGGTAGGCACGGGCCTTCTCTTCTCCAGTGTGTCAAGTGGGCACACCTTCTCTTCTCCTGTGTGTCAGGTGGGCATGGGCCTTCTCTTCTCCTGTGTGTCAGGTGGGCACGGGCCTTCTCTTCTCTTGTGTGTCAGGTGGGCATGGGCCTTCTCTTCTCCTGTGTGTCAGGTAGGCACAGGCCTTCTCTTCTCCTGTGTCAGGCAGGCACAGGCCTTCTCTTCTCCTGTGTCAGGCAGGCACAGGCCTTCTCTTCTCCGGTGTCAGGCAGGCACAGGCCTTCTATTCTCCTGTGTGTCAGGCAGGAACGGGCCTTCTCCACTCCTGCGTGTCGCCTTATCCTGTTCCCCAAGTCTCAGGAACTCTCAAGACTTCTTCACTATTACCCCCAAAGTTTCAATGGCTACTGGAGCAAAGGAGTGGTCATGCATTAAAACCAGGCACTTCTCCATTTTCTTCTCCTCTGCTGTGGCTACCATTAACCCAGCACTGGCCATGGTGTGAAGGGGCAGACGTGTCAGGACAGGTGGCATCCCAGCACCACTGGTGGCCTGTCCACGGTGTGAAGGGGCATACATGTCAGGACAGGTAGCATCCCAGCACCACTGGTGGCCTGTCCACGGTGTGAAGGGGCATACGTGTCAGGACAGGTGGCATCCAAGCACCACTGGTGGCCTGGCCACGGTGTGAAGGGGCATACGTGTCAGGACAGGTGGCATCCCAGCACCACCGGTGGCCTGGCCACGGTGTGAAGGGGCATACATGTCAGGACAGCCCAGCACCACTGGTGGCCTGTCCACGGTGTGAAGGGGCGTACGTGTCAGGACAGGTGGCATTCCAGCACCACTGGTGGCCTGGCCACGTTGTATAGGGGCATGTGTCAGGACATGTAGTATCCCACACTAGAAGTTTCCTATTCTTCCAGGGGCGACCAATGTGAAGCTATTCGGTCTCTTACCATTTGAATGCTATAGATGCAATGGTTCCAATCTGTAGATGTACATGTGCTGGTGACGATGCACGATAAATAATGTCTTGATGGTGTGTGGCGCTGGCAGCGACCCTCACAGCACTAGCAGCTGAGAATATGTAGACCCGGCGGTCCACATCTGCCCCGCAATGATGGCATGAATGCGGAGGGCATAGAGAACAGCCCAGGCAGAGGCGCAGAGGCCAATAGCGACCCTAATGGTAGAGTCACCCATCCTCAACCCAGGGGAGGAAATAGGTCAGGCCTGTAGCCTATACCTGACTCCAGAGGCAGAGAAGAGTCTGCACAGGCCAAGTCAACAGGGGCATTCACCAGGCGCGAGTTCACAGTGGCTAGAAATCCTAGGGCATCCCAGGTCGTTTGCTTGTGGGCAGCAGCATCGTATGTACATAGGTGTTATTGTTCGTTGTTACTATTATTATTATTAGTTATTATTATTATTAATATTATTATTATTATTACTACCATTTAAAATTATCTATCATTTAAATTCTCTACTACTACTACTACTACTACTACTACTACTACTACTACTATTATTACTATTATTACTATTATTATTATTATTATTATTATTATTATTATTATTATTATTACTATTATTATTATTATTATTATTATTATTATTATTATTATTATTATTATTATTATTATTATTATTATTATTATTATTATTATTATTATTATTATTATTATTATTATTATTATTATTATTACTATTAAAAATTATAATATTATGGAGTTATGCAATTCTTCAGAGCTGAGATCAACAGTGATAGAGTGCAGATCAGCAAGAAAGAAATAGAAATTATACTCATCCTGCATTTTAGGCCCATTGCTGATCGAGCCTAGATGCAGATTTCCACTTGTTTGAATTTCAGATACATAGGGTTTTTGCCATTATGTCCTCAGGGATTACCAAATCCATAAGAACTTGTAATGCACAATAATAATAACAAGAGAGGGCTTTGCCACTCACCTGTCTGACGTGGCCACTCACCTGTCTGACGTGGCAATGTTTGCTGCATGTTTGGTATGCCATATGGCCATCTGCATCACTATAGAGATGAGCTCAAACCAGGCGTCGGTCTGCACCCTGTGGCAAGCATAGGAGGGAAGGGTATACATGCATGCAGAGCTGGAGCCTCATCTCTGTGTGTGCGTGTGTGCGTGCAGCTCAATAATAGACATCCTGTACTGCCCAACCCATCTTCAGGATTCCAGGGATATTTGGGACTACCCTGAGTGCCAAGCCCTAGTCCTAGAATACCCTTAAGGCTGGTTCACAATACCTTTTTTCTGCTACATCGCGTCCTCAAGCGTTCTCAAAAGTAGCATTCTACCACGTCCTCATCTACCACGTCCTCATGGTTCACAATGTTGTTCTAAGACGCGCGTTGTGAACGGAATTCCAACCTTTGATCTCTTTATTGAAGATGGCAAATCCGACCTTTGCCAACAGCTCTGAGAGCGATGATGACTACGAGGAGCACATCCATCGCTTAGAAACTCTCTTAGTGTAGCTGCTTAGTGTAGCTTTCTAATAATGCGCAGGTTGACAAAATCACATGCGATGAAGAAGCAATCTAATTGGCTGGACGGATGAGGATGCTTCACACCTGGATGCAAAAATAGAACTCAAATCTATCCGAACATTGTGTTGCTTCCTAAAGCTAGAACACGTACGGATGCGCTCAGTTCACAAGATGCTTTAGGACGCGACGCGATATTCGCTGTTTGCATTGTATTGTGAACCGGCCTTTAGCCTTAGCCCTAGAATCCCTTACCTAAATAGCACTAGCCATAGAATCCCCTTAGCCCTAGCTTACACCTTTAGCCCTAACCCTAGAATACCCCTAGGCATGTAGCAAGCATACCGTAGCTACTCAACACACTTGTACGTACTGTACACCTCTGCAGGAACCACTCACGCTGGTACATGACTATAACAAAGGATGACATGAGTGTTGTACTAGTGAAGGAATGTGCTGCAGAGAAATGATAATAGCAAGCTAGGCGAGATCCAGAAATGAATCCAACTGCAATAAACCACACAGCAATAACAAACAAACAGCAATTAACTGTATTAGGAGGATCCCAAGCCACCTCCCCATCCACATAGCCTCTCATGCAGGCAACTATTAGGATCCCAAGCCACCTCCCCATCCACATAGCCTCTCATGCATGCAACTATTAGGATCCCAAGCCACCTCCCCATTCTCATGCAGGCAACTATTAGGATCCCAAGCCACCTCCCCATCCACATAGCCTCTCATGCAGGCAACTATTAGGATCCCAAGCCACCTCCCCATCCACATAGCCTCTCATGCATGCAACTATTAGGATCCCAAGCCACCTCCCCATCCACATAGCCTCTCATGCAGGCAACTATTAGGATCCCAAGCCACCTCCCCATCCACATAGCCTCTCATGCAGGCAACTATTAGGATCCCAAGCCACCTCCCCATCCACATAGCCTCTCATGCATGCAACTATTAGGATCCCAAGCCACCTCCCCATCCACATAGCCTCTCATGCAGGCAACTATTAGGATCCCAAGCCACCTCCCCATCCACATAGCCTCTCATGCATGCAACTATTAGGATCCCAAGCCACCTCCCCATCCACATAGCCTCTCATGCAGGCAACTATTAGGATCCCAAGCCACCTCCCCATCCACATAGCCTCTCATGCATGCAACTATTAGGATCCCAAGCCACCTCCCCATCCACATAGCCTCTCATGCATGCAACTATTAGGATCCCAAGCCACCTCCCCATCCACACAGCCTGTCATGCATGCAACTATTAGGATCCCAAGCCACCTCCCCATCCACATAGCCTGTCATGCATGCAACTATTAGGATCCCAAGCCACCTCCCCATCCACATAGCCTCTCATGCATGCAACTATTAGGATCCCAAGCCACCTCCCCATCCACACAGCCTGTCATGCATGCAACTATTAGATCCCAAGCCACCTCCCCATCCACATAGCCTCTCATGCATGCAACTATTAGGATCCCAAGCCACCTCCCCATCCACATAGCCTCTCATGCATGCAACTATTAGGATCCCAAGCCACCTCCCCATCCACATAGCCTCTCTGCATGCGACTATTAGGATCCCAAGCCACCTCCCCATCCACATAGCCTCTCATGCATGCAACTATTAGGATCCCAAGCCACCTCCCCATCCACATAGCCTCTCATGCATGCAACTATTAGGATCCCAAGCCACCTCCCCATCCACATAGCCTCTCATGCATGCAACTATTAGGATCCCAAGCCACCTCCCCATCCACATAGCCTCTCATGCATGCAACTATTAGGATCCCAAGCCACCTCCCCATCCACATAGCCTCTCATGCATGCAACTATTAGGATCCCAAGCCACCTCCCCATCCACATAGCCTCTCATGCATGCAACTATTAGGATCCCAAGCCACCTCCCCATCCACATGCTCTCATGCATGCAACTATTAGGATCCCAAGCCACCTCCCCATCCACATAGCCTCTCATGCATGCAACTATTAGGATCCCAAGCCACCTCCCCATCCACACAGCCTGTCATGCATGCAACTATTAGGATCCCAAGCCACCTCCCCATCCACACAGCCTGTCATGCATGCAACTATTAGGATCCCAAGCCACCTCCCCATCCACATAGCCTCTCATGCATGCAACTATTAGGATCCCAAGCCACCTCCCCATCCACATAACCTCTCATGCATGCAACTATTAGGATCCCAAGCCACCTCCCCATCCACATAGCCTGTCATGCATGCAACTATTAGGATCCCAAGCCACCTCCCCATCCACACAGCCTGTCATGCATGCAACTATTAGGATCCCAAGACACCTCCCCATCCACACAGCCTCTCATGCATGCAACTATTAGGATCCCAAGCCACCTCCCCATCCACATAGCCTCTCATGCACGCAACTATTAGGATCCTAAGCCACCTCCCCATCCACATAGCCTCTCAGCCACCTCCCCATCCACATAGCCTCTCATGCATGCAACTATTAGGATCCCAAGCCACCTCCCCATCCACATAGCCTGTCATGCATGCAACTATTAGGATCCCAAGCCACCTCCCCATCCACACAGCCTGTCATGCATGCAACTATTAGGATCCCAAGCCACCTCCCCATCCACATAGCCTCTCATGCATGCAACTATTAGGATCCCAAGCCACCTCCCCATCCACATAGCCTCTCATGCATGCAACTATTAGGATCCCAAGCCACCTCCCCATCCACATAGCCTCTCATGCATGCAACTATTAGGATCCCAAGCCACCTCCCCATCCACATAGCCTCTCAGCCACCTCCCCATCCACATAGCCTCTCATGCATGCAACTATTAGGATCCCAAGCCACCTCCCCATCCACATAGCCTCTCATGCATGCAACTATTAGGATCCCAAGCCACCTCCCCATCCACATAGCCTGTCATGCATGCAACTATTAGGATCCCAAGCCACCTCCCCATCCACACAGCCTGTCATGCATGCAACTATTAGGATCCCAAGCCACCTCCCCATCCACATAGCCTCTCATGCATGCAACTATTAGGATCCCAAGCCACCTCCCCATCCACATAGCCTCTCATGCATGCAACTATTAGGATCCCAAGCCACCTCCCCATCCACATAGCCTCTCATGCATGCAACTATTAGGATCCCAAGCCACCTCCCCATCCACATAGCCTCTCATGCATGCAACTATTAGGATCCCAAGCCACCTCCGCATCCACATAGCCTCTCATGCATGCAACTATTAGGATCCCAAGCCACCTCCCCATCCACATAGCCTGTCATGCATGCAACTATTAGGATCCCAAGCCACCTCCCCATCCACACAGCCTCTCATGCATGCAACTATTAGGATCCCAAGCCACCTCCCCATCCACATAGCCTCTCATGCATGCAACTATTAGGATCCCAAGCCACCTCCCCATCCACATAGCCTCTCATGCATGCAACTATTAGGATCCCAAGCCACCTCCCCATCCACATAGCCTCTCATGCATGCAACTATTAGGATCCCAAGCCACCTCCCCATCCACATAGCCTGTCATGCATGCAACTATTAGGATCCCAAGCCACCTCCCCATCCACATAGCCTCTCATGCATGCAACTATTAGGATCCCAAGCCACCTCCCCATCCACATAGCCTGTCATGCATGCAACTATGAGGATCCCAAGCCACCTCCCCATCCACATAGCCTCTCATGCATGCAACTATTAGGATCCCAAGCCACCTCCCCATCCACATAGCCTGTCATGCATGCAACTATTAGGATCCCAAGCCACCTCCCCATCCACACAGCCTGTCATGCATGCAACTATTAGGATCCCAAGCCACCTCCCCATCCACATAGCCTCTTATGCATGCAACTATTAGGATCCCAAGCCACCTCCCCATCCACATAGCCTCTCATGCATGCAACTATTAGGATCCCAAGCCACCTCCCCATCCACATAGCCTCTCATGCATGCAACTATTAGGATCCCAAGCCACCTCCCCATCCACATAGCCTGTCATGCATGCAACTATTAGGATCCCAAGCCACCTCCCCATCCACATAGCCTGTCATGCATGCAACTATTAGGATCCCAAGCCACCTCCCCATCCACATAGCCTCTCAGCCACCTCCCCATCCACATAGCCTCTCATGCATGCAACTATTAGGATCCCAAGCCACCTCCCCATCCACGCAGCCTGTCATGCATGCAACTATTAGGATCCCAAGCCACCTCCCCATCCACATAGCCTCTCAGCCACCTCCCCATCCACATAGCCTCTCATGCATGCAACTATTAGGATCCCAAGCCACCTCCCCATCCACGCAGCCTGTCATGCATGCAACTATTAGGATCCCAAGCCACCTCCCCATCCACATAGCCTCTCAGCCACCTCCCCATCCACATAGCCTCTCATGCATGCAACTATTAGGATCCCAAGCCACCTCCCCATCCACGCAGCCTGTCATGCATGCAACTATTAGGATCCCAAGCCACCTCCCCATCCACATAGCCTCTCAGCCACCTCCCCATCCACATAGCCTCTCATGCATGCAACTATTAGGATCCCAAGCCACCTCCCCATCCACGCAGCCTGTCATGCATGCAACTATTAGGATCCCAAGCCACCTCCCCATCCACATAGCCTCTCAGCCACCTCCCCATCCACATAGCCTCTCATGCATGCAACTATTAGGATCCCAAGCCACCTCCCCATCCACATAGCCTCTCAGCCACCTCCCCATCCACATAGCCTCTCATGCATGCAACTATTAGGATCCCAAGCCACCTCCCCATCCACATAGCCTCTCATGCATGCAACTATTAGGATCCCAAGCCACCTCCCCATCCACATAGCCTGTCATGCATGCAACTATTAGGATCCCAAGCCACCTCCCCATCCACATAGCCTCTCATGCATGCAACTATTAGGATCCCAAGCCACCTCCCCATCCACATAGCCTGTCATGCATGCAACTATTAGGATCCCAAGCCACCTCCCCATCCACATAGCCTCTTATGCATGCAACTATTAGGATCCCAAGCCACCTCCCCATCCACATAGCCTGTCATGCATGCAACTATTAGGATCCCAAGCCACCTCCCCATCCACACAGCCTGTCATGCATGCAACTATTAGGATCCCAAGCCACCTCCCCATCCACATAGCCTCTTATGCATGCAACTATTAGGATCCCAAGCCACCTCCCCATCCACATAGCCTCTCATGCATGCAACTATTAGGATCCCAAGCCACCTCCCCATCCACATAGCCTCTCATGCATGCAACTATTAGGATCCCAAGCCACCTCCCCATCCACATAGCCTGTCATGCATGCAACTATTAGGATCCCAAGCCACCTCCCCATCCACATAGCCTGTCATGCATGCAACTATTAGGATCCCAAGCCACCTCCCCATCCACATAGCCTCTCATGCATGCAACTATTAGGATCCCAAGCCACCTCCCCATCCACATAGCCTGTCATGCATGCAACTATTAGGATCCCAAGCCACCTCCCCATCCACATAGCCTGTCATGCATGCAACTATTAGGATCCCAAGCCACCTCCCCATCCACATAGCCTCTCATGCATGCAACTATTAGGATCCCAAGCCACCTCCCCATCCACATAGCCTGTCATGCATGCAACTATTAGGATCCCAAGCCACCTCCCCATCCACATAGCCTGTCATGCATGCAACTATTAGGATCCCAAGCCACCTCCCCATCCACATAGCCTGTCATGCATGCAACTATTAGGATCCCAAGCCACCTCCCCATCCACACAGCCTGTCATGCATGCAACTATTAGGATCCCAAGCCACCTCCCCATCCACATAGCCTCTTATGCATGCAACTATTAGGATCCCAAGCCACCTCCCCATCCACATAGCCTCTCATGCATGCAACTATTAGGATCCCAAGCCACCTCCCCATCCACATAGCCTCTCATGCATGCAACTATTAGGATCCCAAGCCACCTCCCCATCCACATAGCCTGTCATGCATGCAACTATTAGGATCCCAAGCCACCTCCCCATCCACATAGCCTGTCATGCATGCAACTATTAGGATCCAAAGCCACCTCCCCATCCACATAGCCTCTCATGCATGCAACTATTAGGATCCCAAGCCACCTCCCCATCCACATAGCCTGTCATGCATGCAACTATTAGGATCCCAAGCCACCTCCCCATCCACATAGCCTCTCATGCATGCAACTATTAGGATCCCAAGCCACCTCCCCATCCACATAGCCTCTCATGCATGCAACTATTAGGATCCCAAGCCACCTCCCCATCCACATAGCCTGTCATGCATGCAACTATTAGGATCCCAAGCCACCTCCCCATCCACATAGCCTGTCATGCATGCAACTATTAGGATCCCAAGCCACCTCCCCATCCACATAGCCTCTCATGCATGCAACTATTAGGATCCCAAGCCACCTCCCCATCCACATAGCCTGTCATGCATGCAACTATTAGGATCCCAAGCCACCTCCCCATCCACATAGCCTCTCATGCATGCAACTATTAGGATCCCAAGCCACCTCCCCATCCACATAGCCTGTCATGCATGCAACTATTAGGATCCCAAGCCACCTCCCCATCCACATAGCCTGTCATGATTGGTCTAATACAAGTAGGAGTGTAGGACAACACACCATGCGCATATATACGCACAGCACGACTTACGTGGGTGTCCTGCCACCAAGGCTATTGGTCCACTTGAACGTTGTGAGTCCCCTCATCTTGCTCTCCCCGCCAGTATCGATGGGGGCATCGACCAAACCTCGCAGGAGGGACACATACTCAGTAAAAGCAACGGTCACCTCGTCCACTGAGCTGCTGGACTTGCTCACCAGGTCCAGGAAGAGGGTACGGTTGGCTTTTAGCTTCCTGCGTGCACAGCAATGCTATCATGAACACACAGGGTGTGGCATTGCTCAGAGAGGTCCCGTGGACAACCCCTACACCAGCTACGGAGGTCCCATGGATACAAGTTGGGGGAGACAGTGTAATTTTTATTTTTTTAAATTATTTTTACCTGTGGTTACAACTTTAGAGCTCAGTAGATTCTGTAAACTACATGGTATGGACTTGATATATAGCTCAAAAGATAGGTCTCTCTGTGTGCTCTCTTTTGATACTAAAATATGTTTCATAGATAGCCAAGTTACTGGAGCTACAAGTGGAGGGACCTCAAAAACCTGAATCCCTACAACCTCCGCCAAAATAACTCCAGATTGCTAAATAATTTTTAACGTAATCAATTTTCCACCCGCGCGCTTGACCGCGTGCTTACGTTTTAACGCCTAATGAAAAAGGTCATTGCATAGCGCAGGGCTTCCTCTAGCCACTGGTACCAATTTCAAATCTTTAGCACTTAGCAAATCTGGAGTTATTTTGGCGGAGGTTGCAGGGATTCAGGTTTTTGAGGTCCCTACCACTTGTAGCTCCAGTAACTTGGCTATAGTTATACCTATGAAACATATTTTAGTATCAAAAGAGAGCACACAGAGAGACCTATCTTTTTAGCTATATATCAAGTCCATACCATGAAGTTTGCAGAATCTACTGAGCTCTAAAGTTGTAACCATAAGTAAAAACAAAACAAAAAAATGTAAAAATGCAATTGTCTCTCCCCATCCAATGCTAGCCCTAGCCCTACACAGAATTAGGCAGGCATGTTGGGACATCCCTAGCAGATCTTAGTGTTAGCCACAGATGGCTGGACACATGTCTGATATACATGCATGCCATAGGTATGTCGGATATACATGCATGTCATAGGTATGTCTGATATACATGCATGCCATAGGTATGTCTGATATACATGCATGCCATAGGTGATATACATGCATGCCATAGGCATGTCTGATATAAATGCATGCCATAGGCATGTCTGATATACATGCATGCCATAAGTACGTCTGATATACATGCATGCCATAGGTATGTCTGATATACATGCATGCCATAGGTATGTCTGATATACATGCATGCCATAGGTATGTCTGATATACATGCATAGCATAGGTATGTCTGATATACATGCATGCCATAGGCATGTCTGATATACATGTATGCCATATGCATGTCTGATATACATGCATGCCATAGGTATGTCTGATATACATGCATGCCATAGGTATGTCTGATATACATGCAGGCCATAGGTACATGTCTGATATACATGCATGCCATAGGTATGTCTGATACACATGCATGCCATAGGTATGTCTGATATACATGCATGGCATAGGCATGTCTGTATACATGCATGCCATAGGTATGTCTGATATACATGCAGGCCATAGGTATGTCTGATATACATGCATGACATAGGTAAGCTGTGAATGGCCAACACGAGTTTCAGCACGTCGTAAGGTAAAGTATGTGCAGACTCATCCCCTTGAACTTTACTAGGAGCAATTCATACATCTTGTGCTCGATTCCTACAGAAAGCTTCTCAAAATATTCATTATTCAAATATAGAGAGTTCAGTTGCTGTCATCCACACAAAGTGCCAGTGCTTGTAGAATACCACGTGTCACAGACATGCAATGGCTGCTAACGTCACCAGACTATTACCTAACTGGGCACAAATGGGTGTGGTTATGTCAAACTAGTTCGAGCTGGAGAAATGCGATTAATATTAGCATTATGACACCACAAAAACATTATGACACCACAAAATGTCGACTTTCCCTTGGACAAGCCTCAGCTATCTCCTAGCAGGTCTGCATATAGTTAGCAAACAACCCTACCAAGTTTTAATTTTTTTCCACAGAATGGAATGACACTCACGTGATAATCTCCTTGCACTTGTCCCCTTTAGAAACTTTCAGAAGCGCTTCAAACTTCAGTGGGACAGTGGCTTTAAGTGGGTTTCTGTGGAACCAATGAGCCATGGTTGACGGAGACTTAGGTAGTTTCCTTCACAAATCTCTCAAGAAACGGAGGATAGCACTCCGACTTCCCCCTAGCTACCGCTATACTCCAGAAACTCTATTTGAGTTACAGTGCTGCCAGCTAAAAGCGGTAAACTAATAAACTTCTAAACCTGCACGGTGGGGACACAACAGATGTTCAGGTTAGCTTTCCGTTAATTAGAGAACTAAACTCATAAAAACATTGACGATTCCTACCATATCTCTTACCACATTTTTGACATGATGTTTGACTAGCTTGTAGATTACTCGAGAAACTAACAATTTGGCCGGTATGCGCTTATTAGTGTATCTCTCGCTCTTAGGTAAGGGTATACTTCTTTGAATATATTTTCGTATTCACAGCAAGTAGCTAATTGTGTGTAAATCCATCAGAGGAAAATGCAGCATTATTTATAGGAACATACACAGGGAGAAAGTTGTCAAGTTGCATTCCTATTTTTTGCATTCCTTTAAATAGTGAGTTTAAAAAAATTTTAATCTTTTCCATTTAGCCCTGGCAACCTCTGTGATACCCAGTGATAAGGAAGCTCATACGCCGGGTAAAGAAAGTGAATCTTCTTCAACAGACCCTGGTAGAGATCCAGTGCCTATAACTGATAACAACCATGAGACCAATGGTGACATCAGCAGTGTGCATCAGCAAGAACAAGATGGCACAGATGGGAGGAACTCTGGAAGCCCGATTGACCAGGACAAATTGGTTGGAGAAGAAGAAAAGATGGAATTAGAAGACCCTTTCCAAATGCAGCGCAGCACCTTGAGCGATAAGGAGAAGGATTTGGAAAGCAATGATGGTGACGTGGAGGTGCAGGAGAAAGGTTCTGAGGAGAGTCTGACTTCTAATGGTGAAGGCAAGGACGAGTTCCTAGCAGCAGACAAAGAGCAGCTCTCAGTCAGTGCACCTGTTGGAGTAGACCAGAGCAGTGGAGAGGATGCAGCTGAGGGGGACGCACCAACCTTCCTTCCAGAACGCCAAGAACCTGGATATGGTGTGTGTGTGTGTATGCATGTATGTGTGTTTGTGTGTGTGTGCATGTGTGTGTGCATGTGTGTGTGCATGCATGAGTGTGCATGTGTGTGTGTGTGTGTGTGCATGCATGTGTGTATGTTTGTGTGTGTGTTTGTGTGCATGTGTGTGTGCATGCATGTGTGTGTGTGTGCATGCATGTGTGTGTGTTGCATTCATGGTTCTAGCATTGTCTCTATTCATGGGTGGCCTCCATATATGATGGATCTCTTGGAAGTCAGCACAGATCTTTCCCTTCTTTGGCCTTGCCTTTCACTGTTGCCAAATGGCCCAGTGCCCCACCTAAGCCCTACCCTATAGCCCTAACCCTAGCCCTAACCCTATATACCTAGCTCTAGCCCTAGCCAGTATACTAGGTCGGTAAGAAATAACTGGACATCCGAGGAATAATCCCAAGGTGGTCTGCGACATTATCAGACATTTAGAGTTTGGGCTGCTGTTGTTGTTGTCGTTGTTGCTATCGTGCAGTGTTGGTAGCTCATCTGATGTTGGTAGCTGTAGTGGAATAGCCAGCTTCCTGTGGAGCGAGACCTGTTCTCCTCGAGTTTCCAGGCTCTGTGTAGCGGAAATATTTCATATGCTTTATTATGATATTCTATATGTTGTTGTTGTGGTATACTATATGTTATTGTTCTGATTCTATATGTTGTTATGGTATTCTATATGTTGTTGTTATGGTATTCTATAATTATTATGTTGTTGTTGTGGTATTCTATATGTTGTTGTTGTGGTATTCTATGTTGTTGTTATGGTATTCTATAATTATTCTGTTGTTGTTGTGGTATTCTATATGTTGTTGTTGTGGTATTCTATATGTTATTGTTGTGATTCTATATATGTTGTTATTGTATTCTATATGTTGTTGTTATGGTAAACTATATGTTGTTGTTATGGTATTCTATGTTGTTGTTATGGTATTCTACATGTTGTTGTTATGGTATACTATATGTTGTTGTTATGGTATTCTACATGTTGTTGTTATGGTATTCTATGTTGTTGTTATGGTATTCTATATGTTGTTATTGTGGTATTCTATATGTTGTTGTTATGGTATTCTATATGTTGTTGTTATGGTATTCTATATGTTATTGTTGTGATTCTATATATGTTGTTATTGTATTCTATATGTTGTTGTTATGGTAAACTATATGTTGTTGTTATGGTATTCTACATGTTGTTGTTATGGTATACTATATGTTGTTGTTATGGTATTCTACATGTTGTTGTTATGGTATTCTATATGTTGTTGTTATGGTATTCTATATGTTGTTATTGTGGTATTCTATATGTTGTTGTTATGGTATTCTATATGCTGTTGTTATTGTGTATATATTGTTATGGTATTCTATACGTTATTGTTTCTACAGATATGTACCTGGAAGCCATTGATCTCATTTTCAGATTCCAGCCTGATGATCACACCAGGTATATATGCTACTTATTTATAAGTACCTAATTTCCTCAAATAGACTGCACCATCAATAGCTCCACCCCTTTGGGTGGTCTGTGCATCATTTACTATCTCTAGTGAAACCCGTTGTGGGCTGGATAAGGCCATGCACGCCCACCTGTAATTGCTTGGAATGTGCATGCTCATAAGAAAACTCCGCCCAGTCTTATGAGACGTACACCATCATGAATCAGTGCAGAGAGTGGCTCAGGGTGTGAATTTGCACGCATGGATGGCCAAGAGACGTGCAGCGCAGCCAACGGAGTGAGCAACGAATGCTTGACAAGCCGTTGTGTTCATAGGGCTGTGCTGTATCTCTGCGAAGGCATGACTCAGAGCAGTGCAGCCATTACAAGTCTGGGCCGGCTGCAGCCAGTGCAGTAGTTGCTGTCGCTGGTGAGAGGGACAGGGGTGGGTGGGGTGCTGGTGATAGCCATTTGCATTGGGCAGAATACCATAACAACAACACGTAGAATAACATATATAGAATATGCATGCCATGCTGCACTTGCAAACCGAGCATGTCCTCATCTGTGCTCTGGAATAGCACATGCTACTAGGCAGCTCGTGGAATAATAGAACTATGGAATAGCACGTGCTACTAGACCACTCATGGAATAATAGAACTCTGGAATAGCACGTGCTACTAGACAGCTCATGGAATAATAGAACTCTGGAATAGCACGTGCTACTAGACAGCTCATGGAATAATAGAACTCTGGAATAGCACGTGCTACTAGACAGCTCATGGAATAATAGAACTCTGGAATAACACATGCTACTACAGTGGTGTAGGAAGATGCTTTGATAAAGGGGGGCTCTACTTTAGGTTGAGTGTAACAGTTAGTACACATGAAGAACATTTTAAGCAAACAAAAACATTCAACATTTTCCAAAATATTTAATAGTTAATAGAAACAAAATTGTTCGCAATCATAGACAAGTCCAGTGCATCGGTTCTAGATGTACACCAGAAACAGGTTGTTAATCTGCAATCACTCATTGAGCTTCTTAAGAAAGTCTTAATTCTCCGAAGAGATGAAAACGACATTTCAGCTGTAGCTGTAGTGACTGGGAATGTCAAGTAGATTTTAAGAAGTTTGTAAACCTCACTTAGCACTGCTTTGAAAATATCATTCTTATTCATGGCTTCTGCAATAGTTCTAAAATTGGTTACTAGCTGGTTTCTTACACAACTCGTCTTGATCATGTCACTAAGGAGTGAAAGCTGAGTTTTTAAGCGATCTTGACAAACGTCGTTGTTCAAACAACTCTGGAGAACAGGTGGAATTGAGTCTATTACCTCTCCATTTCCAGCCCTGAGAAGAAGCACTTCAATCTCCTTAATAGTGTGAAGATCTGGCTGGTTAAACCTCTTTTCAACCTCACCAGCTGCTAATTCAAGTGTTTCAAAGAATGCACGGCGATATTTTTCTTTTGGATCATCATACTGGTGGGCAGCTTCTCCTTCATCAAACCTTCTCAGGATCTTTCTACGTCGAGGAAGGCAAGGTTCCTCGTCCAGGTTCCTCTGTTAAGTCACTGCTATCCTGGCAAACTCCATTGTAAAAAGTGTTGAAATGGCTTTCATTTCAAAGCGACTTTAAATGAATGATGAGTAATTGAGCACCTCCAACTGCCTCTTGAATAGTTATGTCCTTTGCTTGCAAATTTATTGATAGCTGTTCAGAAGCAGAGAACACTAAGTAGGCTTCAAGGAGAAAAAGGTATATATCAAATTTTTCCATTCGTCAGGGGTGTATTTAGGGGGGGGCGGGGGGGGGGGGGCATTCGCCCCCCCCTTGTATCATTCTCGCCCCCCCCTTGAAATTAGAGATATTTTTTTAAATAATGTCAAGAAAGGTGTAATACAAGAAAGGTGTAATAAGCTTATGATATCAGGTTCAAATGATAGGAATGTCAAACTGAGGTTCTTCTTGGTTTTCTCTGCCATACGTCCACAATCTCTTCAAGGTCGCTCTCAGAGAGTACTTCTGGTGCCTCTATAGCAATCCTCATAAGGTGAGAAAGGCTGCAGTCACTTAGAGAATTACGCAAACGAGTCTTGATCATCTTCATCTGTGAGAAGCTTCTCTCCACAGAAGCAGTAGAAACTGGAATCGATAAGCAGATGGAGGCAATCTTGTGCAAATTGGGAAACATGGCCTTGAGCATGTCGTTTGAAACAAGTTCTTTCAGCTGTGATGCAGTAGTATCCCGTGGTTGCTTGACTAACAGCTGGCGGAATGTTTTCCACTCTGTAAGTATTTCAGTGGAAATCATGGCTATCTTCACTGTTTCTTCTCCATCCAATGTTTCTGCATCTCTATCTTCTCCGTAGTGAGCAATCAGTTTCTCAACAGACGTGTCTCCATAAGTGGGAAAATATACTGAATCTGGTTTTGGAACTTTCCGTGGATCGAATATAGACAATGCTGATACAACAGCGTTGGATGAAGAAAATCGGCTTGTTATGTTGGCCTTTAAATCAGCAACAAAAGGCTTACCAACAACATTCTGGAACGAAAGTATTTTATCAGCGTCAATAGACACCTTTGTAGATGACTTCAAGTCTTCAACGTTTTCAAGAAGCTCCAACACCCAGTTCGCTCCAGGCAAAACTGCATCATCCAAGGATTTAACAGTAGCATCAACAAGGAATGATATCAACGAGAGGTCAAGCTGCTCTGCCTGAAGTGCTTTGCTGAGCTTGGCTACTTGTGGTAGAGTGAAATCAAGCAAATATATAGCTGCAATCGTAGACAATTTGCAGAGGGCACCATGGATTCCAAGAGCTTCTGGCTCGTGGGACGTCTCGTAGATGTTCCCAATGGTGATTACAATTGCAGAATAACTTGCTTTGACAGCTTTGACACACCTTTCATGTGCCAGCCAGCGTGTGTCAGATCATGGCTTGATCACTTTCATTTCTGGAAGTTCAAGAACGTGCTGTACCTCTTTCAGACACTCTGCTCGCTTGGGGGAATTGCGAAAATGCTTCCAAAGAGTAGTCAATGTTCTGTAAACATGAGCAATTCCAGGAGTTTTATTGGCAGCTTGCACACAAGCCAACTGCAGTAAGTGACAGTGGCAGTGTATAAACAGAGCGTGAGGAGTATGTTTCTTGATACGTGCCTGAACCCCGGTCTTTCGTCCAGAAAAAGTTGCAGCTCCATCAAATCCCAATCCAACTATTCTTCCGACTTGTAGACCTTTCTTCTTTAAACAATCGATGAGATTAGAATAGATGGTCTCTGCATCAGCCTTCTTCAATGGAATAAGCTCCAGAAAGCACTCTACTGGTACACCATCTTCCTCCCAGCGGCAAAACACAGACAATTCTTCTACGTTGGTGACATCTGTGCACTCATCTGCCATGAGGCTGTACATAGGTGCCTTTTGAAGTCGCTTCAGAATCGACTCCTCCACCCATGTCCCCAATGATTCGATGAATTCAACCACAGCCAATCTTGATGTGTACACAGCATTTCTTGGTGCAGTTTCTAAGAATTGCTTCAAATGTTGGCTGCCACATCGAACCACCACGTCAACCAGCTTCTCAAATTTTGTCGAATGTGCAACTTGTTCTTTCGTAAGAAAATGAGTGAGTAGGATCAGGCACTTCACTGCAGCTCTGTTCTGAGCTCTTTTGCGAGCTAAAACATTCTGGAGTTGCTGTACAACTGTTCCACCTTTGGCTGCTCCTTTAGCTGCAAAAAGAGCTTGAGTTGCATGGATATGGAAGTCACTTCTCGCATGAGCTTTCATTTTTTCAACAGCTTTCTTCCAATTTCTGCAAGGTTGTGTGACCCACACTCCTCCAGTACGCTGCAGACCAGATTGCTTGCAAACCTTGCAAAAGGCACCATCGCTATCCTCGTCATAATAGAGCCAACTGAAATCTTTCTCCCAGCTCTTAGAGTATTTTCTCTTCGTGGATACAGAAGAGCGGTGTTTGTTTTGCTTGCTTTTCTTTGAAGGTGGAGGACTAAGGCTAGGACTAGATGCCTCGACATGCTCAGAGCTATCTGTTCTGCTATCTTCGCTATCGCTGCTATTAGCATGAGAAGAGGCTTGAGAAGTACTTGCAAAGTATGAGCGAATATCCATATTAATATGAAGAGAAATCAGCTAGTAAGGTTTCTTTTATAGAGACTTTAAGACCATGACATAATGGACTGAGTTAAAAATACTGAGAGAGAGTGGGAAAGAAGGAGGGAACTGAAGAAGTGACAAACCTACAAAGGAGAACACGTGGTGGTGTGTGATGACTTTAAGACCATGACATAATGGACTGAGTTAAAAATACTGAGAGAGAGTGGGAAAGAAGGAGGGAACTGAAGAAGTGACAAACCTACAAAGGAGAACACGTGGTGGCGTGTGATGACATCATGTCTAAGATTAGACTTGAAGACCATGACATAATGGACTGAGTTAAAAATACTGAGAGAGAGGGAGTGGGAAAGAAGGAGAAACAAAAGAAGTGACAAACCTACAAAGGAGAGCACGTGGTGGTGTGTGATGTCATTGTGTCATGACACATGCTCTCCTTTTTCCAAGCAGCTACAATATCATGAGAAATATATACAGTCTAGCCATAGTTCGGTATAGCATAATGCCATTGGTAGTCAGTCAAAATAGCTATCCTCAGACATTGTAAAAGCAAAAAAAAATATGGGGGGATCTTCCCCCCAGACCCCCCTTTTACGGCTTATGAACATGTTAAGAAAATATTAACAAAAATTAGGGCACCAAGTGACCAACCATTTCCACCCCCCCCCCCCCCCCCCCCCTAGAGAACTAGAGAAAAATTGTGTATGAAACCTGTTGTCCATGATTTTGTAAGAAAATGCATGGAATGCAACATAATTCGATTTCACAAAAGCCCACCTCCATTATACGAGTGACAAGTGACTATATCTAATCTATATATGCTGATTGCCGTAGCATGCAACTTCAGCAAATATTTAAGATGGAATGTTGTACTAAAGATTTTAGAAAAAGTGCATGCCATCATAAGTAGCAGCTATATATACAGTTAGTACTGCAAAAATACCTGTGGGTAAAACACTTTCGTACTCCACGCGGAAGCCCAGGGTGCACGTCCCCTTTCCGCACCATCCAGGCTCTCCGCCCCCCCTAATTTTTCCATATCTCAAGTTCGCCCCCCCTTGGCAAAATTTCTGTATACAACCCTGATTCGTACCAACTATCCACTTGCTTTATATAGCTGCAAACTCATCGTGTCCTTGCTGAATTTCTTCCAAGGCTCTCTCCAAAATTTGGTAGTTACGGATTATGCTGTCGATAGATGTGTGCCTAATTGTCATCGGGTAGGAAACAACATTCTTAGAGATGGGGTAGTGTCACCACTATGCATTCCTATTTCCTTTCTTAATGAATTAAAAAGCGACAACATTTTAGGAGAGAATATAATGAGTAGGATAAGGTTATACATGAAGTCCATAACATATTGCAATTGCTAGTGACATCCTTTAAGCATAGATTTAGATTGTGAGCTAAGCAGTGCACATACAGTGCCTGACTTGCTTCCGTCTTCACCAATGCCTGAACACCATTCCTGATACCACTCATGTTGGCTGCACCATCGAATGCTTGGCCACGACACTGGGAAAGTGGGAGAGAGGATCTTATGAGGATGTCCTTGATTGCCCCCAAAATTGTTACAGATTTTGTGTTAGGCAGTTGAATTAGGCCAAGTGTATCTTCATGTACTGTAAAAACTTCATCTACCCAACGAATGGAAAGAGACATTTGCTCATGATGGGATATCATCTGTAGCTTCATCTGCCAATATCAAAAACCACAAGGAGTTATTGATCTCAGCAAGGAGTTGCTTTAGACAGATTGACCCATCAACGTTTAGCAATTGTGGGAGAAATGTACGAATCCATGTAGTCATTTCAGGGCAGCATTAAGCTAGAAGCAACAGAAGCTGATATTGATTTCCCTCAAATGATTGCAAATCTTCATTGTGTCCATGAAGCGGCAACCCTTGCCGTGAAAGGTACTTTATGCAAGAAAGTAGATTCATCAACATTTTCCTGTGGTGCCTTTGATCACATTCAAGCTGAGCACATAGTTGAGCATCTATTCCAGTTACTGCAGATTTGGTAGCTGCTATTTTTAATACAGCCTCTCTGTGCATGACACTAGCCTCGTGATCACGAAATTTTTCCAGAGCTTTCTTCAAGTTTGTAAAGCCATCATCCACAAATGCAGATTTATAATGCTTTGGGAAGGTCAAGATACCTAGAGATTTAGCACTGCGACAAGTACTACAATATATTTTAAAGGCTGTAGAACAGACACTTATCCAAGGAAAACTCCTCGGCTGAATATGTTCTTAGATATGATTTCTTGCCACTCCCTTTGCTTTGATGGGCCAGGTCTAAAGAGTGTTGTGGAGTAGAAGGATCAGAACAGCAGTGGCATTGGCAGCAACTTTCATACGATAACTCCAGGCTATGGCAGGTAGAAGCCTCAGCATTGCCACTTGTATCTGTAGACCTTGCCATACCTATATATTGAAGGGTAAAAAAATATGCTAGCTAGCAGAAACCTTGGTGGCTCAGTCAGTAGTAAAATCTGAGCATAAGCTTACTCTCAGTCTTCACAAATAAATCAATATCTCTAGATCCTGAGAAAATACTATCTATGATAGGTAGATATTATCTCATTGACTTAGCTACGCTAAAGCTACCTATTACCGAGTCTATTCTTATTCTTGTAAAAAATTAATAGCTATTGTATAGTCACAGATCTGAAAATTCACCTACCTGAAGCTTCCATTCTTCTGGGTGTAAAGTTTAGCAGAGAGTGTCTGTGATGCATCTTCAGTCCAAGTAAGTACGGTGAATATTTCTGTGCGCGTGCGCGATGAGTCAATACAGAACCTGGCACTCCTACTTTACTTAATTTCGTGAGCTGTCTTGAGAAATATAAAGGGGGGCTGCAGCCCCCCCAGCCCCCCTGCTTCCTACGCCACTGTACTAGACAGCTCATGGAATAACAGAACTCTGGAATAGCACGTGCTACTAGACTAGACAGCTCATGGAATAATAGAACTCTGGAATAGCACGTGCTACTAGACAGCTCATGGAATAATAGAACTCTGGAATAGCACGTGCTACTAGACAGCTCATGGAATAATAGAACTCTGGAATAGCACGTGCTACTAGACAGCTCATGGAATAATAGAACTCTGGAATAACACATGCTACTAGACAGCTCATGGAATAGTAGAACTCTGGAATAGCACGTGCTACTAGACAGCTCATGGAATAATAGAACTCTGGAATAGCACGTGCTACTAGACAGCTCATGGAATAATAGACTCTGGAATAGCTAGACAATAATAGAACTCTGGAATAGCACGTGCTACTAGACAGCTCATGGAATAATAGAACTCTGGAATAGCACGTGCTACTAGACCACTCATGGAATAATAGGACTCGTGGGATCCAAGCATGTATTGTACCAGGAATACATTGATGTGGTTATATTTTAATCCACTATCTCCTAAGTGCGTTGAGTTAGATTTTAACCCATTGACTCCTTGAATGTGTTCATGCGGTTATATTTTAACCCATTTTCTCCTTGAATGTGTTGCCATGGTTATATTTTAACCCTTCTCCTTGATTGTGTTGCCGTGGTTATATTTTAACCCATTGTCTCCTTGAATGTGTTGCCATGGTTATATTTTAACCCATCATCTCCTTGAATGCATTTATGTGGTTATATTTTAACCCATTGTCTCCTTGAATGTGTTGCCATGGTAACCCGTTATCTCCTTGAGTGCATTGATGTAGTTATATTTTAACCCATTGTCTCCTTGAATGTGTTGCCGTGGTTATATTTTAACCCATTGTCTCCTTTAATGTGTTGCCGTGGTTATATTTTAACCCATTGTCTCCTTGAATGTGTTGCCGTGGTTATATTTTAACCCATTGTCTCCTTGAATGTGTTGCCGTGGTTATATTTTAACCCATTGTCTCCTTGAATGTGTTGATGAGGTGATATTTTAACCCATTGTCTCCTTGCTGTGCACTGTCTTGTGCTAGCCTCAGGACCGATAAGTAGCCATGTATATTCACCATTAACAATGTGGGTGTGGCAGGTGCTGGAGAACAACAACAACAACAACAACAACATGGAATATCCACTTTCATTAAACCATCGACTTTATTAGTGTTTTCAATTATTATATTTAGAGCTATGACATTTCTTGTCAAAAATAAACTTTCTAAACTTTGTTGTGTAATAAGTCCTTAACGGACTAAGTTGATATAGTATATTGTAACGACCAATCAGCTTAAATTTTCTTCCTGGCTAGATGCTCTAGTCTTTGTCATGAGATTCACGGGAGTTTCACGTATGGCTAGCTGTCCGCCACGTGATTAGAACCACACCCTAGTGCACGTGTGCTGCATGTGACAGGGCGTGGCAAGGGATAGGGGGCAGGGGAATAAATTTAACAATAAACAAAGAGGGAGTGTATATATATATAATTATATAATTATATATATATATATACATATATATATATATAATATATATATATAATATATATAGCTGTTTAATACACATGTACATCGGCTCTACCACTACAGATACAAAGGACAGAGAAGGCTTGTTGGATAGCCATTCTCAATGGATAATAGCAATAATAACAACACAAGTATAATAGGCGAATAATACAAATTAATAACAAGCTTCCCAAATGACCAATTAATACACTACACTTAATACACTAGACTGCTAATATTATTAATGACGTATGTACCTAACAAATGCAGAATTAATTAAAATATTAAGGTGGGCGTGGTTTCAAGGTCAGGCTCTTGAGCGAAGCCGGGTAAGTCCATTCCACAATCTCTACTGAACCACTCACACTCTGGCGCTAGGGTGAGGTGTCTCTGCAAGCAGTTCCTTCTCTCCCTGGCCTGACCTAAGATGGTGGCTACTCTCAGAAGAGAGGTAGTCCCGTGCATGTTCAGTGGTTGCAGACTTCTCTTTGGCACACTTTCTTTCATTCTGGTCTCCAGTCTTCTGTTGGCCTCCCCTATGTAGTACTTCCCACAGCTGCAGGGGATGCGGTACACAACGCATGAGTGCATACTAGTTATCTCAACTTTCAGTCTATTAATTACATAAGTAATGCCCTCAGAATCTTTCCTGATCTGAAAATGACTCTGTTGTTAGACTTCCTGTAAACCTTCTGATGTCTTCACTCATCTCTACTACAATGGGTATTACTACCATAGCTTCTTCTTAGATCTGATGTCTTCACTCATCCCTGCTGCAATGGGTAGTACTACCATAGCTTCTTCTTAGACTGCAGTTTGGTCTAAGAATCAGCTCCAATGAGGTAATAAAATCAGCAAAGAAATCCATCCTGGAGTGAGTCCTTTCTCAAGAGTGAATGGATCCATCCTGGAGTGAGTCCTTTCTCAAGAGTGAATGGATCCAGAGTGATTCCAGGTAAGCATGGATGCCAGTGCAGCTTTCCTCCAGAGAGGTTCCAGAATCAGCAGCAAGGGTTAAGAAGTGACCGTTCATGATGGCAGTAGTGATAGTCCAGTAAGGGTTAAGAAGTGACTGTTCATGATAGCTGTTGCGATCGTCAGCCATTCTTTTCATTTTTCTCCCTCACCCTCAAGCTTGAAGTAAAGTTTTTATGGATATTTGTATTGATAGGCTAGTCTACAGGGCTGTAGGTACAAAACAAAACAAGTTAATAATTGTGATTGATACCCGAGTTTGTGCTTGTAGGTGAAAATGGCTGTTAAAATGGCTGTTAATAAGTAAAAAATGACTATGTTTTAATGCTTTGGCCCAACTTGCTCTGACCTTCCTCATGGTGGTTATTATGTGACACACGAGGCAAGGTGTACATGCCTTAACACTTGCCAAAAAGGAAGTCACATGAGATGCACATGAGATGCACATGACGTGCATGAGTGCTGCAGTGCAGATACATACAGTATATACACTGGACTGGACAGATGGCAAGGGGCATGTGCTATCTTGAGGACCCAGCAAACGGGTCGTTCCAGCGCCATACACATCCCTGTCTAAGTGCTGCGCTGAGGTATGGGGTGGATTCTTCCCAAGAAGTGCCCTCCATCTACTACCTCCATCTGTCGCCAAAGTCTTCTCCCTCAAGACACGTGTTGCTTACTCCGAAGTCTTCTCCCTCAAGACACGTGTTGCCTACTCCGAAGTCTTCTCCCTCAAGACACGTGTTGCCTACTCCGAAGTCTTCTCCCTCAAGACACGTGTTGCTTACTCCGAAGTCTTCTCCCTCAAGACACGTGTGCCTACTCCGAAGTCTTCCCCCTCAAGACATGTGTGCCTACTCCGAAGTCTTCTCCCTCAAGACACGTGTTGCCTACTCCAAAGTCTTCTCCCTCAAGACACGTGTTGCCTACTCCAAAGTCTTCTCCCTCAAAACACGTGTTGCTTACTCCGAAGTCTTCTCCCTCAAGACACGTGTTGCCTACTCCGAAGTCTTCTCCCTCAAGACAGGTGTTGCTTACTCCGAAGTCTTCTCCCTCAAGACACGTGTGCCTACTCCGAAGTCTTCCCCCTCAAGACATGTGTGCCTACTCCGAAGTCTTCTCCCTCAAGACACGTGTTGCTTACTCCGAAGTCTTCTCCCTCAAGACACGTGTTGTCTACTCCGAAGTCTTCTCCCTCAAGACACGTGTGCCTACTCCGAAGTCTTCCCCCTCAAGACAGGTGTTGCTTACTCCGAAGTCTTCTCCCTCAAGACACGTGTTGTCTACTCCGAAGTCTTCTCCCTCAAGACACGTGTTGCCTACTCCGAAGTCTTCTCCCTCAAGACACGTGTGCCTACTCCTATAGCCACGCCCCTCACACCTCATGAGTGCCAGGAGCAATGCCGAGTGGGGGAGAAATATTTTAAGCTTATACCCAACAAATTGGTAAAAAAATGACAATGCAAATGGTTGGAGCATCTAAACATTGTCTATGGGATTTTCACTTCCATAACAACTAATTATGATACTCATACCTTTGTGGTCGGTTGCTTGTCGATCAAATTTCGTCACATTTTTTATGAGCACATGCCCTCTCCCGTAATGGTTGCCGAGGACTTTTGTAATCCCCCCCCACCTGGACAGTATTAACTAAAAGGTATTCCAAGGGGGAAATAAAAACTCAGAATCGTTCGTAGGAATGAGTAATACTGTTGTAATTCCGTGTGTGATTGGTACTTGTTGTTGTTTTGTTGTTGTTGTTGTTTTGTATGTGTTCCATTTTTCAGAGGATATTCACTCCTGATGGAGGCTACTGACCGAGGGAACACGCGATCTCTAGAGATGTTGGCACTGGCTTACATAGTGAGAGATGTACAGTGTTAGGTTGTGGTGCAAGGCAGGTCCACTCTACACACCACTGGTGGCATAGTGAGGGGTGTACTTGGTGTTAGGGTGTGGTGGTGAAGGCAGGTCCACTCTACACACCACTGGCTGGCATAGTGAGGGGTGTACTCAGTGTTAGGGTGTGGTGTGGTGGTGAAGGCAGGTCCGCTCTGCACACCACTGGTGGCATAGTGAGGGGTGTACTTGGTGTTAGGATGTGGTGGTGAAGGCAGGTCCACTCTGCACACCACTGGTGACATAGTGAGGGGTGTACTTGGTGTTAGGATGTGGTGGTGAAGGCAGGTCCACTCTACACACCACTGGTGACATAGTGAGGGGTGTACTCAGGGTTAGGGTATGGTGGTGAAGGCAGGTCCACTCTACACACCACTGGTGGCATAGTGAGGGGTGTACTCAGGGTTAGGGTGTGGTGGTGAAGGCAGGTCCACTCTGCACACCACTGGTGACATAGTGAGGGGTGTACTTGGTGTTAGGGTATGGTGGTGAAGGCAGGTCCACTCTACACACCACTGGTGGCATAGTGAGGGGTGTACTCAGGGTTAGGGTGTGGTGGTGAAGGCAGGTCCACTCTGCACACCACTGGTGACATAGTGAGGGGTGTACTTGGTGTTAGGGTGTGGTGGTGAAGGCAGGTCCACTCTGCACACCACTGGTGACATAGTGAGGGGTGTACTTGGTGTTAGGGTGTGGTGGTGAAGGCAGGTCCACTCTGCACACCACTGGCTGGCATAGTGAGGGGTGTGCCACTATTTGTGAGCATGCTTCTCTCAGTTAATAATAAAATAAACAACGTAGACTAATCTTGGATTGTCCCAGTGGGTGAATCTATATATGGTCAGGGTTGTTTCATTTTTAAATTTAGTGTTTTAATTTGTTTATTATTATTATTGTTGTTGTTGTTGTTGTTATTGTTGATGTTTTACTGCGGAAGATGGTGTATGATTTGGGTATTTTGTTCGGCGGGTTCAGAGTGATGACGTGTAGATAGTGATTGCTTCTAGTCACATGCTGTAATATTTGCTTCCTCTAGTTTGGCTCCTACTTTGAAAGGAACTTCACACGAGCGTATGAGATGTTTGCTGATCTAGCTAATAGAGGGCATCCTATTGGCCAACAGGTGAGCGTGTACAGTTAGAGACGACATGATAAATACAGGTTCTCTCGTAATAGCTCGAGCCCCTAATTTGGGGAGTTAAAAGCCGAGACAGTAAACTGGCTCAGCTTAATGGCAGCATCCCTAGCATGTTGGAAACGTGAATTGAGTTCACTAGAGAAGTATGAACACATTGTACATGTAGCTCCATTTTATTGTCTTGGCGAAGTGATGTGCTTATTAAGTGTGGGGCTTGTTATATATTGCATGGCATGGTTGAAATATATTTTACTGTAATGGCCAATAATTTATAAAGATTTTCAACGTAATTGTTTTTGGCACGAGACTCTACATGCCAACACATGTGGTTCACATGTATCACATGCGCTTATTTTCTTATCACATGCACTTATTCTCTATCACATGCACTTATTCTCTTATCACATGCACTTATTCTCTATCACATGCACTTATTCTCTTACACATGTACTTATTCTCTTATCACATGCACTTATTCTCTTATCACATGTACTTATTCTCTTATCACATGCACTTATTCTCTTATCACATGCACTTATTCTCTTATCACATGCACTTATTCTCTATCACATGCACTTATTCTCTTATCACATGCACTTATTCTCTATCACATGCACTTATTCTCTAATGACTTATTCTCTTATCACATGTACTTATTCTCTTATCACATGACTCATTCTTCTATCACATGACTTTTTAGGGGCTTGGTTTTATGTATTCAACTGGAATTGGAGTGAACTCCAGTCAAGCAAAGGTGAGAGTGCATGCAAGCTTGTTACTCCCATGTCCATGTTGAGCAAGACATTCTCGCATGTGTTAATGCTAAACATTTGGCTCATGGGCATAACAAATGCCAAAAAAATTGCTTGTGAACTGTGTGGGTGTCAAATGTATGTAAGTGGTCGTTTATTCAGCCAATTGAAAGAGCTCCCTTAAGTGTAGCCAATGTTCGGCTATCTCGATGGTACGGAGGGTATGCTGCAAGAAATGCAGTGAGACCTCAAGTACCGAAACTTTCTCAGAGAGTGCAAACTATAAGTTCTTGTCGGCTTCTACATCCTTTTAGCACTGAGAATTCCTGCAGGAAGCACTGCCTGATGACCTCACTCTTAGTGTAGCGTGCTTCTAATCTCAAGGGAAGCTGCTTCCAAGCGCTCTTAGCAAAACTCCCCTCACAGCCATCACAATACACACATTTCAGAGTCTTCCATCCCATTATGTTCAGGGCATCGGGTTGTTTAATCTTGGAATCAGTAAGGCAATTCTTGGCTACTTCTCCACATAGCACAACATGATGACAATACATCAATAATGTACAGATCAGAACTATAGGACATCAGCTAGAGCAATGCAACCTAACAATGCTACGTACGTAGGATTTCAAGTTTTGCCCTTAGCCCTTTGAAACCTAAGGTGCCCTAGTCAGGCTGACCCTTGAACCCTGGGAAAATCACTCAAAATGTAAATTTGTTATAGTGCTATTATAAATGCATCAAAACAGTTTATACTACTACTACTACTATTACTACTACTACTACTACTACTACTACTACTACTACTACTTCTACTACTACTGCTACTACTACTACTACTACTACTACTACTACTACTTCTACTACTACTACTTCTACTACTACTGCTACTACTACTACTACTACTACTACTACTACTACTACTACTACTACTACTACTACTACTACTTCTACTACTACTACTACTACTACTTCTACTACTACTGCTACTACTACTACTACTTCTACTACTACTACTACTACTGCTACTACTACTACTACTTCTACTACTACTACTACTACTACTACTACTACTACTACTACTACTACTACTACTACTACTTCTACTACTACTACTTCTACTACTACTGCTACTACTACTACTACTACTACTACTACTACTACTACTACTACTACTTACTGTGATGTTTAAGAATGTTGTAGAAAAGCCAACAAGCTTTGCAGGTCATCCTGGGAGACTCTGAAGCCCTTCCCAGGTCCTAGCATGACCCCTGCCTCTACCACCACATCTTCTCCGTCCTGTACTGTGCCCTCTACCCATAGCTGGTGGTACCTGATCGTGAGTCAGTACGTGCCCATTATCATAACCTGCCAAATCTTCTTCAGGAGAACTCGAGTCTGCCCACTGCTGGTCCACTGTCATGAAATTCGATGCTATTCTTTCATAGATTGTCCAAATTCTATGAAGTGAGACAAAATGAATAGAAGATTTGGCGGTTCCAGCGGCTAGAAAACAGATAGCTCTTAAAACCCCGGCTGCTCGGGTTCAATGAGGTCAGGGTAAAATAATTCAAAGCCGTCTTCCTCTCTCTCTGCGCACCTTCCACGTACTCCAGTCATCACTCAATGCCTTGCATTCATTACTACTACTACTACTACTACTACCACTGCTACTATTACTACTACTAAGTACTACTTCTCCTACTTCTGCTACTACTACTACTACTGCTACTACTACTACTACCAATGATACTATTACTATTACTACTACTATTACTACTACTATTACTACTGCATATAATACTATGCTTGTCCATCACACAGTCACGCTACTGAGCATGTGCACTGCAACACGTAACAACTGTCATTAACGTACGAAATGCCGCCAGTGCTAAATGTAGATAGAGTCACTGCAGCGGAGGAACAGAGGTGTGACAACCTTTACCCAACTCTAATTACAAGACAGCTCATGAGCTAGCCTGATTACGACATCGACGAGAAGCCATTCCCATGCTTCTTATCTGCCATCGAATCAGATTAGTGGCTGCAATGCATTGCAACATTTGGAGTCTTCTGGTGCTATGATTGTTGTGTGTGTGTGGGATTAGTGGCTGCAATGCATTGCAACATTTGGAGTCTTCTGGTGCTATGATTGCGGATCCTTAGGATGCATTTCAAAATATTTTCATACTTTCTACATCTTTGGGAGATCAGCTGGTTTACTGCTAATCCAAGGGACGTTGGAGATCTTTTTGGAGCTGGTATCGGCTGAATCCATTTAGGCCGCCAAGAAGCTGCTTAGCGGATGTGCTATGTATGAGCTTATGTTTGGGGGCGATGTTATCATCGCCATTTTAATAAGTAGATTAATCAGATATAGGGAGTACTAGCCTACTCTCTGATCATCATCACCCATCACCACCACAACAAAATAATAATAAATAAACAAACAAATAAAATAAAAAAACACAAATAAAACAACAACAATAAATAACAACCACCACATGACAACAACCACAACAATAATAAATAACAATAATAATTAATCATCTTCTAAATGAACTGTCGTGGTGTGTGTTTGTTTCTGTCACCCAAAACGGCACTTATTGTCGGCCATATTGTTTAGGGATGTGCCTGCGCATGATTGTTTTCATGTTCCTGACGATAACTCAGAAATTACGCAGCATAGCGACGTTACCAATGAACTGCATTAGCACGTTAGAGCTCGCTTAACACAAGCAGTTTGTTAGCGAGGCTGATCCCCCAGAGCCAATCATGACTTCAGATTTGGGCTCGGAGGTCGTTTATCTCAACATTCATCTCTTCCTTGCCTTCTAACATAGTGAGCAAGATGCTAGTGAACAAAATAGCCCTCTGCAGGAGCTGAAAAGGAGGCCAAGATAGCCTTTATAATAATAATAATAATAATAATAATAAATATAATAATAATAATGATAATAATAATAATAATAATAACAACAACAACTATAATATAATATAATATAATATAATATAATATAATATAATATAATAATAATAATAATAATAATAATAATAATAATAATAATAATAATAATAATAATAATAATAATAATAATAATAATAATAATAAAATAATAATAATAATAATAATAATAAAAATAGTATTAGTAATAATAATAGTAGTAGTAATAATAATAATAATAATAATAATAATAATAATAATAATAATAATAATAATAATAATAATAATAATAATAATAATAATAATAATAATAATAATAATAATAATAATAATAATAATAATAATAATAATAATAATAATAATAATAATAATAATAATAATAATAATAATAATAATAATAATAATAATAATAATAATAATAATAATAATAATAATAATAATAATAATAATAATAATAATAATAATAATAATAATAATAATAATAATAATAATAATAATAATAATAATAATAATAATAATAATAATAATAATAATAATAATAATAATAATAATAATAATAATAATAATAATAATAATAATAATAATAATAATAATAATAATAATAATAATAATAATAATAATAATAACATTGTTCTCTCACAGGCAGTGGTCCACTACGTATTTGCAGCTCTGGGAGGTCACCAGTTTGCTCAGATGGTGATGGTGAGTGACCTATGACCTGTGCTGAGGTCATGTGACTGAATGTGAGGCCAGTCATTCTGAGCCTGGTTGAAAAGGCAGTGCTCAAATACTAGTAGATATTGCAGGAATGTGCAGTCGTTACAAATAGTACAAGTCACCTTCACTTCTCTGAGTACGACCTAAGCATTTTAGATAATTATATTCATATCCTTCCATCGATCTTGTGTGCATATCAATGTCAAGCTCCAAGAGCACTAGGCACCACATGAGACTTAGCCAGTGCTGGCACAGCCTGCACACACTAGCCTCTCCTTCCTCTGCTGGCAGAGTCTGCACACACTAGCCTCTCCTTCCTGTGGCACACACTAGCCTCTCCTTCCTCTGCTGGCAGAGCCTGCACACACTAGCCTGTACTGGCAGAGCCTGCACACACTAGCCTCTCCTACAGTGCTGGCAGAGTCTGCACACACTAGCCTCTCCTTACAGTGCTGGCACAGCCTGCACACACTAGCCTCTCCTTCCTCTGCTGGCAGAGTCTGCACACACTAGCCTCTCCTTCCTCTGCTGGCAGAGTCTGCACACACTAGCCTCTCCTTACAGTGCTGGCACAGCCTGCACACACTAGCCTCTCCTTCCTCTGCTGGCAGAGTCTGCACACACTAGCCTCTCCTTCCTGTGGCACACACTAGCCTCTCCTTCCTCTGCTGGCAGAGCCTGCACACACTAGCCTGTACTGGCAGAGCCTGCACACACTAGCCTCTCCTTACAGTGCTGGCACAGCCTGCACACACTAGCCTCTCCTTACAGTGCTGGCATAGTCTGCACACACTAACCTCTCCTTCCTCTGCTGGTAGAGCTAGCCTCTCCTTACAGTGCTGGCAGAGCCTGCACACACTAGCCTCTCCTTCCAGTGCTGGCAGAGCCTGCACACACTAGCCTCTCCTTCCTCTGCTGGCAGGGACTGCACACACTAGCCTGTACTGGCAGAGCCTGCACACACTAACCTCTCCTTACAGTGCTGGCACAGCCTGCACACACTAGCCTCTCCTTCCTCTGCTGGCAGGGACTGCACACACTAGCCTGTACTGGCAGAGCCTGCACACACTAACCTCTCCTTACAGTGCTGGCAGAGTCTGCACACACTAGCCTCTCCTTACAGTGCTGGCAAAACCTGGTTCTTGTATCCTAAATCAGTTTGCCAGTGGGTGGACCTTGAAGTGGTTAGCACATGTATCTACCCTTCTCTGTCTCACACCTGCATTTGATGAAGCCAGTCCCCTACTGATCTCTCTCTAAGCAGGTGGAGATTAATTAAGGATTTTAAGTTTGCAGAGTCCCCTAGTGGAGGAATATGAATCACTAGTTATACGCTTTCTAACCTGTACCTAACCCCTGCCCCCTGGTGCACGCTGCAGTACAGTGCTGTGAGTTAGGTATGACTATATCAATAAAATAGAATATATTTTTCATGCTTACTGAATTAGCCACATGGCCAGAAAAACCATGTTACTAAATTTCCAAATTTACAATGTGGCAATTCTACGTATCTAGATAGAGGAATATCTAGACAGTGGGTGTGCCTTCATTCTAATTCTACGTGTATAGATAGAGGAGTATCTGGATAGTGGATGTGCTTTTCATTTTCTAATCATGATTTTTTAATTGTTTAGGGTCATAGGTCGCATATGGGTGTGTCTGTGGTTAAGAGCTGTGAAGCTTCCCTGGTTTACTACCGCGAGGCAGCCGCAAAAGGTGAGAGTGCTTAGTCAGCATTGTTGCCTGTATACACTGTAGGTACAAAAATTGAGAGTTGATAGAATACACATCTGCAGAAGTGTCTTCTATCAACTCAATTTTTGTTTCATTTTCCTTGTTCTTCTGTCCTGTTACTGCTTGTTCTCTTGTGTCCTGCTATTGCTTGCTCTCTTGTGTCCTGCTGTTGCTTGCTCTCTTGTGTCCTGCTGTTGCTTGCTCTCTTGTGTCCTGCTGTTGCTTGCTCTCTTGTATCCTGCTGTTGCTTGCTCTCTTGTGTCCTGCTGTTGCTCGCTCTCTTGTGTCCTGCTATTGCTTGCTCTCTTGTGTCCTGCTGTTGCTTGCTCTCTTGTGTCCTGCTGTTGCTTGCTCTCTTGTGTCCTGCTGTTGCATGCTCTCTTGTGTCCTGCTGTTGCTTGCTCTCTTGTGTCCTGCTGTTGCTTGCTCTCTTGTATCCTGCTGTTGCTTGCTCTCTTGTGTCCTGCTGTTGCTTGCTCTCTTGTATCCTGCTGTTGCTTGCTCTCTTGTGTCCTGATGTTGCTTGCTCTCTTGTGTCCTGCTATTGCTTGCTCTCTTGTGTCCTGCTGTTGCTTATTTGCTCTCTCGTGTCGTGTTGTTGCCCTTTGAACCCAGTGATAGAGTCTGCCTCCCTGATATGTGGTGGGATTCTAGTGAGCAAAGTGCGGCTGATGGACGAGGAGGATGAGGTATGTACTTAAGAAGCACAACACACGAAACACTCCTGATGCATGAGACCCTTTACCTAACAAGGACTTCACTGAGTGCCTGGAACACATACACAGGCCTTGCATGCATCAGTAGTTAGTGATTCATGAGCGACCACAACTTTCCCAACTTTGTGGTACACAGTTGTTGTATCTACCTGTGCAAAGTTAGTCAGCTAGCCTCTAATAATATAGAGGTATACTGACTAGCCTCTAATGATAAGACATATACTGACTAGCCTCTACTGATTTAGGGGTACACTGACTAGCCTCTATTGATAAGAGGTATACTGACTAATCTCTAATGATATATGTAGAGGTATACTTACTAGCCTCTAATGATATGAGGTATTCTTACTAGCCTCTAATGATATAGAGGTATGCACCATGTCCAAGATAGTCTTGCCAACCTTGGGAATTGTCAGCAGCATGTGAGATGACAATCTTCCAAGTGTTCCTGGGTTGATATCCACTAAAAACTGCAGACAGTCTTCTCGTGTGTGTTGAAGAAGAAACTCCTGGTAGCTAATCCTCACAGAAATGATAGCCTGCCAAATGTTTCTTCACCCTGTTTGCTAAAACTCAAGTCAGTGTTGAAGAAGAAACTGCTGGTAGCTCAGCTACACACACTAAACCAAAGGGTTAGAATGAAACGCTTCAATTAAAGAAAATTAAACTTATGTTATATATATATATATATATTATATATATGTGAAAATTAAACTTATATTATATATATATATATATATGAAAATTAAACTTATATTATATATATATATATATGAAAATTAAACTTATATTATATGTATATTACTTTGTACAATCTTGATTATGAATGTAAGCTCATGTATGCTGCATGAGCACCACAAAGCAAGTTGTACTGCGGGTTGTTTGTTCCAGTGGAGAGACGTGCATGCATGAGAGGAACGCACGGTACCCCATGCAAAGCCTCCTCCCGTGCTTCATACTGTCACCTGTGCAATGTTGCTGTCGTATCGTGCAGGTACCCAGCATCTATGGAGTGACTGACAATGAGATTGTGCAGTACCAGAGCATCTTTAGTGACAGCGATAACACTGGGGCTCAGGTGAGGAGTGTTCTAGACACTGGGGCTCAGGTGAGGAGTGTTCTAGACACTGGGGCTCAGGTGAGGAGTGTTCTAGACACTGGGGCTCAGGTGAGGAGTGTTCTAGACACTGGGGCTCAGGTGAGGAGTGTTCTAGACACTGGGTCTCAGGTGAGGAGTGTTCTAGACACTGGGGCTCAGGTGAGGAGTGTTCTAGACACTGGGGCTCAGGTGAGGAGTGTTCTAGACACTGGGGCTCAGGTGAGGAGTGTTCTAGACACTGGGGCTCAGGTGAGGAGTGTTCTAGACACTGGGGCTCAGGTGAGGAGTGCTCTAGACACTGGGGCTCAGGTGAGGAGTGTTCTAGACACTGGGGCTCAGGTGAGGAGTGTTCTAGACACTGGGGCTCAGGTGAGGAGTGTTCTAGACACTGGGGCTCAGGTGAGGAGTGTTCTAGACACTGGGGCTCAGGTGAGGAGTGTTCTAGACACTGGGGCTCAGGTGAGGAGTGTTCTAGACACTGGGGCTCAGGTGAGGAGTGTTCTAGACACTGGGGCTCAGGTGAGGAGTGTTCTAGACACTGGGCTCAGGTGAGGAGTGTTCTAGACACTGGGGCTCAGGTGAGGAGTGTTCTAGACACTGGGGCTCAGGTGAGGGGTGTTCTAGACACTGGGGCTCAGGTGAGGAGTGTTCTAGACACTGGGCTCAGGTGAGGAGTGTTCTAGACACTGGGGCTCAGGTGAGGAGTGTTCTAGACACTGGGGCTCAGGTGAGGAGTGTTCTAGACACTGGGGCTCAGGTGAGGAGTGTTCTAGACACTGGGGCTCAGGTGAGGAGTGTTCTAGACACTAGGGCTCAGGTGAGGGGTGTTCTAGACACTGGGGCTCAGGTGAGGAGTGTTCTAGACACTGGGGCTCAGGTGAGGGGTGTTCTAGGGGTGTTCTAGACACTGGGGCTCAGGTGAGGAGTGTTCTAGACACTGGGGCTCAGGTGAGGAGTGTTCTAGAGACTGGGGCTCAGGTGAGGAGTGTTCTAGACACTGGGGCTCAGGTGAGGAGTGTTCTAGACACTGGGGCTCAGGTGAGGAGTGTTCTAGACACTGGGGCTCAGGTGAGGAGTGTTCTAGACACTGGGGCTCAGGTGAGGAGTGTTCTAGACACTGGGGCTCAGGTGAGGAGTGCTCTAGACACTGGGGCTCAGGTGAGGAGTGTTCTAGACACTGGGGCTCAGGTGAGGAGTGTTCTAGACACTGGGGCTCAGGTGAGGAGTGTTCTAGACACTGGGGCTCAGGTGAGGAGTGTTCTAGACACTGGGGCTCAGGTGAGGAGTGTTCTAGACACTGGGGCTCAGGTGAGGAGTGTTCTAGACACTGGGGCTCAGGTGAGGAGTGTTCTAGACACTGGGGCTCAGGTGAGAGTGTTCTAGACACTGGGGCTCAGGTGAGGAGTGTTCTAGACACTGGGGCTCAGGTGAGGGGTGTTCTAGACACTGGGGCTCAGGTGAGGGGTGTTCTAGACACTGGGGCTCAGGTGAGGGGTGTTCTAGACACTGGGGCTCAGGTGAGGGGTGTTCTAGATGACTGGGGCTCAGGTGAGGAGTGTTCTAGACACTGGGGCTCAGGTGAGGAGTGTTCTAGACACTGGGGCTCAGGTGAGGAGTGTTCTAGACACTGGGGCTCAGGTGAGGAGTGTTCTAGACACTGGGGCTCAGGTGAGGAGTGTTCTAGACACTGGGGCTCAGGTGAGGGGTGTTCTAGACACTGGGGCTCAGGTGAGGGGTGTTCTAGACACTGGGGCTCAGGTGAGGAGTGTTCTAGACACTGGGGCTCAGGTGAGGAGTGTTCTAGACACTGGCGCTCAGGTGAGGGGTGTTCTAGACACTGGGGCTCAGGTGAGGAGTGTTCTAGACACTGGGGCTCAGGTGAGGAGTGTTCTAGACACTGGGGCTCAGGTGAGGAGTGTTCTAGACACTGGGGCTCAGGTGAGGAGTGTTCTAGACACTGGGGCTCAGGTGAGGAGTGTTCTAGACACTGGGGCTCAGGTGAGGAGTGTTCTAGACACTGGGGCTCAGGTGAGGGGTGTTCTAGACACTGGGGCTCAGGTGAGGAGTGTTCTAGACACTAGGCTCAGGTGAGGAGTGTTCTAGACACTGGGGCTCAGGTAGGGAGTGTTCTAGATGACTGCCACATGTGTGCTGTTCTTGTTCACACTGCTCTCTCTCTCTATATATAAGTGATCAGTGGATATGACCACTTATTCATGTGACACGTGTGATAAGATGTACAGAAATTCATGATAAGCGAAATATTTTAACCCAAAACATACAAATGTTGTGGTAGATACGATATCAAAAATTGAATTTTTTCCCTTCAGTTGTCCACAATAATGGGATGAGGGAGGCAACATCCTTCCACTAACCATTTATGCTGGGTCTCTATTACATGCATTGCTCCATAGTTTATGCTGGGTCTCTATTACATGCATTGCTCCATAGTTTATGCTGGGTCTCTATTACATGCATTGCTCCATAGTTTATGCTGGGTCTCTATTACATGCATTGCTCCATAGTTTATTCTGTGTCTATTACATGCATTGCTCCATAGTTTATGCTGGGTCTCTATTACATGCATTGCTCCATAGTTTATTCTGTGTCTCTATTACATGCATTGCTCCATAGTTTATGCTGGGTCTCTATTACATGCATTGCTCCATAGTTTATGCTGGGTCTCTATTACATGCATTGCTCCATAGTTTATTCTGTGTCTCTATTACATGCATTGCTCCATAGTTTATGCTGGGTCTCTATTACATGCATTGCTCCATAGTTTATTCTGTGTCTCTATTACATGCATTGCTCCATAGTTTATGCTGGGTCTCTATTACATGTTTGGAGTTGCTGGTGCCCAGAGAAATTTTCTGGTAGGTAAATATATGTATTGTATTGTGTATGTTAATGTGCATTGTGTGTCAGGTCGTGTTTATGTTAATGTGATTGTGTGTCAGGTCATGTTTATGTTAATGTGCATTGTGTGTCAGGTCGTGTTTATGTTAATGTACATTGTGTCAGGTCGTGTTTATGTTAATGTGCATTGTGTGTCAGGTCGTGTTTATGTTAATGTACATTGTGTCGGGTCATGTTTATGTAATGTGCATTGTGTATCAGGTCGTGTTTATGTTAATGTACATTGTGTGTCAGGTCGTGTTAATGTGCATTGTGTGTCAGGTCGTGTGTATGTTAATGTGCATTGTGTCAGGTCGTGTTTATGTTAATGTGCATTGTGTGTCAGGTCGTGTTTATGTTAATGTACATTGTGTCAGGTCGTGTTTATGTAATGTGCATTGTGTGTCAGGTCGTGTTTATGTTAATGTACATTGCGTGTCAGGTCGTGTTAATGTGCATTGTGTGTCAGGTCGTATGTATGTTAATGTGCATTGTGTAAGGTCGTGTTTATGTTAATGTGCATTGTGTGTCAGGTCGTGTTTATGTTAATGTACATTGTGTCAGGTCGTGTTTATTTTAAGAGGCGGAGTTGGGACAAAATGGGAAGTATAGGGGCAGTTGCTTCCCTTTTTAGAGTTCTATAGTAGCAGTAAGTAAGTTTTCTAGAGATGTTTCATCAAATGTGTTTTCATTAAGGTTGTTAGTAGTGGTAACAGAGTGACACACACTCTTTAAAGTTATGAGTCTCAATCTCACAAACTTGCAACGTCTCGATGGGCACTATCTCCCATACCCATTCCTTCCATGTACGTGTTAGCCACGAACAGATAAAACTCGTCATGTTGTAGTTTGGTGCACATTAGACGTCATTAGAATCTATTTGGAGTCCACAAATGAGGTACATTTTTTACCTTCAAGTTCCATCCCCCCTCTCCAGCATTCATTAGGGAGCCTATGAAGCACAGCACAAACTTCAGCTGTTCATGGTAGCCACGTAAGGAGTGTCCTGGTGGCACGCTTGCTGGGGTGTATGTGGGTCACATCCAGGTATACCTCGCAGCCCCAGCTGTTCATGATAGCCATGTAAGGAGTGTCCCGGTGGCACGCTTGCTGGGGTGTATGTATATATGTCACATCCGGCTTTACATCGCAGCTCCAAGTCTGCTTACACTGAAGTATATATTGTTGGTTTTCCTGTGAATAAGTCGCGCATTGGTAGCATGAGGTACCATGATATTGACAATATACTTTGTTGCTTCGCACACTGGTAGGCTAAGCTCTAGATTCTATGGTACAGCTAAGCAGCAGAACGATTCTCCGGGCTTCTTCTTTACAGTGGAAGAGATAACCAGCAGCTTGAAGATGGTGGGGTAACTTAGAGGTTTCTCGCTGGCTGTAGACATACACAACTCAATAGTGCAGCTTCAGGATAATTCCACTTGCTCGTACTGTAGCACAAACATAGGTGCCTACTTTTTCAGCTTTGGGGACACAGACCACACACCCAACCACACTTCATTATGACACAATACTAATAAAATACAAATGATGTCATCGAAAATGTAAAGGAAACGCTGGTTATGAGACACCGTTGCTAATTTTGACGGCTTTGGATGTAGCGTTCTAGCACTCAGTGAGGAGGTCCTCAGTGAAAGTTGACTCATAGCAGCACTGATGATGTTTATCTTCATTGTCACAAAAGTTTCCTGGCTTAAAACAGGCCTCTGGTCAGTATGAATCTTTCTGAGAATAGAAAAGCCCCTCTCAGAGTCAGCATTGGAAACAGGGATGGTGAGAAGACCTGTCACGAGTGTAACCAAGCAAGGAAATTTCACCTCCCCATCCAAGGTTTTCAGCTTGCTAGCCTCCCACCAAAATGTTTCTTGCTCGAGTGTGTTATCAGTTCACTTGTACTTGTCAGTGGGAGGAGGGTGGTCTGCTGGTGAAGGTTTAAAATCCAAGAATTCTTCCCTCAATTTGTCCAGGGAGGTGGAATCAGTTAGACCTATCTGTGGAAATCGGGTAACTACAGCAGAGAAATCACATGAACATACAGATTCTGCATGAATAGTTTCCAAAATCTTTCAAGAGGGAGTCCAAAGGGAAATTTATCGAGCATCTTCTTGACTGCAGCTATGATGAAATTGTCTAACAGCTCTCTATAAAATGGCTTTGGTTCATCTGCTTCTTCTAACTGTGCAATAAGAACCAGTATCACCACCAGTTCCTAAGTTGTCATCAGCCAATTGACCTCCACTAGCTACATTAAGAGTGCTATGATTATTTTCTGCTGCTTTGTTAACTTCAGTTTTCAGGAGGTTGGATGCATGCAGGCAAACTCATCTCCTGGTGAAATTAACAGGTAGTATTCTCTGGACTTTACTATACGAGAGAGAGAGAAGAAGAGGTTTGATGAGAAGACTTTGTAAACTCAATGATTTTTTTAAAACTTTGACTGATTGCAGTTTTATTACATGACAGAAAATACGACTTCAAGGCATCAAACTGGGCAATAATATAATGATTAACGCAACACAGGAGATTCAACCAGCGAGTTGTACTATGCTTGAGAATAGTGGCTGTATCAACGGAGGAGACTCAACCAGTGAGTGGTACTATGCTTGAGAATAGTGGCTGTATCAACGCAGGAGACTCAACCAGCGAGTAGTGCTATGCTTGAGAATAGTGATTGGATCAGATCAAGAAAGTGAATGCCAGTTGTCAGCAAATCGCTGCTTTCTTTTGCTGCCATTGAAAAATGAGCAAAAAAAATAAGCAAAGAGCTGGTCTACATCCACTGGAAGGGTCTTCACGCCAGCTTTTATGGTCAACTCTGCCACATGACAAATATATCCGACATCATACAAATGGGGCATTCATCACTGCGTATTAACTTCTGGACGTCAGACCTTGTACTGTACCTTTCATGACCTTTGTTGTATCAGACATGAAGGCCACACAACTATCATAATCGAAGCCTTTTTTGTTGAGAGCAAGCCAGAGTGCTAATCTAAGGCTTTTTTGTTGAGAGCAAGCCAGAGTGCATCAAACAGATTAACAGCCGGACATGTTTGCTATGTCTAGAAATTTTGTTCGAACGTCTTCTAATCATAAGCAAAGATGCAAGTAAAAGGTTTATCTGTCTCATCATTAGATTCGTCCACCATGTCAGAAAAGGGCTATTTGTATCCTGGTCTTCAAGAGTTCCTCTACTCAAGTGAGGTGCCAGTGCCTCTGTCATAACTGCCTTTGTATCCAGGTCTTCAAGTGTTCCTCTACTCAAGTGAGGTGCCCATGCCTCGGTACTGCCATGTATCCAGGTCTTCAAGTGTTCCTCTACTCAAGTGAGGTGCCAATGCCTCTGTCATAACTGCCATTGTATCCAGGTCTTCAAGAGTTCCTCTACTCAAGTGAGGTGCCCATGCCTCTGTCATAACTGCCTTTGTATCCAGGTCTTCAAGAGTTCCTCTACTCAAGTGAGGTGCCAATGCCTCGGTACTGCCATTGTATCCAGGTCTTCAAGAGTTCCTCTACTCAAATGAGGTGCCCATGCCTCTGTCATAACTGCCATTGTATCCAGGTCTTCAAGAGTTCCTCTACTCAAGTGAGGTGCCAATGCCTCGGTACTGCCATTGTATCCAGGTCTTCAAGAGTTCCTCTACTCAAGTGAGGTCAATGCCTCTGTCATAACTGCCCATGTATCCAGGTCTTCAAGAGTTCCTCTACTCAAGTGAGGTGCCAATGCCTCGGTACTGCCATGTATCCAGGTCTTCAAGTGTTCCTCTACTCAAGTGAGGTGCCAATGCCTCGGTCATAACTGCCTTTGTATCCAGGTCTTCAAGAGTTCCTCTACTCAAGTGAGGTGCCAGTGCCTCTGTCATAACTGCCTTTGTATCCAGGTCTTCAAGAGTTCCTCTACTCAAGTGAGGTGCCCATGCCTCTGTCATAACTGCCATTGTATCCAGGTCTTCAAGAGTTCCTCTACTCAAGTGAGGTGCCAATGCCTCGGTACTGCCATTGTATCCAGGTCTTCAAGTGTTCCTCTACTCAAGTGAGGTGCCAGTGCCTCTGTCATAACTGCCCATGTATCCAGGTCTTCAAGTGTTCCTCTACTCAAGTGAGGTGCCCATGCCTCTGTCATAACTGCCCATGTATCCAGGTCTTCAAGAGTTCCTCTACTCAAGTGAGGTGCCCATGCCTCTGTCATAACTGCCCATGTATCCAGGTCTTCAAGTGTTCCTCTACTCAAGTGAGGTGCCAGTGCCTCTGTCATAACTGCCGCAGTTTTAATACGTCTACAAGCAATTTTTAGAGGACACAAAGTAATCAGGAAGCATCTTACAAAACAACGTGGTCGCATGATCACAAGCTTAAAAAGCAAGATGACCACAAGGCCTCTGCTTTAATAACACTCGACGAAACTCGACGTATAAAGACCTCCCAGACAGACTGGATGAGGAAATCCTAGCCTTATCTTTATGCTGTTTCCCTCTCACATGAGTGCTCGCATCATATTTTCCTTCATTAGCTCTGCTTAACGTAATAGGCACGCACTGCATCTTGCAGTTATAATAATATAGTAGTATATGTAACAGATACTGGTGGCTGTGCTTTGCTTACCTCTATCACTTCTCACTATCACTTCAAATTCCTTTATCCATGCATCGAAATGATCCATGCATCGAAATGACACTGCCTCTTAGGCTTCTTGCGTGGATGGGTCTGTGGCCCAAGCTCATTAGACTCGTCTTCCATAATTCACACTGGCAGTAGTATACTAGTTTTAAGCCATGTACATCAGTAATACAGAGTACATGTGATGTCAATGTTGATTAGGATCTCTGCATTAGGTCTTTCAATCTGAATCATGGAAGACAGACCATCTTTTTCAGCCTGTGAACAATAAAACCACAACAGTCATGTCTAGTCAGAACAGAGTCAGGTCTAGCCACAACAGAGTCAGGTCTAGCCACAACAGAGTCAGGTCTAGCCACAACAGAGTCAGGTCTAGCCACAACAGAGTCAGGTCTAGCCACAACAGAGTCAGGTCTAGTCACAACAGAGTCAGGTCTAGCCACAACAGAGTCAGGTCTAGCCACAACAGAGTCAGGTCTAGCCAGAACAGAGTCATGTCTAGTCACAACAGAGTCAGGTCTAGTCACAACAGAGTCAGGTCTAGCCACAACAGAGTCAGGTCTAGCCAGAACAGAGTCAGGTCTAGCCACAGCAGAGTCAGGTCTAGCCACAACAGAGTCAGGTCTAGCCACAACAGAGTCAGGTCTAGCCACAACAGAGTCAGGTCTAGCCACAACAGAGTCAGGTCTAGTCACAACAGAGTCAGGTCTAGCCACAACAGAGTCAGGTCTAGCCACAACAGAGTCAGGTCTAGCCACAACAGAGTCAGGTCTAGTCACAACAGAGTCAGGTCTAGCCACAACAGAGTCAGGTCTAGCCACAACAGAGTCAGGTCTAGCCAGAACAGAGTCATGTCTAGTCACAACAGAGTCAGGTCTAGTCACAACAGAGTCAGGTCTAGCCACAACAGAGTCAGGTCTAGCCAGAACAGAGTCAGGTCTAGCCACAGCAGAGTCAGGTCTAGCCACAACAGAGTCAGGTCTAGCCACAACAGAGTCAGGTCTAGCCACAACAGAGTCAGGTCTAGCCACAACAGAGTCAGGTCTAGTCACAACAGAGTCAGGTCTAGCCACAACAGAGTCAGGTCTAGTCACAACAGAGTCAGGTCTAGCCACAACAGAGTCAGGTCTAGTCACAACAGAGTCAGGTCTAGCCACAACAGAGTCAGGTCTAGCCACAACAGAGTCGGGTCTAACCAGAACAGAGTCAGGTCTAGTCACAACAGAGTCAGGTCTAGCCACAACAGAGTCAGGTCTAGCCACAAGAGAGTCAGGTCTAGTCACAACAGAGTCAGGTCTAGCCACAACAGAGTCAGGTCTAGCCACAACAGAGTCAGGTCTAGTCACAACAGAGTCAGGTCTAGCCACAACAGAGTCAGGTCTAGTCACAACAGAGTCAGGTCTAGCCACAACAGAGTCAGGTCTAGCCACAACAGAGTCAGGTCTAGCCACAACAGAGTCAGGTCTAGCCACAACAGAGTCAGGTCTAGCCACAGCAGAGTCAGGTCTAGCCACAACAGAGTCAGGTCTAGCCACAACAGAGTCAGGTCTAGCCACAACATAGTCATGTCTAGCCACAACAGAGTCAGGTCTAGTCACAACAGAGTCAGGTCTAGCCACAACAGAGTCAGGTCTAGCCAGAACAGAGTCAGGTCTAGCCACAACAGAGTCAGGTCTAGTCACAACAGAGTCAGGTCTAGTCACAACAGAGTCAGGTCTAGCCACAACAGAGTCAGGTCTAGCCACAACAGAGTCAGGTCTAGCCACAACAGAGTCAGGTCTAGCCACAACAGAGTCAGGTCTAGCCACAACAGAGTCAGGTCTAGCCACAACAGAGTCAGGTCTAGTCACAACAGAGTCAGGTCTAGCCACAACAGAGTCAGGTCTAGCCACAACAGAGTCAGGTCTAGTCACAACAGAGTCAGGTCTAGCCACAACAGAGTCAGGTCTAGTCACAACAGAGTCAGGTCTAGCCACAACAGAGTCAGGTCTAGTCACAACAGAGTCAGGTCTAGTCACAACAGAGTCAGGTCTAGCCACAACAGAGTCAGGTCTAGCCACAACAGAGTCAGGTCTAGCCACAACAGAGTCAGGTCTAGCCACAACAGAGTCAGGTCTAGCCACAACAGAGTCAGGTCTAGCCAGAACAGAGTCAGGTCTAGCCACAACAGAGTCAGGTCTAGCCACAACATAGTCATGTCTAGCCACAACAGAGTCAGGTCTAGTCACAACAGAGTCAGGTCTAGCCACAACAGAGTCAGGTCTAGCCACAACAGAGTCAGGTCAGCCACAACAGAGTCAGGTCTAGCCACAACAGAGTCAGGTCTAGTCACAACAGAGTCAGGTCTAGCCACAACAGAGTCAGGTCTAGTCACAACAGAGTCAGGTCTAGCCACAACAGAGTCAGGTCTAGCCACAACAGAGTCAGGTCTAGCCACAGCAGAGTCAGGTCTAGCCACAGCAGAGTCAGGTCTAGTCACAACAGAGTCAGGTCTAGCCACAACAGAGTCAGGTCTAGCCAGAACAGAGTCAGGTCTAGCCACAACAGAGTCAGGTCTAGTCACAACAGAGTCAGGTCTAGCCACAACAGAGTCAGGTCTAGCCACAACAGAGTCAGGTCTAGCCAGAACAGAGTCAGGTCTAGCCAGAACAGAGTCAGGTCTAGCCACAACAGAGTCAGGTCTAGCCACAACAGAGTCAGGTCTAGCCACAACAGAGTCAGGTCTAGTCACAGCAGAGTCAGGTTGATATATCTGATACAGTAGTAGTAGTAATAATAATATAATATATAATAATAGTATTACAATAACCTTCTCAATAATCAACTTCAAATTGTATTCTCTCGATGCTTCAACTAGATGCTCTAGCCTTCATCAGGAATAATAATAGTAATAACAATAACAATCAGAGACTGCAAACCTCTGCCATTCTCAACAGTTTATAATAATACAACAATAATAATAACAATAACAATCAGAGACTGCAAACCTCCACCACTCCCAACAAATTGTTGTTGTTGCTGTTGTTGTTGTTGTTGCTGTTGTTGTTGCTGCTGTTGTTGCTGCTGTTGGTATTGTTGTTGTTGTTGCTGTTGCTGTTGTTGTTGCTGCTGTTGTTGCTGCTGTTGTTGCTGCTGTTGTTGGTGTTGGTGTTTGTATTGTTGTTGTTGTTGTTGTTGTTTATTACTGAGAGTCCTTGCATTCTTGACACTTGCATTATTTATGATGTAATGATTAGATTGCTCTGAAGTTCCTGAAGCAAGCATCTCGAGATGGCCTCCCAGCAGCGTACACCCTCATGGGCAAGGTGACTAGAGCACATGTATACACCCACCCACACCACACAGCTCTTCCTATCCAACAATGGAGGCAACTCTTAAATGTATATACTGCACACTTGTCTATAGAGACATGGTATTGTAGGCACGTGCAGTCTCTTATATATCACTACCTATGTATGTCTGTAGCAAGCTTATATCTCAGTTGTTACATAGACTGCATATACATATTTTAAGAGACCGTTGTTGAACTCTCTCGTACGAGGACAACAACGGCAGAATATTTCCATGCGCAGATCTTCATCAGCTATTAAAACTTAACAGAATAGAAAGCACAACTCAATAAATGGTTAGCAGTGCATGCGTGTAATAAGATATGGGAGTGGTAGAAATATTGAAATCTGATTAGCATTGTCTTATGTAGTTGCAGTGAACCTCTACACATATTAGTTGGTTGCTGATGAGCTATCCTTGTCTTGTTGGTGATGTAGTTAGCAGTGAACCTCTACAGTACATATTGGTTGGTTGCTGATGAGCTGTCCTTCTTGTTGGTGATGTAGTTAGCAGTGAACCTCTACAGTACATACTGGTTGGTTGCTGATGAGTTATCCATGTCTTGTTTGTGATGTAGTTAGCAGTGAACCTCTACAGTACATATTGGTTGGATGCTGATGAGCTGTCCTTGTCTTGTTGGTGATGTAGTTAGCAGTGAACCTCTACAGTACATATTGGTTGGTTGCTGATGAGCTGTCCTTGTCTTCTTGGTGATGCAGTAGCAGTGAACCTCTACAGTACATATTGGTTGGTTGTTGATGAGCTGTCCTTGTCTTGTTGGTGATGTAGTTAGCAGTGAACCTCTACAGTACATATTGGTTGGTTGCTGGATGAGCTGTCCTTGTCTTGTTGGTGATGCAGTAGCAGTGAACCTCTACAGTACATACACTGTATTGGTTGGTTGCTGATGAACTGTCCTTGTCTTGTTGGGGATGTAGTTAGCAGTGAACCTCTACAGTACATATTGGTTGGTTGCTGATGAGTTATCCTTGTCTTGTTGGTGATGTATATCAGTGAACCTCTACAGTACATATTGGTTGGTTGCTGATGAGCTGTCCTTGTCTTGTTGGTGAGGTAGTAGCAGTGAACCTCTACAGTACATATTGGTTGGTTGCTGATGAGCTGTCCTTGTCTTCTTGGTGAGGTAGTAGCAGTGAACCTCTACAGTACATATTGGTTGGTTGCTGATGAGTTGTCTCGTTGATGTGTACATATGCAGATATATGCTGAAGGAAGCAGTGAAGTCCCACAAGATTACAGTCAGGCTTTCAACAACTTCAAGCTGGCTGCTGATCAGGTGTGTGTTGATAGTTGACGTTGTATGTTGATATTGTATGTTGAATGTTGATGGTGGTCACTGTTAGTAGCAGGTGAAGCCTGTGATAGCAAAGAATGAACATCAACAAATATTTTTTGCAGTGTAAACTTTTATACGCAGCATTTCATACTACATACGCACAAGGGGAAGGGCCCTAGGATTCCACCCCCTCCCTCCCCCTCCCTTCCGTCCTCCCCCTTCCCTCTCCTCCCTCACCCTTGCAAGTATTTCGTAAAATCACGATGCTAATTTTATTGAAGTTGCATCAGAATCTAGGTCTGGTCTCTCTGTATTAGAAGTGTATCAGAAGTGCAACCTGTCCAAGTTATCCTTCCAATAATCTGGATTTGAATGAGTGTATTTCATTGCTGCACTTCAGTGAACAACACCCACAGACAAGAGCATTAAAAAATAAATTAAAAAAAAAATAAAAAAATAAATAAAAAAATTAATAATATAGTTTGCTGTCATGTGATGCCACCCACAGACCCAAAGGAATCCTGTGCTGCATAATAGATAGGGCAGGGGGTGGAGCCGAGGGAAAGGCAAGGATGTTGTTGCACAAAGCCCACCAACAACCACGAAGCATTTGCTACCTATGATGGTAGCTACAGTGTAGGATAGTGTGGATCTAGTTACAGGCTCTAAAAACAGTTTCCAGCAAGTAATACGTGATTAACCCTCTGTCTCATCCGAGCTCCGACCTGCAGCCATAGAGAGGACAAAGTTCTATTTAATGCACATCCACCTATATTTAAATTGATCAAACCACCCCTCAAGTTGTGTTGTACCCCATTGAGTGTGCAGTGTGGGCAGGTGACTAATCATTGAGTGTGCAGTGTGGACAGGTGACTAATCATTGAGTGTGCAGTGTGGGCAGGTGACTAATCATTGAGTGTGCAGTGTGGGCAGGTGACTAATCATTGAGTGTGCAGTGTGGGCATGTGACTAATCATTGAGTGTGCAGTGTGGACAGGTGACTAATCATTGAGTGTGCAGTGTGGACATGTGACTAATCATTGAGTGTGCAGTGTGGACAGGTGACTAATCATTGAGTGTGCAGTGTGGACAGGTGACTAATCATTGAGTGTGCAGTGTGGACAGGTGACTAATCATTGAGTGTGCAGTGTGGACAGGTGACTAATCATTGAGTGTGCAGTGTGGACAGGTGACTAATCATTGAGTGTGCAGTGTGGACATGTGACTAATCATTGAGTGTGCAGTGTGGACAGGTGACTAATCATTGAGTGTGCAGTGTGGACAGGTGACTAATCATTGAGTGTGCAGTGTGGACAGGTGACTAATCATTGAGTGTGCAGTGTGGACAGGTGACTAATCATTGAGTGTGCAGTGTGGACAGGTGACTAATCATTGAGTGTGCAGTGTGGACATGTGACTAATCATTGAGTGTGCAGTGTGGACAGGTGACTAATCATTGAGTGTGCAGTGTGGACATGTGACTAATCATTGAGTGTGCAGTGTGGACAGGTGACTAATCATTGAGTGTGCAGTGTGGACAGGTGACTAATCATTGAGTGTGCAGTGTGGAGAGGTGACTAATCATTGAGTGTGCAGTGTGGACAGGTGACTAATCATTGAGTGTGCAGTGTGGGCTGGAATGCAGTGATGCTGTCATTAGTGAACCATAGCACATGAGAAGTATTTCTGTTTCAAGGTCGATGATTTGAAACTGAAATGATGAACATTTTTTGTTCATAGTAATTTATATTACTCTATTGTGGTCATGATTACTTACAGTGTGGGATTTCCCCCAGTGGCACAGATGCATTGTATTGTCGCTCCAATCCCTACAGAGACATGGAGATGGCTACAGCGGTCTAGGCATGCTCTACTTGAATGGCTTGGGAGTCAGAAAGGTGAGCGAGAGAGATCCATCCAGTGTTTTGGATTAGAGCACAACTTATCTTCTTCATGTTCTTAAGAGACAGAGAGAGATACCATTTACTGCATGCACATACTGTGACTACAGAAGTTCTTGTGCACCAGTTGCAGACCATGAATAGTTAAGACTTGAAGTACGTAGCTTGAAGACCTTGCACATCATCTTAGCAGCTCTCCAAAAAGGCACAGTGACTCATACCACTGGCTGATGTCTTCTTTCTCTGTCTATCCACTGCAGTGCTGTGTACTTTTGATATATATATATATAAATATATAATATTTATTCTATCCATGATATATATACTCACTGTTATATGTTCCCATTGGCAGAGTATTACACATATTCTCCCAACATTCCACTGGTTGGTCTACTGCACATGCACATAGCAGATTAATTGTGGCAAAATTTTCCAAGACAGCAGAAGCATTTATTTTGGATGATAAGCAACTTAATGACAGCAATAAAGCTATGAATACTGCCAAGAGAACTATAAGTGGCTTGAGTATGTGTGGCATATATAGATGCATTAATCCCGGGTGATAGATGGATGGATGGAAAGAGAGACCGAGGAGTATAATTATAGTCATCAAGGAAAGAAAATTACACTCGCTCATCATGTAATAATTATGGCGAGTCATTTCACTCGTATGCTTATTTTACTCACCCATGACATGACATGTAATTATATTTATATATATATATATATATATTTATATTCATGCTATGTAATTATATATATATATTTATTTATATTCATGACATGATATATATTTATTCATACAGGATAAACGTGTTGCACTAGAGATGTTCCAGAAAGCTGCAGATAGAGGCTCTGCTGATGGGCAATACCACTTGGGCATGATGCATTATGGTGAGAAACTAAGGGTTAATGTATTACAGTCCGTAACTAAGTGTTACTGTAAATGTGTATGCTACTATGCTGTTAACAAGATGTGGGCTACTCTGATGCTTGTGTGTGCTAATCTGGTTCTAGCAGTGTGCTTGGTGTAGCTAGCAATGCGCTACACTACTCTGATGCTGCTAGTTGTGGGATACTCTGGTGCTAGCTAGCTGTGGGATACTCTGGTGCTAGCTAGCTGTGGGATACTCTGGTGCTAGCTAGCTGTGGGATACTCTGGTGCTAGCTAGCTGTGGGATACTCTGGTGCTAGCCAGCTATGGGATACTCTGGTGCTAGCTAGCTGTGGGTACTCTGGTGCTAGCTAGCTGTGGGATACTCTGGTGCTAGCTAGCTGTGGGATACTCTGGTGCTAGCTAGCTGTGGGATACTCTGGTGCTAGCTAGCTGTGGGATACTCTGGTGCTAGCTAGTTGTGGGATACTCTGGTGCTAGCTAGCTGTGGGATACTCTGGTGCTAGCTAACTGTGGGATACTCTGGTGCTAGCTAGCTGTGGGATACTCTGGTGCTAGCTAGCTGTGGGATACTCTGGTGCTAACTAGCTGTGGGATACTCTGGTGCCAGCTAGCTGTGGGATACTCTGGTGCTAGCTAGCTATGGGATACTCTGGTGCTAGCCAGCTATGGGATACTCTGGTGCTAGCTAGCTGTGGGTACTCTGGTGCTAGCTAGCTGTGGGATACTCTGGTGCTAGCTAGCTGTGGGATACTCTGATGCTAGCTAGCTGTGGGATACTCTGGTGCTAGCTAGCTGTGGGATACTCTGGTGCTAGCTAGCTGTGGGATACTCTGGCTGTGGGATACTCTGGTGCTAGCTAGCTGTGGGATACTCTGGTGCCAGCTAGCTGTGGGATACTCTCGTGCTAGCTAGCTATGGGATACTCTGGTGCTAGCTAGCTGTGGGATACTCTGGTGCTAGCTAGCTGTGGGATACTCTGGTGCTAGCTAGCTGTGGGATACTCTGGTGCCAGCTAGCTGTGGGATACTCTGGTGCTAGCTACAGTAGCTGTGGGATACTCTGGTGCCAGCTAGCTGTGGGATACTCTGGTGCTAGCTAGCTGTGGGATACTCTGGTGCTAACTAGCTGTGGGATACTCTGGTGCTAGCTAGCTGTGGGATACTCTGGTGCTAGCTAGCTGTGGGATACTCTGGTGCCAGCTAGCTGTGGGATACTCTGGTGCTAGCTAGCTATGGGATAGTCTGGTGCTAGCTAGCTGTGGGATACTCTGGTGCTAGCTAGCTATGGGATACTCTGGTGCTAGCTAGGTGTGGGATACTCTGGTGCTTGGTGCTAGCTAGCTATGGGATACTCTGGTGCTAGCTAGCTGTGGGATACTCTGGTGCTAGCTAGCTGTGGGATACTCTGGTGCTAGCTAGCTGTGGGATACTCTGGTGCTAGCTAGCTGTGGGATACTCTGGTGCTAGCTAGCTGTGGGATACTCTGGTGCTAGCTAGCTGTGGGATACTCTGGTGCTAGCTAGCTGTGGGATACTCTGGTGCTAGCTAGCTATGGGATACTCTGGTGCTAGCTAGCTGTGGGATACTCTGGTGCTAGCTAGCTGTGGGATACTCTGGTGCTAGCTAACTGTGGGATACTCTGGTGCTAGCTAGCTGTGGGATACTCTGGTGCTAGCTAGGTGTGGGATACTCTGGTGCTAGCTAGCTGTGGGATACTCTGGAGCTAGCTGTGGGATACTCTGGTGCTAGCTAGCTATGGGATACTCTGGTGCTAGTAGCTGTGGGATACTCTGGTGCTAGCTAGCTGTGGGATACTCTGGTGCTAGCTAGCTGTGGGATACTCTGGAGCTAGCTGTGGGATACTCAGTGCTAGCCAGCTATGGGATACTCTGGTGCTAGCTAGCTATGGGATACTCTGGTGCTAGCTAGCTGTGGGATACTCTGGTGCTAGCTAGGTGTGGGATACTCTGGTGCTAGCTAGCTGTGGGATACTCTGGTGCTAGCTAGCTGTGGGATACTCTGGTGCTAGCTAGCTGTGTGCTACTCTGGTGCTAGCTACAAGCTATGGGATACTCTGGTGCTAGCTAGCTGTGGGATACTCTGGTGCTAGCTAGCTGTGTGCTACTCTGGTGCTAGCTAGCTATGGGATACTCTGGTGCTAGCCAGCTATGGGATACTCTAGTGCTAGCTAGCTATGGGATACTCTGGTGCTAGCCAGCTGTGGTGCTAGCCAGCTGTGGGATACTCTGGTGCTAGCTAGCTGTGTGCTACTCTGGTGCTAGCTAGCTATGGGATACTCTGGTGCTAGCTAGCTGTGGGATACTCTGGTGTTAGCCAGCTGTGGGATACTCTGGTGCTAGCTAGCTATGGGATACTCTGGTGCTAGCTAGCTGTGGCACTAGCTAGCTGTGGGATACTCTGGTGCTAGCTAGCTGTGTGTTGTAGTATGTGTTCCTCAAGTGCTATCCACCTCTTATGACTATGCATGACTCAAATGTTTTCCCAGAGGGGAACGGTGTTTACCGTGATGTCAACAAGGGCATCAAGTACTTCCAGTTGGCATCACATGGAGGTAAGTATGCACTATAAATAGTTAATTTATCTTTACTTGCATGAAGGTGTCGTGGGAGAAAGTTAGAGCAACCTGATGCTAATGTAGGTCAAAGAAGTGACCTTTTCCATTTACATCTTGTCTAGTTGGGGCTTGTCAGCGTATAGTTAGGAAGGTGACGGTAACTTGATATTGGTTTCAATGGAGGTGGCTTGTTCAAGTTACCCAAGAAGCCCAGATTAAGATGACCGGACCAGAAAAAACTAGACAAAACTGATTCAGTTCCATGCAGCAGCCATTAAAATAAAATAAAATTGAATTAATTTAATTTATTTTTATATAAAAAAAAATATGACTGAGAAATGTATATTGATCCTTAAAGATGCCTGAAGTGTCTTTTAACTTAAAATATCGACTAGAACTCTGACAAGAACTAGCGCAGCAATGATATACATTCAAATCTCACCAACTTGCAGGTCACTTGCATGCTATTCACACTCTGGGTGAGATCCATGCTGAAGGCACAGGAATTAAAAGGAACTGTGACTTTGCTGTTGAGGTACTGCACTAGTGATAATGTTACGCTTGCTATGATTATGAACAACATTCAATGTCTTCCTCCGACCTTTCCCTATTCCTGCCCTCTCCTCCTCTCCGCTTCTTTTTTCTTTTTTCCTCTGCTGACCTCTCCTCACCTCCTCCTCTTACCCTTACCCTTAATTTTTCTTTCTCTCCCTTCCCTCCCTCTATATTTTATATTTCAACTCTGACTTTTTCCTTTCCCTTCTTCTCCACTTTTCCTCGTCTTTGTCACTCTCCTAATTTTTCCCTTCCTCACCTACAGCTGTTCAAGACTGTATCAGAAAGAGGCAAGTTCACCAGAATGTTCACAGAGGCCCATCGTCTCTATGCCGCAGGAGACATAGAATCCTCTTACTTGATGTACTTGTTTCTGGCTGAGCTGGGCTTTGAGGTGGCTCAGAGCAACGTTGCATACCTGCTAGAACAAGGTCTACTCTCTAGTGCATACTTGTTTTAATTACAAGAACACTGTGGCCATATCTTGGATGCCATAATCCATTCCCTGTACAAATTGTCTTAAAAGCGGAATTATTGGCAGGTACTGATTGATTTTTAGCTTTTTAACACACTTGATTAATTGTGTCACAGATTTGTGATACTTGTCTGGTAAAGATTAACACACTTGATTTGATTTGAGGAATTATTGACCATGTTAGTTCAGCATGTTTCCATGAGGACATGGTCAACAGGAGAAGTGAACTCACTCTACTTGGTAGTACAAAGGGAAATGCTTTTTTGGATGTCATGCCCACCCAGATGAATAATTTGTTACTCTGTACATAGTCTAATTATTATTTTACCAAGAACGTGATATTTATGATATGCAATATATTCAAATTGAAGATTGTTAAAAAAAAAAATTGCTGGTTCAAATTTAATGAAAATTTAGCGACTTGCTAAATTAAGGACCACTTTATAGTACTAGCCTTATGACGCACGTGCATATACAGTGTGTGTATATAGATCGATAGATAGATTATTTTTAGACCTATCCACGTGCATGGTATTGAGTTTGCAATGCTCTAGCATTGTCAGTTTATAGTCATTAACTGTTGCATACTCTCTGAAGCCTACATGTACCTTTTATGGTACATGTATGCATAAAAGCTGACTACATGCTCATTGATTATTAGAAGTAACTGTTTGTTAAGCAGTTTGGGCGAGTTCACAGTTGTAAAAGGAACTACTAGACGTCCAGGATTAACTGTGTGTGCAGGTTCGGCAGCTATAATCTCATTTCGTTTGATTTGAACACTCAGGGGACCTTTCATTTATCCATGCTGATGAGGAGATGAAGCGAAGCTTGCTGTATTGGAACAGAGCAGCGGAACAAGGTATGGACATATTAGTACGTTCTATCTCATACCTCGACGATAAAGAAGTGTGTGGACCATGTGTGTCACTTCTAACCTCGGTCGACCATACCGCACGTGTGGAATACTTCGTGTTCACAATGACCCATGTTAAACTATTTGATGTCATTTTCATAGAACATGATGTCTGCGGACCGCACGTGTGGAATACTTCGTGTTCACAATGACCCATGTTAAACTATTTGATGTCATTTTCATAGAACATGATGTCTGCGGGGGGGGAATTGATTTATTATTTTTTGCATTCTGATGTGACTGACCGCGAGACAACACACTTCTGAAGGTCAACTACTAGCTGGCTGGAAAGCTGTGGGTGAAATTGCTAGGTCATGCTGTGTAAGTAAGACTCACATGTTTTTAGATCTTTCTAAGCTCTATCTCTAGGAAGTAGCAGCTGGAGGGGTACTTAATGTTCAATTTTTTTTTAATGGTTTGTAGGACTATGAGAATTAATAACCTCGGTCGACCATACCGCAAGCGTGGAATACTTCGTGTTCACAATGATCCATGTTCAAAATATTTGATGTCATTTTCTTAGAACACGATGTCTGCGGGGAAAAATTGATTTATTATTTTTTGCATTCTGATGTGATGACCGCGAGATGACGCACTTCTGAAGGTAACCTGGAAAGCTGTGGGTGAAATTGCTAGGTCATGCTGTGTAAGTAAGACTCGCATGTTTTTAGACCTTTATAAGCTCTATCTGTAGGAAGTAGCAGTTGCTGGAATGCAAAAGAGAGCCCACTAACACGAGATTGCTACATAATTGTGGTGGGGGGAAAGAAAAAGAAGATGGCATCATTATGGACATGGACATATCTCAAAGTGCTGTTCACTTCTCTGAACTTGGGAAGGACATCTTTCCAGCACTTCTTGAAGCTGGCAGCTCTCTTCTCTGTACCGTGGGGGGGGGGGGGGGGGGGGCACTTAATGTTCTTAAAAAAATTAATTTTTGTTGGTTTGTAGGACTATGAGAATTAACAAGAGAGTGATTACCAGTCAGCGTAAAAATTTGTCCAATATACCACTGCTTTTAGCTAGGCACTTACAATGTATCTGCCACCCCATCTCTCAGCCTGTGAACCAGCCATCACATACACAAATAACTTCAGGGCGATCGTTAGACAAACAATTCTTAAACCCTGTCTGAAAAAAATACCTTCAGGCATGGTTGCCACAGGTTTTAAATAATATATGATGACATCATGTAATATTCATCCTTATATTGATTTCCACCAAATTCATATGATACAGATATAAGTTAATTTGCCATACCAAGGATAGCTCTCCACCACAGTAAATTCATCCTTGCTACAGTGAACTTGAAAACGGGCTCATTCAAGTCTCGATGTTCCTTCTCTTCTTCTTTCCTTCTGGGAGGTCATTGATTAGGACCTATGCCAGAACTATATATCTGTGACCAGAGAGTCAGGGCACTTGCCACTGACTCCATACAGTATGCAGATATATGAAGTCTGCCTCTCTGGTCACAGACTCCATATACCTGCACGCTATATGGAGTCAGGGGCATGTGAGTAGTGCCTGTCTCTCTGGTCACAGACTCCATATACCTGCACACTATATGGAGTCAGTGGCATGTGAGTAGTGCCTGTCTCTCTGGTCACAGACTCCATATACCTGCACACTATATAGAGTCAGTGGCATGTGAGTAGTGCCTGTCTCTCTGGTCACAGACTCCATATACCTGCACACTATATGGAGTCAGTGGCATGTGAGTAGTGCCTGTCTCTCTGGTCACAGACTCCATATACCTGCACACTATATAGAGTCAGTGGCATGTGAGTAGTGCCTGTCTCTCTGGTCACAGACTCCATATACCTGCACACTATATGGAGTCAGGGGCATGTGAGTAGTGCCTGTCTTTCTGGTCACAGACTCCATATACCTGCACACTATATAGAGTCAGGGGCATGTGAGTAGTGCCTGTCTCTCTGGTCACAGACTCCATATACCTGCACACTATATAGAGTCAGGGGCATGTGAGTAGTGCCTGTCTCTCTGGTCACAGACTCCATATACCTGCACACTATATAGAGTCAGGGGCATGTGAGTAGTGCCTGTCTCTCTGGTCACAGACTCCATATACCTGCACACTATATAGAGTCAGGGGCATGTGAGTAGTGCCTGTCTCTCTGGTCACAGACTCCATATACCTGCACACTATATAGAGTCAGGGGCATGTGAGTAGTGCCTGTCTCTCTGGTCACAGACTCCATATACTGCACACTATATAGAGTCAGGGGCATGCGAGTAGTGCCTGTCTCTCTGGTCACAGACTCAGGCATGCAGGGTACTCACTCACATGTCCCTGACTCCATATATGTGCAGATAAAGAAGCAGACCACTTCCCAATAATTGTACATGCTATTATGATGTCTATGCTAATAGTTATTTGTTTATCTTTTTAATATTATTCATACATTTTTATTTCGCCACGAGCGCCATTGGAGTGTGGGCAGCAAGATGAAGCTACTCAACACTCTGCACCTCATAGGGCTGTGTTTGAAAACTATAACTAAGTCCTTGTCTTTGCTATTGTCATTTCTCTGTCCAGGATACATGCAGGCTAGGGTGAAGCTGGGCGACTACTATTACTATGGCTTTGGTACAGCAGCCAGCTATGAGAACGCAGCCACTCAGTACAGGGTGGCCAGTGACAAGCTCAACTCTCCCCAGGCCATGTTCAATCTGGCCTACATGTACGAACATGGACAGGGCCTAGAGAAGGTCAGAATGATGTTTGAGTGACTTCCCTTGTGGGAGGATTAAAAGTTTTAATATCTAGAATTCTTCAATGTTCGTAAATCTCCGTGTGTCACACTCTCACTGGCCTATGGAGGAGAGAGAAAACAGCAGCAACAAAAACTACCCCCCAGTACTGAAATGAAATTCTGTGAATATAGGTCTGTATAAACTGTTTTCTAGTTTTTCAGTTGTAGTGATATTAAAAAAAAAACTAACAGTGTGAAGGAGGAAACTATTGTGTTGTTAGAGGAGAGGGAAGAAAGGTAAGCTAACTACTGTGTTGTTAGAGGAGAGGGAAGAAAGGTAAGCTAACTACTGTGTTGTTAGAGGAGAGGGGGGAAAGGTAAGCTACTACTGTGTTGAGGAGAGGGAGGAAAGGTAAGCTAACTACTGTGTTGTTAGAGGAGAGGGAGGAAAGGTGAGCTAATTACTGTGTTGTTAGAGGAGAGGGAGGAAAGGTAAGCTAACTACTGTGTTGTTAGAGGAGAGGGAGGAAAGGTAAGCTAACTACTGTGTTGTTAGAGGAGAGGGAGGAAAGGTAAGCTAACTACTGTGTTGTTAAAGGAGAGGGAGGAAAGGTAAGCTAACTACTGTGTTGTTAGAGGAGAGGGAGGAAAGGTGAGCTAACTACTGTGTTGTTAGAGGAGAGGGAGGAAAGGTAAGCTAACTACTATGTTGTTAGAGGAGAGGGAGGAAAGGTAAGCTAACTACTGTGTTGTTAGAGGAGAGGGAGGAAAGGTAAGCTAACTACTATGTTGTTAGAGGAGAGGGAGGAAAGGTAAGCTAACTACTATGTTGTTAGAGGAGAGGGAGGAAAGGTAAGCTAACTACTGTGTTGTTAGAGGAGAGGGAGGAAAGGTAAGCTAACTACTGTGTTGAGGAGAGGGAGGAAAGGTAAGCTAACTACTGTGTTGTTAGAGGAGAGGGAGGAAAGGTAAGCTACTACTGTGTTGAGGAGAGGGAGGAAAGGTAAGCTCACTACTGTGTTGTTAGAGGAGAGGGAGGAAAGGTAAGCTAACTTATTGTGTTGTTCGAAGGAGAGGACATGGCATCAAAAAATGAACCATGTGCGATGTACCGCAGTCAGAATGGAACCACTGTGAATAGTAATAATAGTAGTGGTAGTAGTAGTGGTGGTGGTGGTGGTGGTAGTAGTAGTAGTGTAGTAGTAGTAGTAATAGTAGCAGTAGTAGTAGTAGTAAAAGGAATTTTAATTAGACCCCATAATAATGAACACATGAAAGATGAACACATGAAAGTATGCCAGATATGAGTACAAACTAAATGTGCCCCCTACAGTGATATTTCATATACCCCTAGTGATTGTTGATTTCCCTAGAGTGATAGTTCATGTTCCCCCTACATTGATATTTCATATACCCCTAGTGATTGTTGGTTTCCCTAGAGTGATAGTTCATGTTCCCCCTACAGTGATAGTTTAAGGTACTGCAAGAAGCTTGATAGAATAGCACCTGAAACCATGATAAACTCTATTCCTTCTACTGAGAGAGTATATAGACAGTCCTCAAATTCCATGTGCTGGGTTTCTTTCGGAAGGGGGGGGGGGGGGTCTTGGAAATCTAAATTTACGCTACCCCATAAGGGAGTACAGAATCCAAGTAGCACAAAGAAAATACATACACCAATAATACATGCACCAATAATACATACACCAATAATACATACTGTACGCCAATAATTCATACACCAATAATAGATACACCAATAGGCAATAGTACATACATGAAAAATAGCTTTTAAATCATCACCTGTTAGCTTTTGGGGGATTCTGCATTAGAGATGAGAGGATACACTCCCCCAGCCAGTTTCTCAATTTAGTCTTGATTAGTTTCATTTTCAAGAAACTTCTTTCGACTGGTTAAGCACGTTTCTGACAAAGTGCTCTAGCTGCTTCTGTAGGTCTTCTTGTGGCAGCTTGGCGATGTAGCTACGGTAAGTTTTCCATTCTCCATGGATTTCATGGATGAAAATCAAAGCACTTTCTGTGAATTCCTCACCTTCAACAGATTTAGCAACCATGTCTTTCCCACAGCGGCCAACCAGCGTACGGATAGAGTATATATATTCTATCTAATTTTGGAAGCTTCCTAGGATCAAAGATGCTAAAGTATGATGCATCATCTTGAGAGAAAAACAGCTTTTGATGTTGATTGTAGGGTCATTAAGAAATGATTTAGCTACTGTTTTTTGGGAAGCACTTATTGTAACTTTGATTTCAGTGGCTGCCTCACCTCTCATTCATCCCCAACAACTGCAAGACTCTGTTTGCTGCAGGAGTTGCTGCATCGTTCAATGTGCGTGCAGTCGACTCCACCAGGCTTGATATTGCAGTCAAATCAAGCTTTTGACCTTGAAGGTTTTTGCTCAACTTAATAACTTGAGGTAAAGTATAATCTAACATAAAGATAGCTGCACTAGTGGAGAACTTCTTGGTTGCGTGTTGTGCAGTATATGTTGCTATAGGAGACCGCTGTGGCACTGGAGCTTGCCTTCACTGCTTCAACACACTGTTCATGTGCTCACTAGCAGATGTCTGAAGGCTGGACTTGACTATGTTCATCTCAGGCATATCTAGTATTAGCTGAATCTCTTTCAGTGACTCACTTCTTTTAGGGGAATAGTGGCAACATTTCCCTAGTGCAGTCACTGTTGTGTACACATGCATAATTCCTGGAGTAGAGTTGGCAGCTTGTACACAAGCAAGCTGAAGCATGTGGCAGTGCACCAACAGTGTGTGAGTAGAATTCTTCCTTGTTGAATCCAAACTCACCTTTTCTTTCCGGAGAAGTTGCTGCCCCACCAAACCCCATGCCTACAAGCTTGCTAAGTGCTATATAATTTTGCTATAGGAACTCAACTAGAGTGGAGCGTATAGCACCGGCATCAGTGCTCTTTAACGAGATGTTATCCATGAAGTGCTCTACTGCCACTCCCTTTTACAACAGACAGTTCTCCTACTGTAGCAATGTCTGTACACTCGTCAGCCATTAAACTAGACAACTTCGCTCTGTGAATACTTTCAAGTATGGATTCCTCAACCCACTGGCCAGTTGATGTTATAAATTCCACTGCAGCATCTTTTGATGTGTATGTAGCATTCCTTAGCACTCTTGGTTTCGAAGATCTTCACCACCACCACTTACAAAAGGGGGGCCGATGGTATTTTTTAACTTTTTTTAAAACATGTGGTTACAACTTTAGAGCTCCGTAGATTCTGCAAACTTCATGGTATGGACTTGATATATAGCTCAAAAGATAGGTCTCTCTGTGTGCTCTCTTTTGATACTAAAATATGTTTCATAGGTATAACTATAGGCAAGTTACTAGACCCTAAAGTGGAGGGACCTCAAAAACCTGAATCCGTGCAACCTCTGCCAAAATAACTCCAGATTGCTAAGTGCAAAAAAAATTGAAATTGGTACGAGTAGCTAGAGGAAGCCCTAGAGCATGCAATGACCTTTTCCATTAGGCGTTAAAATTTTAGTACATGGTCAAACGCGCGGGTGGAAAATTGAGGGCGTTGATTTTTGTTTTTGAGGTCCCTCCTCTAGTAAATTGCCTATAGTTATACCTATGAATAGTTATACCTATGAAAGTATCAAAAGAGAGCACACAGAGAGGCCTATCTTTTGAGCTATATATCAAGTCCATACCATGAAGTTTGCAGAATCTACGGAGCTCTAAAGTTGTAACCACAAGTAAAAATTAAAAAAGGAAAATATACCATCGGTCCCCCTTATTAATTAATTAATCCATCAAAGCTGGTAGTATGAGCGATATGTCGCTGAGCAAGTAGTGGGCACACTGAAGGACTGCCTTCATTGCTTGCCTATTGTTCAACTGTGCTCCCTCTCCTGTAATCTGCAGCTGTTGAATTAGCAGGTTCCCCTCTGAAACCTGCTGATTCTACTTCACAAGAGTGGACATGAAAACTATTGGAGTGAGCTCGCTTTTTTCGATTGCCATTTTCCAGTTTTTGAAAAGCTTCCTTATCCATACTCCTCCAGTTCTTTGGAGTGATTTCCTTGCGTATCTTACAGAGAGCACCATGATGATCTTCACTGTACTTATTCTTCCCATTTCTTGTACTTCCTGATACTCACGAGTGGACGAGACCTACTGTAGAGTGGCACTTAACTGAAGTAGTTTGTTTGCTTTTTAGGAGGTGGTGTTACTGAGCAACCAGTCTCGGAGTTCTCTGATTCATCCTTGGAGTCACTAGCACTAGCAGAAGGAGCTGGCTCTGGGTTAGAAGAGTTCTGACCAAAATATTGACAAATATCCATGAAGGATGAAAAAGACAATTTAGTCTTCTAGCCTTTAGCTCTGCTGAGCAAGTAGTGGGCACACTGAAGGACTGCCTTCATTGCTTGCCTATTGTTCAACTGTGCTCCCTCTCCTGTAATCTGCAGCTGTTGAATTAGCAGGCTTCTCCTTCTCTCCTCTGAAACCTGCTGATTCTACTTCACAAGAGTGGACATGAAAACTATTGGAGTGAGCTCGCTTTTTTCGATTGCCATTTTCCAGTTTTTGAAAAGCTTCCTTATCCATACTCCTCCAGTTCTTTGGAGTGATTTCCCCTTTTTCCTGCGTATCTTACAGAGAGCACCATGGTGATCTTCACTGTACTTATTCTTCCCATTTCTTGTACTTCCTGATACTCACGAGTGGACGAGACCTACTGTAGAGTGGCACTTAACTGAAGTAGTTTGTTTGCTTTTTAGGAGGTGGTGTTACTGAGCAACAAGTCTCGGAGTTCTCTGATTCATCCTTGGAGTCACTAGCACTAGCAGAAGGAGCTGGCTCTGGGTTAGAAGAGTTCTGACCAAAATATTGACAAATATCCATGAAGGATGAAAAAGACAATTTAGCCTTCTAGCCTTTAGCTCTGTATACAGAGAGTTGATCTTGGTGATGTGCCAAGTCATAGTGAGTGGAGCTGTTCTTTCTGTTGAGACAACTTAGTCATTGAACACACCACTTAAAAATGGTGGCTCACCCTTTTCAAGTGAGTGGATGTACTGGCTAGGACAGCTTCTTTGCCAGCCATTTCTATCTGAATTTGCATCAGGATCAATCTTAGAAGACCTGACTTTCATGTGTGTGTGCGTGTGTGTGTGTGTGGGGGGGCATCCCAGACATCCCCAGAGGGCACCCTGCAGGTGCTTGGAGTCCTTCCTCGGCCCCCACCCCCAAAATATTGATTTAGCAGAAACCCTGGTGTGGCATGTCTTGACCAGTAGCAGTTTGCACGTAGATAAGTCAATCTGTGTATTTATTCCCTTCGTCTCAAGTGATTGTCTTCAAGAACAACCTCTGTTTCTGATCTAGGATTACCACTTGGCCAAAAGGTATTATGACATGGCTGCAGATACCAGCTCGGAGGCCGTCATTCCCGTGAAACTCGCTCTCCTCAAACTCAAAATGATGAACACACTACGACACTATGACGTATGTTTATGAACTAGTTAGTAGTTTGGAACCTAAAACTAATGCATGTGTGGGTGTACCAATTATAATTTTTTTAAATCTTTTTTATTTTTTGTTTTACTATTATTATTATTTTATTTTTTATCCTTTCTAGCAACAATAGAACACTTGTTGGTTGTTGTTGTTGTTGTTTAGAGTGGGGTGGGGAGGAGGGGATTAATCACTGATCATTTATGCCAAATACTGAATGTCATTTCCCCCCTTTTAGCAAAAAGCTAATACCTCAATGGCTAAAATATAGTGTATGGCATTCAATGAAGTTTTTGTCGAATTCTTCTTCTAATCATTTGCTGCCTTCAGCTACTGATGGTTACGTAACTTCTCACTTTGCCCCCTTGGTTTTTTATCAAAGCCATCAACAGCAATGCCCACTGTAACCTTCGCCATTTCGGCAACTGCAGTATTTTTCTTAATAGAGTGTGGTTTGATGCAAGGCTTAGCAAACAACTCGAGTTAGAGTTCCCTATGTGATTTCTGACATATCTTTTTGGTAATGGTTGCCAGGTTTCATTCTTGGTAGGTATAAACCTGTTATTGTAGGGTACCTGAAGATTACCTGCATGGATGGATAGATAGATATCCATTATCATCCTTAAATGATCATAGCCAGCTGTCCCTGAATATTATTGTTTTCCAGGTTGCAAATACTTTATTACAGGAACATTTTGGGTATAAATTTTTCCAGGTTTTCAAGCCTATCAGTGAAAGTTTCTATCTACCACACCCACTGCCCCACCCATAGCCACATGCCCAACTGCCATCCATTAGCTAAAGAATCTCCGCAGATAATGGTGCAATCTTTGATGGTAAACCTCTGGGATCTGACACATCCTAAATCACTTAGAATTGTCCGACTACACTAGAGCAAATCCTATCGTTAGTGCTGCTTCTAGCAAGAGTGAGAATCTAATGGACAACAGAACTCAAGATGTTTGACAATGTGTCCTTTCCTTGAATTTTTTTTTCCCAGGGTCACTTTCTCGTAAATCTCCAAAAGATTTCTACCTTGAACTTCGCATTTGCATTATAATTATCGTCTTATGGTAGTTGCCAACACAAGATCTGCAAAGTCATTGACACGCTCTCCCTATCCAGCCAGATCTGTAGACAGCGCTAGTTTGTTATTTTATGCAATTGTCATGTATGCCTACTGCCAGTGATACACTTACAGGAGCTGGTGTGTCTCAAATACAAAAGATGGAGACAGAGAGGGGGGGGGAGGGGGGGAGGATACGGCTGTGAAACAACGTGGTGAGGTGTTCCAATATTGAAAAGCATTTCTCCATTAGGGAGACTTTCTTGGTCCCTTATTACAATAATTATTTATTTCATTGCATGTGTGAGGGTAGTAGAACTCGTTATTGTCAATGAAATCCTGTACGTATATATTTATCTCAATGTGTCAATATGACCATGTGAGTGTTATTTTTTAATCACGGTTTAGTGGTTGGACTTTAACTCTGTGTTTGGTGGCCAATGGGATCTCTACCTTGTCTCCATCCTAGTTGGCTGCATCGGCATTCTTGTAGCCTGGAGAACTAGACGTTGAAGCAGTATCACATGTGACGACCATTACCATTAGTGAGACTATTATGCTAGGTAATCTAACCAGGATTATAATAGGCTCTTCTAAGAACTGTGTACACACATATGGCATTGCTATGATACAGCAAGTTGTGATATCAAGTTTTTTGGTACACATTTTAGAAGATATTCGATATTTGCTTATAATTCCATCAAATGTTGATTTATAGAACATGTACAAGGGATTGTATATATACAGGTCAATTCCAATGGACACTCGACATTCTTATAGGTGCAAATATTATGGAGTTAGTAAAACATTTTCCAGAATGTTCAAGGAGAACCAGCGAAGCCCAGACCCATCCATGGACGTACAAAGTTCAAAGCTGCCCCCCCTCCCTCCCTCCCTAATCAGTAGACCTATGGTTGGTATTGGGTGGGCAACCACTCTGAACTTTCGACATCCATAGGTGATCCCTGGATTGTCCAGGGCACTGGAGGACTAACTTTGTCTGCATGAAACATTGCCAGTATTGGCATATGAACATTCATGTCACAGGTATTAAATATTCTATTTTATACAGAGCTGCTCCTATAGAGCCATGTACAGTTTGCTTCAATGAAGGAAACAACCTAATAGTTAAGTTTGTCTTTGAAATGTTATAATACTTCCCTGCACAATTGTAATGTGCCAGATCTCGGCCATGGGAACAAGGGTCAATCCTCCAAGTGCTAATTGACACACTTGAAAATAAACAACACTTCTTCGTTGAGGTGAGACTTATAATTTGTTCCTCTCCAGCGGGCTCTGTCTTGTGTCTAAACACGACCTCTGCATGCGATTTTGTCTTCAGAAACAGTTGTTGCAGAAGGAATGGCAATCAGTGAATTCAGATCAACTCCAGCAAGAAGTTTGGGAAGTGGAGCCCCCTGCATTGATTTCACAGTTCCTTCAGGGTGGTCTTTTAAGCTAACATCTGTCCTAGTGAGGGCCATTCTTCACGAAAACCCGCGGCATGCCAAGCTACTACTGACGAAAGGGTGCAGTCCGAACAAACCTGTGGGGGAAGGGCACCTTCGCCCACTAATGGTAGTCTGGTTTATGAAAAAGAAAAAAAAAAGAATGGCTATGTTGAAAACGCTTCTTGATTTCAGTGTTGACCCCATGTCCACCGATTCGGAGGGAAGAAACAGCCTGATGTATGCCTGTGCACTGCCATTGCTGCCATTGCTGGATGAAGTGGAATGGTTGGTGCAAAACTCCTACTGCGACTTCAAAGCTGTGGATGCTCATGGCAACACCGCCTTACACTACTGTGCGTTAACAGGAAACAGCTCTGTGCTGAGGGTGATACTAGAAAAGATGACCAGATACCTTCTGCATGTGAATGCCCGCAACAACAGCAACCACACTGCTCTGGACGTTGCCATCCTCAGCAGCAACTCTGATTGCACTCAGGAACTGTGGAAAGCTGGAGGCCAACGCACATTGCCTAATTTCAGGGTAATTTCTCATAATGTGTGCAGCTCCTTGCCTACGCTGCTGGAAAGTACATCTACTGGTAGTAGTCGGCACGACAAAGGCCGGGGAGTGGAAGTGTCCATAACAGATGTAATTCGAAAGGTCATGGAGAGTAGAAATCGAGCAAGCATATCCCGAAGTGCAACGTCTAAAATGAAATTGGAGATGCAGGGTTTAGCGCTCATGCGGAACAAATCGGAACAGAAAACACAAAGTTCCGATGATGTTGTCCACCGATTGTTGAGTCTTAAAGGAAAGAGAAGCACCATATCTTACTGCAGCCCATCCCAGATAACAGTGCCACTGGACTCCGAGTGGGTAGCCAGGACTAGGGCTACTATGAACGTGTGCTTCAAAAGGCTGAGTAAAAAAAGAAGTCTTGCTTGCAGTAGCCTCAGCACTAGTACTGGAAGTTCTCAGCAATGCCAAACTGAATTGTAATTTTTCTCAAGGTGCCAAGGTTGAGCAGTTCCAGTGTGCATATTGTCACATTTCTCTGCGACTGGTAATTCTACATACAGACACATACATAATCCAATGATCCAAAGATGTCACCTCGGACATCATGGAGAAGAGGGTTTGGGGTGGGGTGAGTAAATATCACAATCATTTCAGGGGATTCTTACATGGTCCATGGATGGGTTAAAATGGTCATTTTCAAGCACAATAACTTCTCTATTACCCTAAACCTCATGCAGGTGGTTTTTGGTGGATATATTTGAGAGGCATATTGTCCGTGTCAAACAACGTGTGTGTTTTTGTTGTTTTTAGGTGGAGATTTGGCACAAGTCTACCTGGACAACATTAAATGGGGGGGGGGGGGGGAGTTGTCATCTATTTTGAACCTTTAGTACCATCAACGATAAGCTATTATAACTTTTGAATTTTAAAAACTAAATGCATCACTCACAGTTGGTAAACCTTACAAAATTGGTGCTCCAATTTTCAACTGTTATGCTTGCAGCTTATACCGTAATCCAGCATCTTTTTAATTAACACAGAGATCCATCTTTAGCCACTAACACCACTGACATTGGAGGAACAGGAAAGAAGTCGGGGGCCTTGAACTCTAGGTCTCCAACAATTTTCCAAACACGAAGCCATGTATATTTAGGACAAGTGACTTGTTCAATAGGACAGGTGACCCATTCATATTTAGGACAGATGACCCATTCATATTTAGGACGGGCAACTCATTCATATTTAGGAGAGCTGACCGATTCATATTTAGGACAGATGACCCATTCATATTTAGGACAGATGACCCATTCATATTTAGGACAGATGACCCATTCATATTTAGGAGAGATGACCCATTCATATTTAGGAGAGATGACCCATTCATATTTAGGAGAGATGACCCCTTTGGACAGGAAACCCATTCATATTTAGGACAGATGAATCATTCATATCTAGGACAGATGACCATTTCATATCTAGGACAGATGACCATTTCATATCTAGGACAGATGACCATTTCATATCTAGGACAGATGACCATTTCATATCTAGGACAGATGACCATTTCATATTTGGGATAGGAAACCCATTAATAATTAGGACAGCCCATTCGTATTTAGGACCAATTCATATTTAGGACAGGCAACTCATTCATATCAGGACAGATGACCCATTCTTATCTAGGATGGATGACTGCCATGCAAAGAAAACTTCCCATATATAGGCATGCACACAGTATAAAACTTAATTTGTGTGGCTCTCTTTGCTTCTCCCAAAAAACATTTAAATTGTTTTTGGATCTTATTTTATGTAGATCTTGTATATAGCAGCACTCACTTCAATGTATATACCATAGCTGTAGAGCAGGATGTGGTTGCCAACAATATTTGGCTTTATACAACAATTAATATCACCAACAAAACAGTACTAACTACAGCAGAGATCAAGTTCATCAATGACAGTAAGACCATGTGAAGTTGAGATCACGTTAAATAATCATGTGACACAGTTAAGTGTTAAATATTTTTACACATCAGTTATTCCCCTCTAGAGAGAAATCACAACTACCCAATCGTAAGGGAGGCTTCACTCTGTGGGTATATAGAACATTGAAGTGCTGAGTTTGATTCAGGCATATATATATAGCAGTTGGTTGAATAGTGGTCTCAGTGATTTCATGGGTGTGATAGTCTTACCAACAACACTATCTATTGAACATCTAAGACCGCGACAGTGACAAAGTGCATGAAACACCTACTGGGTTGGCTGGACAAGGAGCCAAGTCTCGGAGTGAAACAGTTGATCCCCGACTATCCATGTGATACCTGAGTAGGGTTAGCCTCCTTCAGTTCAACTTGGTCCACGAGTGAATCGTTCTTGTTGGTCTTAACGAATTGGCAGAGCAGGACTGCACCCTGGGATATCAGTTGAGATGGCATCAAAGTACCATGGGATGAATACTATTGAAACCCAAAGAATCTCTTATGGGCTGTGGTGTTCGTGGATGTAGAGCGAAGTGACCCGATTGAATATAATGCATCCGGTAAAAGTTCCCACGTGTGAGTTTGGCAGATCGGATGACTTCACTGCAAGAGAGACTGCCTTCCTGAATGATTCCATTGTACCTTTTAAACTGGCTATTCCCTATAGGGTGATAAGGCATAGCCTTGCTAGTTGCTATTCCCCGGTGTGAAAGGTAGTTATCGTGATAGGAAGGACGGTCTAATATAACTAGTCATGCCACAAGAATACCTGATCAAGACTTGATGACTCGAACATGTTGAGACAGGGAAATGCAAACGGAAAATATGAATGCTTGTCAACGATAGTGAGCATGTACACATTGCGGGATGCTGAAGACAATGGCCTCGTCGTTTTTGACCTGCGAACTCCTGTTATCCAACATGAAGGCCATTGAGCAACGAAGTACTGACCATCAAGAAAATTGTGCCATTTACGCACTGCTTCTATGATCACTGTAGCCTCCTTCTCTACAGAGGAAAGTGTAGTTAATCACTCCGTAATGTTCTCAACATGAAGGCAATAGGCTTCCCCTCCCTTAATTCAGTGTTGCAGATGTAGCAATCTCTGAATCACTCCACACACACAAAATGGATAGTTTTCATCTATGCAAAAGCTGTTAACCCTTTAACTGCGTTTGTCGACTATAGTCGCCTCAATTGAACTTCACGTAATTGCGGAGGGCGACTATAGTCGCCCGCTCCTTGCTAAATTATTAGTTGGATCTCGAGCATTGGCGCTAACTTAGCTTTGCGCATCGTGGTTTTTTGGTGCGGTGATCGGCACCTTCTTGTTCTAGAGCAGACGTTTCTTACGTTGACTTGCCATTCTAAGCTTCTTACTTGCTTTAGCAGCGCCGACTATTCCAGCTCACAAATTCTTTCTCTTTTCCAATCTTGCTCACCTCGCCCAACCCTGAACTCTAAACTGTTTGCAAGCTCTGCGCAGTTCTAGTTGCTGAACTCCACCTTCTTGATCTCACAACTCCACCCTCCAAATTTACCCACAAGCTCCTCCCTGAAGAATTTTATTATTAGCAATTTTAGACTTTCCTCTGAACCCTAGACCTTATCAAGTTCATGGATGAACTAGATGGTGATATATATGAGTGATGGAGACTTTGATGGTTACCTTGAAGGAAAGTTATTTACTACAGCAAGAGCAATAAAATACAACAATATAAATAACCAATAAATATTATTTTTATTATAGTGGAGATGAAGGTGCTGATAATGAATGTGAAGAGGACGAGGTTCCAGGTGAAGAGGGCGAGGTTCCAGGTGAAGAGGGCGAGGTTCCAGGTGAAGAGGGCACGAGGTTCCAGGTGAAGAGGGCGAGGTTCCAGGTGAAGAGGGCGAGGTTCCAGGTGAAGAGGGCACGAGGTTCCAGGTGAAGAGGGCGAGGTTCCAGGTGAAGAGGGCGAGGTTCCAGGTGAAGAGGGCGAGGTTCCAGGTGAAGAGGGCGAGGTTCCCGGTGAAGAGGGCGAGGTTCCAGGTGAAGAGGGCGAGGTTCCAGGTGAAGAGGGCGAGGTTCCAGGTGAAGATACGAGATGAAGAGTGCGTGGTTCAAGGTGGGGGGCATGAGGTTCAATGTGATGGGTGGGATGATGTTAGTTTGCATGGTGAGGATGGAGCGGGAGGTGGTTATGACGTAGACGAGGAAGAAGGCGATGCAAGTGGCATGGTGGTATCTTCTGTTCTTCTGTTGGTGGGCCTAATAAGGTGTGGTCGAGCCTCTGGATGCTTTCGAGCAATTATTCACGTCAATATCATCAAGGATATCTGGTGTGAAACGAACCGGTATGAGAAAGAGTACTTGGCAAGTCACCAGCCGCACCTTGACGAACATCAACGAGCAAGAGAGTCATCAGCCACCTATATATATATAGAGCATTATGATGGCATACCACTAGTGTCCTCTCTCATTATATATATATATAGAGAGAGCAAGTTATGATGGCGTGCCACTAGTGTCCTCTCTCATTATATATATATAGAGAGCAAGTTATGATGGTGTGCCACTAGTGTCCTCTCTCATTATATATATAGAGAGAGAGAGCAAGTTATGATGGCGTGCCACTAGTGTCCTCTCTCATTATATATATATAGAGAGAGAGCAAGTTATGATGGCGTGCCACTAGTGTCCTCTCTCATTATATATATATAGAGCAAGTTATGATGGCGTGCCACTAGAGTCTTCTCTCATTATATATATATATATATATTGAGCAAGTTATGATGGCGTGCCACTAGTGTCCTCTCTCATTATATATATATATATAGAGCAAGTTATGATGGCGTGCCACTAGTGTTTTCTCTCATTATATATATATATATATATTGAGCAAGTTATGATGGCGTGCCACTAGTGTCTTCTCTCATTATATATATATATATTGAGCAAGTTATGATGGTGTGCCACTATTGTCCTCTCTCATTATATATATATATATATAGATGCCACTAGTGTCCTCTCTCATTATATATATATATATATTGAGCAAGTTATGATGGCGTGCCACTAGTGTCCTCTCACATTATATATATATATATAGATGCCACTAGTGTCCTCTCTCATTATATATATATATATAGATGCCACTAGTGTCCTCTCTCATTATATATATATATATATTGAGCAAGTTATGATGGCGTGCCACTAGTGTCCTCTCTCATTATATATATATAGAGAGAGAGCAAGTTATGATGGCGTGCCACTAGTCTTCTCTCATTATATATATATATATATATTGAGCAAGTTATGATGGCGTGCCACTAGTGTCCTCTCTCATTATATATATATATATAGAGCAAGTTATGATGGCGTGCTACTAGTGTCCTCTCTCATTATATATATATATTGAGCAAGTTATGATGGCGTGCCACTAGTGTCCTCTCTCATTATATATATATATTGAGCAAGTTATGATGGCGTGCCACTAGTGTCCTCTCTCATTATATATATATATATTGAGCAAGTTATGATGGCGTGCCACTAGTGTCCTCTCTCATTATATATATATATTGAGCAAGTTATGATGGCGAGCCACTAGTGTCCTCTCTCAGTATATATATATATATATATATTGAGCAAGTTATGATGGCGTGCCACTAGTGTCCTCTCTAATTATATATATATATTGATCAAGTTATGATGGCATGCCACTAGTGTCCTCTCTCATTATATATATATATATAGAGCAAGTTATGATGGCGTGCCACTAGTGTCCTCTCTCATTATATATATATATATTGAGTAAGTTATGATAGCATGCCACTAGTGTCCTCTCTCATTATATATATATAGAGAGCAAGTTATGATGGCGTGCCACTAGTGTCCTCTCTCATTATATATATATAGAGAGAGAGCAAGTTATGATGGCGTGCCACTAGTGTCTTCTCTCATTATATATATATTGAGCAAGTTATGATGGCTTGCCACTAGTGTCCTCTCTCATTATATATATATATTGAGCAAGTTATGATGGCGTGCCACTAGTGTCCTCTCTCATTATATATATATATTGAGCAAGATATGATGGTGTGCCACTAGTGTCCTCTCTCATTATATATATATAGAGAGCAAGTTATAATGGCGTGCCACTAGTGTCTTCTCTCATTATATATATATAGAGCAAGTTATCTACCTAGGCACAGCTTGTAAGTAATGTAGCAAGTGAACTTCGATGAGAGCTAAGAAGTTGATTTACCCGCTGGGTTCACTGTTGTATCACTACAATTACTACCAGTAAAACAAACGCTAGCGCTAGCTAGAGCTACTGCTGGATAGAGCGACACTAGCTAGCTAGATCTACTGCTAGCTACAAATGAATGACGCTAGCGCTATCTAGATGGACTGCTGGCTACCAAAGAAACTAAAAGCTTGATTACTAAAAACGAAGGCTGGCTATACGGATCACAAAGCAAGCAAAAAGAAAGTAACTAAACAATTCTAATTATAGCTCACCATTTATCTTTACACGAAGAAAAATCCAGAGTCCAAGGTAGAGTTTATATTCTCCCCCAATCTTTGATGAGTCTTCAAGGCAACTTTTCGAACCCGGAAGAACAGAGAAAGGCGAAATAGAGGCGCATAAAGACAGGACACTCGCCAACACGTGGAGCAGCCATATTGTCCCAAAAATAGTCCCGCAAGGAAAAGGGTGCGGTTCAATTATTGCGTTACGCACGCGTAGGGTTAAGGGGGAAAGAAGGCTGCGTATCATATAAAGTACCGCATCTTTGCTCGCATTCACTCTAGTTTCCCAATTTATATATCAAATTATAGCTTGCAGTCTGTGCTTTCTAATGGTAAGTCTCTTTTGTCATTTAGTTTCGCCATAATTTTTTCCTGGCTCATTATAGGCTCTTCCAGTGCGGACCGTAAGCCGTTAAGTAAACCACGTTGCAGTAACGACCTTTGCGAGATTCTTATTCGGTCTATTAGTCAAGCACTACAAACTGCGCGTCTTGAAATTTTGAAAAAATGTTTTTTTGTCTCACTTTCTGAACATAGCTTTATGACATCACGTTACATTTTCATCTATAGGTCTTTTTTAGTAATGCTACCAAACAAAAACTCTCGCGCAAGTTGTAGAATATAAAAATTGCTTTCAAATGATATATTTTTTTTTATGAAAGGATAAAAAATGTTCAAGTTATCATTTGAACGGTTTTTCAAAAATCACTTCAGAGATATTGAGCCTTGAAGTCCAAGCAGTTTGTAATCACATCCCAGCTGCCAGAAACACCCCCTGTTCACCAGAATACATCCCCTCATTACTAGAATTGTGTGTACAAACAAAATGTTTGACTTTTCAGTCCTTTATTTTTTCAGTATCCTACATCCTAACTACAACCTGAAAACCAACAATATATATATATATAATATATATATATACATACACATAAATTAAAGACGCATCAGACTTGTTACATGTATGTTGCTTTGCTAATATTGAATTAGCAAACATAAACACGTCATCATTTGCAGGGCTCCCATGCCCAGGTCCATCCATCGTCACCCTCCACACATGTCTTCCGACACTCTCCAGTAATCCCTGAAAAACAATAGAACACAAACAAATCATCCTCCACTAATTCCTAAGCTTGACAAAAAGACACATAAACAAAAGTATCTTCCAGTAATCTCTGTTTGACAATAGAAAGCAAAAGACACATAAACAAAATACGGACCATACAATACTCCACCCTCCATTGAACTCTGCTGCCTCTCGACAGCAAGCCTGACACTTGTTGCACTCATATGTTCTGTCTTACCCGCTCTACTCCACACAACAGAATTAAACTCATTTTGGTTGTGTATAACCACCTAAACATTTGCACAAAAGATCCTCGGACATTAATTTATCAAAAACCTCCTAACATACATAGCCTTGTCCAGAGGAATCATAGGCCTATCGGTACTGGTGGTACCTCACCTTTAGCACAAGCTGGATTTAAACTTACACCAACTCAAAACTCCTGTAGGACAATACTCGTGTTGGGATGTTCCATAGTTGACTAAGAGTGATAAAAAAATCGCTTTCACATCGCAAATCTTCCCCTCTAGGTTGTCCCTTCTAATTGCTCCCCTACAGTAGGTTTGCATTTTAACTATAGACACACGACTAACCCCCCTAGCACCACCCAAAGACACTAGGACCGTAAGGCTCGACTTCCAACAACCGTTTATGTGCATTTGTATACCCATGCATCACTAATTTATGTGTGTGTACCTAAGCTTCAGTCTCTCCACTGAACGCTAAAAAAGTTTGTGTTCCTACAACTTCCATAGAACCCGAAGAGCCTTCAAAATTGGCTTCACAATTTTTACCTTGTGACCCTCAAACCATTCTGTGTAACTTCTTCTGTTTCATCTTCAGGTCTTCGCGCACAAGCTTGACAGAACTTAGACATAAGATAATAATCTAAAACTTCTCCAGTGTCCCAAGACATCACCGCAACCAAGCCATAATTTGATTTGTGGCCCTGTCTAAGCCATGTGCCGTCAACAGTAATACTAACATCAATGATGTCTTCATGCCTAACCCTATAAAAATCATGTAACCTATGAGCGGCATCCAACATAATACTCTGTTACTGCATTTGCGTCACTCCATGTAACCTATGAGCGGCATCCAACATAATACTCTGTTACTGCATTTGCGTCACTCCCTATTGACCTAGTATATTTTTAAAAAACAAGTGGAACCAAGAGGGGGCAACATATCCATGACTGCAGTGATATCTTCCAGACCAGAATTCCAGCAATGCGAGCACCCAGTATACTGACTGGATGTTCAAAGAATGCTTCTACAGATACAGGGTTTGAGATGTCTTGAGTGTTACTACAATTTGAACAAAAAGTAAAAATGAGACACCATGCCTGCCCTACAGGCTTCAGTTGCAAGGGAGCTCAGTTACCACATTGAATACACTTATTACACCTTTCTATGACCTCTCTAAGCTTATCTAAGTTTATTATACGATTACCCTTACCTGGTTCTCCAACACCACCCGAGTCCAAAGAGGTAGAGCCAGTAGATCCAGTAGCAACAGCCACAGAAGCAGCTGAACGATCCATGAGAGCCAACTTCTTCCTGGTCATAGTCACTTGTCATAGTCACCAATGGAACTGGCCTCTCTTCAGACATTTGCAATTGATTGCAAGGTAAGTGAAGGTTCACAGAAGGCGCTACCCCACCCACAGGATCCAAGAGACTCACTAACAAAGGAAAGGAAACAGCTAGTAACTTTTTAGTATGGAGATAAACATTAAAACTTGCCTTGCGCGGCTACTGTGACAGGCTCAACAACAGCTGCCTGTAGGGCTTTCTTCTTCTTGTCTTCACTCTTCTTGAATCCTTGGCCTTTCTGTTTAAAATGCTTCTCTGTTCTCTTCCCCATAACTCAACAGTGTAAAAGTTTCAAGTGAACCTTGACCTAAAAAAACGTGCTCATCTTAGCGGTTGCGCACTACCCCCCCACCTGGCCAATTCATTGCGCAAACGACTGGTAAGGGTCTCCATGAAATTGGCAACATTTTGATATATAAAAACTGTATTTTGGGTAGGCGATCATCGCCGCCCGCCCGATTGTAGCCAGGTAAGACTGGGAGAGAACCTCTTGCAATGTGAAGTGAAATGAAATGAAATGGAATAATAATGCACTGTATAAAAATGGCTATATCTTCTGATGCAAGTATTCACTTGCTCTGAAACTTGAAACTCAAACTCCAGACATATTATGAACCCTTTTGGGCCTATAAAAAAAAATTTGAAAAAATATGTGTTTTCAGCCCTCTTCCCCCCTTAAGGCAGTCTTGTCCAGTGGAAAAAATATTGCACTCATAAGAGGTTGTCATGTCAGAGAAGTTTGGTATCCCCTTTGTGTAGTAAGCAAACATTCCCATAACCCTGCAAAGGGAAGGGAAGAGGAAATTCCTGAAGGGGATGGAGTCTTTCAAGATCACTATAATTATATTGCCTACACAATACTCCAGAATATTGATGGATATCACAGATTCCACCAACTTGCTTTGATGTGTATAACAGTTTTGTTGTCCGGATAAGGAAAAGTGTCCTCGAGTCCTTCGTCTTCAAACATGCTTATTTAAAAACGGCAACACCATACACCAAATGGGATGCGACAAAAATGGTAATCTCTCGACCTATAATACTCAGTGTCTGATTCTTTTAGATGGTAAGCACTTTTCAAATCAAATATTGAAAACACTCATATATAGCTCTATAGCAAGGTTATTGACTATCTCATCAATCCATTGAAGTGGATACCCATTGAGTTCAGTATACCGATTTACTGTCTGAGAATAGTCGATACTAAACCTTTTCTTGCATCAGAGTAAGGGATCCTTGACAACGACTACTTGTGCCCGCCAAGGAGAAGTACTAGGCTCAATAATGCCCTCAGTTAGAAGCAGAGTATTTTCTTGGTGTATAACTTTCTGATCATCTTTGCTGAAATGTTATGACTTAGTTGCTATTGGTTTACAGCCAGGAAGGTTAGCAAAGAGTGATGACAGTTTGTTAAGTGAAGCTTCTACAAGAGCACAGACCAACATTGAATAGGCAGGGTCCCATTTGCGGGGGGGGGGGGGGGGGGTAGAATCTTGTCCTCCTTGGAACTTAGCCAATTTTAATAAACTTTATGCTTGACAATGAACACGTACATAATACATCGGTTAATAAAACAAAACATGTGATGATCAGCTATTGCTCTTCCCTTTCTGTTCATAATCCGTCATTGTTTTGAGATCACTGTATGTGATTGTTTCTGGACTCGCGATGGCAATTTTCATGAGGTGTGAAAGACTATCGAGTCACTTTGAGTTTTTATAATTTCATCTGAGAGAAGCTTCTCTCTACAGAAGCAGTAGCAACAGGTACAGACTGATGGCGGCAATAAGTTTAGGAATATGGTTTTCAACATTTAATTTGAAACCAGCTCCTTCAACTGACACTTAATGTTATCTTGAGGTTGCTTAGCCATGAGCTGACGAACAGTTTTCCAATCTCAACTAATATCAGGGGATATCATTGCTTCTTTAATGTTTCTTCACCTTGCAGATGTTTCTGTGCCGTAGTGTGTAAGGAGTGTACTAAGAGACTCTTCTCAATAGGAGGACAGATCGTTAGAGTCCACACATGCACTTTCCTTGGATCAAAGATGCTCAGTGCTGACAAAACATCTCCATGCAGAACAAGCAAAATGTTATGACTGATGAATGCTTTTGGTACTTTTTCCTGGAACGATTTTATCTATGCCCGAGTAATTTTTATTCTTGTTGCTCCTTCCAGGCTCTCACTTCATCCAAAAGCCAATTTGCTAAACTGCATCATCCAGCATGTGAAGCTGCAGCAACAAGACTGAATATGCTGGACAAGTCCAAATGTTCTGCTGGGAGCTTACTTGTGAAAGTATGTAGTCAAGCAAGAGTATTGCTGCAATTGTTGTCTGCTAACCTAGAGCTTTGCTAAGTTCCAATGCTTCTGGCTCAACAATCGCAGAATAGCTTACTTCTACTCTCTTTACACACTTCTTATGTACCAACCATCTTATGTACCAACCAGCAAGTATCAGAAGGCTTGATAATCTTCAATTCTGGCATATCAAGCACATGCTCAGCTGGATCTCTTTAAGGGGTTCTGTTCTCTTTGGGGAGTAATGGAAAAATTTGCACATAGCCATGAGTGCTTGAACACAAGCCAACTGTCACAAGTGGCAGTGCATGAATGGGGCATGAGGTGCGATGTGAGTCTGAACTCCAGTTGTTCAATTAGAGCTGAGTAGATACTCTGTGCATCAACTTTCTGCAAGTGGATGATCTTCCAGAAATTCTCCTCTGGAACACCTCCTTCCTCCCAGCGACATTAAATGGACAGCTCTTCCACACTTGAAATATATCTGTGCACTCATCTGCCATGTAATAGGACACTTAATTAATGAAGACGCTCCAGCATGGACTCCTCAATCCACATGCCTAGAGCCTCTACAAACTCAACACTGCTATATGAGATGTCTATACAGCATTCCTGCATTCTCCATGAAGTACTTGAGATTCTCACCTCCATAAGACACTACCAGTTTTTCGAACCTGAGCATGTGCTATGTAGGAAAGAAAGGGTTTGCAATAATTTCTGATCAATTCTTCACTCTTGCCTTTCTACTTTTTGGAGCTGTTGAATGGCTGCTCCCTCTCTCAGAGCTCCTGCTGCCAAAACTGCTTGGTTAGCCTGGGCATGGGGATCACTTTTCTTATTTTCTCAACAGCTTTCTTCCAATTGGAAAACGGTTTGGTAACCAACAGCCTCTCCTGTTTTCTGAAGACACTTCCCAGATTTTCTGCAGACCTTGCAAAATGCACCCTCACAATCCTGATCATATTTCATATTTTCCTCGCTTCTTATTGCTGCAGCTTGGGTACTCGTGTCTCCTTGCAGATATAACTTTGCTGGTGCAGTGCTTCTTGGGCTAACTATAGGTTCTAAATCCAAATTCTCAACCTCCAAATCATCTTCACTCTACTATTACTATGAGCTGATGCTACTACTACTATGAGCTGATGCTACTACTATGAGCTGATGCTACTACTACTATGAGCTGATGCTACTACTACTATGAGCTGATGCTACTACTACTATGAGCTGATGCTACTACTACTGTGAGCTGATGCTACTACTACTGTGAGCTGATGCTACTACTACTGTGAGCTGATGCTACTACTACTATGAGCTGATGCTACTACTACTATGAGCTGATGCTATTACTACTATGAGCTGATGCTACTACTACTACTATGAGCTGATGCTACTACTACTATGAGCTGATGTTACTACTATGAGCTGATGCTACTACTACTATGAGCTGATACTACTACTACTATGAGCTGATGCTACTACTACTGTGAGCTGATGCTACTACTACTATGAGCTGATGCTACTACTACTATGAGCTGATGCTATTACTACTATGAGCTGATGCTACTACTACTACTATGAGCTGATGCTACTACTACTATGAGCTGATGTTACTACTATGAGCTGATGCTACTACTACTATGAGCTGATACTACTACTACTATGAGCTGATGCTACTACTACTATGAGCTGATGCTACTACTATGAGCTGACTATGAGCTGATGCTACTACTACTATGAGCTGATGCTACTACTACTATGAGCTGATGCTACTACTACTATGAGCTGATGCTACTACTACTATGAGCTGATGCTACTACTACTATGAGCTGATGCTACTACTACTATGAGCTGATGTTACTACTATGAGCTGATGCCACTACTACTATGAGCTGATGCTACTACTGCTATGAGCTGATGCTACTACTACTATGAGCTGATGCTACTACTACTATGAGCTGATGCTACTACTACTATGAGCTGATGCTACTACTACTATGAGCTGATGCTACTACTACTATGAGCTGCTGCTACTACTACTATGAGCTGATGCTACTACTACTATGAGCTGATGCTACTACTACTATGAGCTGATGCTACTACTGCTATGAGCTGATGCTACTACTACTATGAGCTGATGCTACTACTACTATGAGCTGATGCTACTACTACTATGAGCTGATGCTACTACTACTATGAGCTGATGCTACTACTACTATGAGCTGCTGCTACTACTACTATGAGCTGATGCTACTACTACTATGAGCTGATGCTACTACTACTATGAGCTGATGCTACTGCTACTATGAGCTGATGCTACTACTACTATGAGCTGATGCTACTACTATGAGCTGATGCTACTGCTATGAGCTGATGCTATGAGCTGATGTGGCTGCAGATGATCTCCTAGCGGCACTGAAATAAGAACGAATGTCTTTGAGAACGAATTCTTTGGCAAAATAATATCATTAAACCCGTGAGCCCTTTATATAGTCAGCTAATGTAAATATGATGTAACTATTTGAGTTACTACTTTTAGAACTCGGTCATCACTATTTTTTTAAGACCACAAAAGTCTAAGATGCTAACAATGCAGAAAAAGTGCATCCCAAAGCACTACTAAGTGGATGTTAATTCTGTCTTATCAGCACCAGTAAAAGCACTCACTGAGGGTCTAAAATTCCGTGGGGCATGCCCCGAGAACTCCCTAGCTTATTGGTATGCAAGCACACCAACGTAGGGTGGTGCCCCGCTCCCCCCTTTCCCCAAGTTCTTCAATGCTCTACTTTTCACCCCCTTCACTAACCGAAGACCTGATTGGGTATTACTAACTCGGGTTTAGCCCCACCAAACTCGATAATGACACACTTGGGTTCTTTCTGGAAGTCTTATACAAGGATTATGTTGCTACAGAGATTTTTGAGAACTCAAAGCAAAGCATGTGGCTGTGTAGACACGATCATTAAGTTTAATGTCTGTAAAACAGTGGGAGTCTTTACCGCTGTAAGAGACAAAGAACTGTCCTCTGATGAAGGATGAATAAATAAATTTTAAAAAAAGATTCAGCTTCTTAATGAAACTATCAGAGCTTCGAGAGGCCATTACAGCTGGAATTTTTTTGTCCATACACAGAGACGATCATGCTGGCCTGAATCAGGGCAGCAATGACCAAGCAGATTGTTGGTAAGAACACGACAGCAGTTGTACTTTTGCTAGATTTATAGGTTTTAGGCTGGCACATTTTTGCAGAACGACCTTTACACAGTTGTGGCACTGTTCATTTCATGCTGGGAAGACTCTCCTATTGTGCATAACACCTTCACAGAAGCAAATCTTCTTGTATACACATAGGTTGCAGCAAGTGGATCAGTAGGAGTGGCCACTTCATCATGTTCAATGCATGCAGAGTTCTTCTGTGCCAGATCTAATGCATTTTCTCGGTGAAAAGCAGTTTTAAGGTCCAATTGGCTTGTTCTCCTGAAGGCATTGTCGGATCAGTGCAGAAGCAATTCTGTTGATGAAGGAGTCTTGTATCAGTTCCTCATGGTATTGTTCTGCACTCACAGGTCTGACATTACAATCTTTGCCAAGCTTCTGAAGTTCTTGCAGGAATTTGTTGAGAGTTTCACATGGCCGCTGTCTTCTATGACAAGGAGATGCCGGACAGATATTTCATTTGGTATTTTGACGTGCAATTGCGTCAGTGCTTCGCTTATCCACCCTCGTAGTCGGGGCAGTCCTCAATATAATCAAAGACATTGTGGGATTATAAATTTTGGTAACCAACAGTATTTGGCTTTATATAACAATCAACTTTATATAACAATCAACATCACTACAACTAAACAGAACTAACTACTGCAAAGATTAATTCCATCAAACACGGTAACACGATGTGAAGTTGGGATCATGTCACACCATAAGAGTACATTTACACACCACAGGGTAGTTTTGAAGGGTTAAGATACATAGTTGTGGTTTTCATGAATAGGTTTTCATGAATAGGTACACTCAAGAGCGGCAGAGCATGATGCGCCTTCCACTATATACCACACAATCCACAAATATTCACCACACGCATTTCTTCAGGTTATCAGTGACAGATATTTAACCCTAAAAAATAACCCTCTAAACAGTGTACAAATAGTGTATATATAAAATCGGCTCTTCTCACTGGATCTGTGATGCAACAGATAATTAGGCGTGGAAACTGTCTTATTAACTACTGCCCCTGCTACAGTTTGACCAGCCATCCAGGCTCACACATAGCACAAAAAATAATAAAAACACACACACCCAATACAACAATAGAAACAATGTCAAACTATAATAGAATAGCCTAACAGACTTGTGCCCTGTATAGCATTTGTATTAAGGGAAAGGTAATATGCAAGTAGTCCTCATAAATACATAACCTAAATCAGTGCAGTTCATTGCTGTTTGTCCACTCTTGAGACAGGGCAGATGAGTAGGTGAGGTAGGTACCTTGGCGTTGTCTTCATGTATTCAGCATACTGGGGGCCAATCTTTTTAACCAGGTCTGGCTCCTCCAAGTATGCCACAGCAAGCATGGTGTATGTCACTAGCACACTTGAGTACAATACATGGCCAATAGTCTGCCCACAAAAACAAAACACAATATTACATGATAATACATCCATTGGCAGAGAACAGTGCTGTTATTTTTTTACAGATTAACATTCACAAGATTTTTTTTTTGAAATCAACCTTTTTTTCCATTTCTTTTTCCACCTGCCATTTCCAGTGTACTGATGAACATTTCTAAAGTAGCAGAAAATCTGTGGATGGCAGGCCTATGGCCGACACTGTCAACTGGGTATTTCAAAACAATTCCACTGTCTAAGCTGCATGTTCTAGAAAGGTTTTGCAAAGGTACCTACTGGGAACTTTCCTGAATCTTTACCCTTGAAAAGGAGGCTGACTCAGATAGATTTAAATATATACATATTTAAGGTAGGGGGTGTTGGGGGCAGGGCGTGAGGGGTAAGGGGCGAATGTATGTTCTTTGAGCTCCAGTAACCCTTTTTCATTTGTAAGCGTGCTTCACATGTGACTTCCTGAGGAAACATCAACATGGCAAAAGGAATGTAACTGCAACATATGCAATGGAGGCGCTACTGCACTGCATGAACATGATGATCTGGGGGAATGTCAGTTCGAGATCTTATATTTCCTTACTCTTCCTCCTCCTTGCTGGGAGCACTTATGCTAGTATATAGCAGTTCTGATTCTATGCCAAGCACTCGAGTCATACTCATTTGAGCGAGCCTGGAAGAGAGAAGAATGCCTTCCTCGAAGTATGAGGATAATTCAAAGCTCCACAATTTAAACTGGTCATGCAAAAGCATAAACCTAGCCCATAGCAACTGTCGTCCAGAGCTAGTTTTGTAGCACATTCTCCTTCCAAGTTCTCTAGTATGGCCAAAACTAAAGCAGGTGGTTATCAAAATAGGTGTATATAGTATATGCTGTGTAGCACATTCTCCTTCCAAGTTCTCTAGTATGGCCAAAACTAAAGCAGGTGGTTATCAAAATAGGTGTATATAGTATATGCTGTGATGTACCAATGTCAGTGTGGGCAGTGTGAGCAGATGCCTACACTTGTGCAAAGAAATTAGCAAATCAAAGTTGATTTAAGAAGTTCATCATTCACCATTACAGTGCCACTCAACATCCAAGATTTGATGATAGTGTGTTTAATATCTCCTGGCATGTTAAAACGGCTGCAGATATTTCTTTAGCACACTTTTTACATGCATCTTAATGTACCTCAATGATCAACTTGAAGTTGTAGTCTCTCGATGTTTCAACTAGATGCTCTAGCCTCTATCTAGTCGAAACATCGAGAGAATACAATTTCAAGTTGATTATTGAGAAGGTTATTGTAGTGTTATTATGTCAACTCCGAGAGTTCACTGAGAGATGGTAATGTTTTTTTAAATTCTCGTCTCCAATCTTCTGTTGGTTTCCCCCATTATGTAGTACTTCCCAAAGCTGCAAGGGAAACGGTACACACACTGCATGAGTCTAGCTGGTCGTTCATCCTTCACTCTGCTCAGTTGTGCCCTCAGAGTTTTTCCTGATCTGATGTTGAACATTGAACTTCCTGCAGACCCTCTTTATGTTTGCACTCATCCCAGCTGCATAAGCAATCACTACCATAGGATCCTTCTTTTTACACACCTGATTGCCTGTTTTGGTGTACTTATCTTCCTTTCTACATTTAGATGTATCTACAGACGTTTGCACTCATCCCAGCTGCATAAGCAATCACTACCATAGGATCCTTCTTTTTACACACCTGATTGCCTGTTTTGGTGTACTTATCTTCCTTTCTACATTTAGATGTATCTACAGACGTTTGCACTCATCCCAGCTGCACAAGCAATCACTACCATAGGATCCTTCTTTTTACACACCTGATTGCCTGTTTTGGTGTACTTATCTTCCTTTCTACATTTAGATGTATCTACAGACGAAAGGTTGATGAAGGCTTGTGGATAACCATTCTCGATAAAGACTCTATTCAAATGATGTTCTTCCTTCCACAGGTCGTTATTCTCCATCACTACTCTCCTGGCTCGATCATATAAGCTCTTCATCACTCCTCTTCTGACATGATATGATCTATAATCAAGGTACCAGTTTATGTGTAGGTTTTCTGTAGTAAACGGTTGTAGTTAGCCTTCTGTCTCCTTCCTGTGTAGGTGGCAATCCAGAAAGGGCAACAATCCATTCACTTCCATCTCCATGGTAAACTTTATGGCCTAATCTTGTTCAGATGGTCCAACAACTCCTGCTCACTTCCCCTCTTCACTATGCAAAGGTATCATCCACATACCTTTTCCAAACCCTTGGATTCAGGGAGGAAGTTTTGAATGCAAATTCCTCAAAGAATTCCATATAAAGGTTGGCTACCACTACAGATACTGGAGAGCCCATTGCTGTACCCTCTTTCTGCTTGTAGTTTTCCTTGATACCTGAAGTAGGTGGATTTTAGGCACAACCCCAACAGTTCAGAAATCCTGTCAGCACCCAGTGCAGTCCTCTCACGCAAGCTCTCGTCTTTTGTCAACATTCCAAAAATGACATCCACCACTTAATCAATGGGAACATTGGTAAAAATAGAGGAAACATCGAAACTGACCCAGACACTCATCCCATGCCAAACATTCACCTTGAATAAGCTTGAAAAAATGTCCAGAATCCTTGACATGTGCCAGCTAGAGGTATCAACCGTGCTCTGAACTGGGATAATGGTGCACGTAAACAAGACACAGTTGGCCTAAGTGGAATCTCAGGTTTATGTATCTAGGGACCCATAAATCAGTGGTGGTCTACTTCCAGAGGGCCTAGTTATATTGTATAAGGCAGTTATTGTATTTCTCCCTTCCTCTCCAAATTCTTTAGTACATAACTCACCCTGCTTTCCGGTGTCTTGGTAAGATCCCTCTTCAGTATTCCACATGTCTTGGTCTCCAGCATTCCTGTCAGCTTTGAATTGTAACTGTCTTTTGTTATCAAGACCATTTGTGTGCTAGTAGGATCACGATCTCTTCCATCCTCCTTAGCTCCCCCAGGGCCTTTCTCTGTTCTTTCGTCAGGCAGTTCTTTGGTTTCCTTAGTCTTCTCAAACTTCCACATATTCTTCCTTGAAGCTCATGTGCCTGTTTATCTTCCAGCTTCCTGACCATCTATTCCACTGCAGCTGTGGTGTCCATCAAAGGTAGTCACTTTGGAATATGGACAAGCTAAGACTCAAAGCAAGTACTTCTTCCTGAGTTAGAGAAAGATTCTTCTCCGTCAAATTCACCAGCCATCTGTTCATACCTTAGGGTTAGATATTCACTTCTCCCAATCTCCCTCTCTCCAAAAGTGTCTCCAACTTCTTTTGATGGTTCTTCTTGGATTTGTTGTGGGTCTTCTCTGTTTTCCCCCCTACAGAGTGTCTGAACATCTGGATGCTCTGGTAATCACTTTCCAGTGCTGGTTCCAGTTTGGCCTCTAGGTCTTCATACTTCAGCTGTTAAGAAACTGCTTCTTCTCTAGGACTGGCAAATTCTCTCTGACACGAATGCTTTGCTGGCTCTCTCTGCTATCCTGTCCCCTTCCCTGGTCTTAATGGGAGGCTTCATCCTTAATTTGCTGTTAGAATTTTCTCATCATAGCATCTCGTGCTGAACAAATGGAGGAGGAGGAAGAGAACACAAGTCTGAGATCTTGCATTGACAGGTCACCAGGTCCTGGTTGTTTCTTCAGTAGTGATTTGTACATTGCAGTCGCATCTCTTTTGTCAATTCAATGTCCCCTTGTGACATGATGCGTGAAGCTCACCTAACAACTGGAAAAATCTACTTGAGCTTAAGAAGCATGCAAAATGGCTAAATAGAAACCCACCTGTTGTCTTGAATTAAATTACTTCACTATAGCATCAACAGTTACAGAAGCATAACTGATAATGGCTGTTGTTCTAATTGTTGTTGTGGGATGAGCTATGTCTGACGTGTACCATGGTTGGGGTGATCCAGAGAGAAAAGAAGAGAAAAGTGTAAATGGGATGCCTCATCAAACCATACACACCAGAAGTCACTAACTGCACTTCTTGATTCTTGTTACTGCAATTTGTAGAGAAAAAAACAGAATTACTCGAATATATGAGAGAAAATACAGGACATATTATTATACTTACTTCATGATCCAATCTAAAACTGGTTGTACTCCAAGGAGACTGAGAGGATCCAGAGTGAGCAAAGAGATCACAACTCCAGTCCAGCACAGGCCACTTACAACTAAACAATAACAATATTCAAATAATTTTGTGTAATGTCTAGATTACAACATAATAGTAGCATTCACCATTGCAGCTGCTATGTCAAAAATACATTAAAAGTTACCCTGCGATAACCTTCATATTCTCAGAATCTGGCATTACATTCCTCTATGAGGAGTCACTGAATATTGAGTCCAGGAACAACCTATATCCAGGCAGAACCAAACAGCATGTTTCTGTTGTTGGTTTTACTGTTGTGATGATTTTAGCAAAGGACATGACAATACCTTGGAGCAGGTACTTGCTAGAGTTACCAGCGATGTGGCCTTCTCAAACCCTGAATTTATCTCAGTTGAAGAGTCCCAAGACATGCATTTATTCCTTGACAACCTCATAATGGATATCCATTTAAGACTGATGGCTCACATATAGCAAGCAGCCTCACTTCAAAGTTTTTCTGCATATCAAAATTATTAATACTACACATTGAGTCACTTCCTAATCCTAATGTAGTTGAAGAACTTTGTCAAGAAGTCAACAAGAAGATCATCTGGAGTTACTGACAGACTCTTTAAAGCATTGCTGTCCAACTGTCCAACTAAATTCTTCCCAATATTTGAGGATATTTTCTATGCCTTCTTCCTGTGAAAAATCAGCTGACAATCCAAGAAACTACTCAGTGGTAGCAACACAGAGGGTAGATTTAACTCCCTCGGTATTACATATACCGATATCTGTATAAATAATGTTCTAGATATTGCTGCTGAGCTTTCCCCACTTCCATCTGATATGTCCAGTTGGTCTCACCTGTCAATGTTGTTAAGGCTTTTGATAGCATCTGTCTCTTAATCACTTATGTGACCCTGGAGATTACTCGGCCACTACACTAAGAGTGTAGACAAGGATATTCTATCAATGAACTCTCAGTTGACATAATAACATTATAACCACCTCAACAATCAACTTCAATTTGTATCCACTCGATGTTTTGACTAGATGCTTGATTCCTGACAACAAAGACTAGAGCATCTAGTCGAAACATCGAGTGAATACAATTTGAAGTTGATTATTGAGAAGGTGATTATAAGGATATTCTAATATTCTGTCGAGGTGTCTCTCTTCAAAGCATAGGCTGCGAAAATCTCAATCAGTTACTCCTGAACACGCTCAGGTCCACTAAGCATCGTCTTCTTCACGTCCTTCAATTTCCTTTTTTGTTTTTGTTTCCCAGTTTGTTTAGTTGATGTCGTCAGATGACTCTCCTTGCCAAGTCCATCACAACTTTGTCTTTAGGCTCACCTGCAGTCTGAGTTTGTATCTGTGTGCAATGCTGGTGTCATATGAACCGCCATTATATTTTCAGTCGTGGGTGTCTACAAACATTTAACGGCCTAGCCCTAGCCTTATATCGAGCATGCTAGGGCTAGGGGGTGACATTTCATAAACAGGTAAGGATATCGTGGTGGAAAACATATCATCTGACACGGGCATTTCTTCTCTATGCTCCAACATTAGATTTATTTTCTCTCCTTGTTAGTGAAGTATAACAGATTAGGACGTATAGTCCACACAACACTGTCTTGGCATTTCATTATCAAGATGGGGGAAAAAACAATATACTCGCATACCAGGGAAATTAGTGCCTTTCTCCCCTTCCAGTCTTGTACCTTCCTCCTAGCCATGTGCCCTCTCCCTAGCCATGTCTCCTCCCCCTAGCCATGTGCCCTCCCCATGTGCCCTCTTCCTAGCCATGTACCCTCTCCATGTGCCCTCTCCCTAGCCATGTACCCTCTCCATGTGCCCTCTCCCTAGCCATGTGTACCTCCCCATAGCCATGTACCCGCTCCATGTGCCCTCTCCCTAGCCATGTACCTCCCCATAGCCATGTACCCTCCTCCTAGCCACATGCCCTCCACCTAGCCATGTGCCTCATGTGCTCTCCCCCTAGCTAAGTGCCCTCCCCCAGCGATGTGCCCTCCACCTACCCACATCTCCTCCACCTAGGCATGTCCCCTCCTGACAGCAATGTACCTTCCACCAAGCCAAGTATCCCAGTACTTACCATACACAGCCATTCTCAACTGCTCTTGCTGTATATCCCACAGAGTGTAGGTCATGGGAGCCCAGAATAGAAACTGACACACCATCAACACACTTGCAGCTTGCACATATGCAAGTCTTACAGCCTCCTCTGTTAGAAACATGTCCATTACTTTTCTTATTGGACCTCGGAATACAAAGCTGAACGGAATATTACGAATGTGAGATGACACCGAGGTAATAATAATGGTTGAGCATAGTTACAGGTACTTTTGAGGGGGTTAGGTCATGAGTACGTGGTTATGTGCCATAGGTTTCATCCCCCTCCCATGCTTGACCATGTCCTACTAACATTTTAGCGTCTATTGAAAACACTCATCAATTCAACTGTCTAACACTTTCCAATTAGGAGCTATAACTGCAGAAAATTCGGGCATGGAAGTTTTGAGGTCCCCAACTTTGACTGCCTGTGAATTGGGCGCATGGTTTTATATATATATATATACCTATGCAACAGGTTTTAGTATCATAAAGGTAGCACCCACAGAGAGTTATCTTTTGAACTGTATATCAAATTCATAGAGCGAAGTGTACAAAATCTATGGAGCTCAACCACAAGTTTCATAACACAAAAAAAATTGTATCAGCCCCCATTTTAATTAAGAAGGGAGTTTATTGAGCTTTGAACTTTGTATAGCTAAGCAGGACTAGAGACAATTTGGAAAAGTTGGGTGGGAAAATTGATTCAAACTCCTACTGAATGGATCTATCTACAAGCCATCTCCCAATTTTTAGAGCCATCGGATGCATATGGTGGTTTTTCTCCATGCAATTTCACTATCTAATTTCACTATCTAAAGTCAAACATTGGAAGGGAAACTGGGAGTTGTCCAACTTTGACAGCTTCTCCTTGCGACATGTTTTCTGCTTTCCCAATAATCATAACTTTACTACAGTGTACTGTACTTTCAAATGAGGCACTTTTAGAGCAGCGTTACGAGGGCTAAGATTTTTCCATACTCCAAGCGTCACAAGGTTATGGCAATTTTAAGAGGTGGCCTATATGCAGTTTAGCTCATCTGGTGGCCTAAAATCAATCAACACTCGGTGTAGCCAATTTCCTTTTGCTCATAACATACCTAACTGCTATATAGCCCTAGTCATCTTGACAGAGCATACTCCACTGGGAAGATATATACACCAGTTATAGAGAGGCTAGAACACTTTTGATTGATATTGCTGGATGTATCCAATAAGAAAATGTGCCTATATAGAGAGACATCATTTGAAAGCACACACAATATAAGCAACACTTGGACACCAAAATACACAAACAAGAGAACACAAGTATCGGTAGAAATGTCACAATTTTTATGATTTAGACACAAGAGTCCACTTCAATGTTTAAAACTTCCCCATTGTATAACCTGAATATATACATCCTTATCTGGTAGCCTTTGACACACTAGCTGATCCTGGTAATACCACTTACTTTAGCCATGTATATACCCAACGTTATAGCCCAAAACTTGGGGTGCCAGCTCGCACCAGATCCTTTCTCAGTTGTGTAATGATTTTACAAGGGCAGGCTAGGCAGGTTTAATTAACAACTGTTAATAGTATCACCTGTGCTGTATTATAAACCCAGTTAGAAGGGCCAAGTTGTTCCACAAAGGTGATGAAATAAGATGACCAGGAGAGCTGTAATGGGGACTCCCATCAATAGTGGGAAAAGGCAGAAATGGAAGATGGATGTTCATGACAAAGCAAGGGATCTGGAGGTGTGAGGACAGGGAAGGCCTGCTCACACTTACGCAAGTCAATTTGCAGCCTACAACTTACGTAGATAACACTGAAAATCCCTGTCACAGGAGTAACCACCAGGCCGTCGATCACAAAGCATATATCTCTCACAAACCCCATCACAGTTCTGACATTGGTTGGTACGTAGGGTCACGGTTCCTACAATCCGTCTCGTGCTAAGTAAACCACGTTGCAGACGACCTTTGCGAAGCTCTTATTCGGTCTATTAGTCAATCATAATGAGCACTACAAACTGTGCGTCTTGAAATTTTGAAAAAAAGTTTTTTTGTTGCATTTTCTGAACATAGCTTTATGACATCACTTTACATTTTCATCTATAGGTCTTTTTTAGTAATCCTATCAAAAAAAAACTCTCGCGCAAGTTGTAGAATATAAAATTTTCTTTACATCCCAGCTGTCAGAAACACACCCAGAATACATCCCCTCATTACTAGAATTGTGTGTGTACAAACAAAATGTTGAAAGCAACCAATTGACTTTTCAGTCCTTTATTTTTTCAACAACAGCAATACCCTACATCCTAACTACAACCTGAAAACCAACAATATATATATATACATACACATAAATTAAATACGCATCAGACTTGTTATGTTGCTTTGCTAATATTGAATTAGCAAACATAAACACGTCATCATTTGCAGGGCTCCCATGCCCAGGTCCATTCATCGTCACCCTCCACACATGTCTTCCGACACCCTCCAGTAATCCCTGAAAAAAATAGAACACAAACAAAAGTCATCCTCCACTAATTCCTAAGCTTGACAAAAATACACATAAACAAAAGTATCTTCCAGTAACCTCTGTTTGAAATCTGTTTGACAATAGAAAGCAAAAGAAACATAAACAAAATAAAAATGTTACAGGTCCCCCATGCCAGGACCATGCTCCGCCCTCCATTGAACTCTGATGACTCTCGACGGCAAGCCTGACACTTGTTGCACTCATGTTGTCTTACCCGCTCTACTCCACACAACAGAATTAAACTCTCATTTTGGTTGTGTATAACCACCTAAACATTTGCACAAAAGATCCTCAGACATTAATTTATCAAAAAACCTCCTAACATACATATCCTTGTCCAGAGGAATCATAGGCCTATGGGTACTGGTGGTACCTCACCTTTAGCACAAGCTGGATTAAACTTACACCAACTCAAAACTCCTGTAGGACAATACTCGTGTTGGGATGTTCCATAGTCGACTACTGAGTTATAAAAAATCGCTTTCACATCGCAAATCATCCCCTCTAGGTTGTCATTATTTCTAATTGCTCCACTATAGTAGGTTTGCATTTTAACTATAGACACACGACTAACCCCCCTAGCACCACCCAAAGACACTAGGACCGTAAGGCTCGACTTCCAACAACCGTTTATGTGCATTTGTATACCCATCACTAATTAATGTGTGTGTACCCAAGTTTCCGTCTCTCCACTGAATGCAAAAAAAGGTTTTGTGTTCCTACAACTTCCATAGAACCCGAAGAGCCTTAAAAATTGGCTTTACCTTGCGAGACCCTCAAACCATTCCGTGTAACTTGCTTCTGTTTCATCTTCAGGTCTTCGCGCACACGCTTGACAGAACTTAGACATAAGATAACAATCTAAAACGTCTCCAATGTCCCAAGACATCACCGCAACCAAGCCATAATTTGATTTATGGCCGTCTCTAAGCCATGTGCCGTCAACAGTAATACTAACATCAATGATGTCTTCATGCCAAACCCTATAAAAATCATGTAACCTATGAGCGGCATCCAACATAATACTCTGTTACTGCATTTGCGTCACTCCCTATTGACCTAGTATATATTTTTTTTAACAAGTGGAACTAAGAAGGGGCAACATATCCATGACTGCAGTGATGTGTTCCAGACCAGAATGACTAATTCCAGCAATGCGAGCACCCAGTACTGACTGGATGTTCAAAGAATGCTTCTACAGATACAGGGTTTGAGATGTCTTGAGTGTTGTTACTACAATTTGAACAAAAAGTAAACCATGCCTGCCCTACAGGCTTCAGTTGCAAGGGAGCTCAGTTATCAACTTATTACACCTTTCAATGACTTCTCTACGCTTATCTAAGTTTATTATACGATTACCCTTACCTAGTTCTCCAACACCACACGAGTCCAAAGAGGTAGAGCCAGTAGATCCAGTAACAACAGCCACAGAAGCAGCTGAACGATCCATGAGAGCCAACTTCTTCCTGGTCATAGTCACTGGTCATGGTTCTTCCTGGTCATAGTCACTGGTCATGGTCACCAATGGAACTGGCCTCTCTTCAGACATTTGCAATTGATTGCAAGGTAAGTGAAGGTTCACAGAAGGCGCTACCCCACCTACAGGATCCAAGAGACTCACTAACAAAGGAAGGAAACGGCTAGTAACTTTTTAGTACAGAGATAAACATTAAAACTTGCCTGGCGCGGCTACTGTGACAGGCTCAACAACAGCCGCCTGTAGGGCTTTCTTCTTCTTGTCGTCACTCTTCTTTAATCCTTGGCCTTTCTGTTTAAAATGCTTCTCTGTTCTCTTCCCCATAACTCAACAGTGTAAAAGTTTCAAGTGAACCTTGACCTAAAAAAACGTGCTCGTCTTAGCGGTTGCCCCCCCCACCTGGCCAATTCATTGCGCAAACGACTGGTAAGGGTCTCCTTGAAATTGGCAACATTTTGAGAAAAAATATGTGTTTTCAGCCCTCTTCCCCCCTTAAGGGGGGACATCTGCACTTTTTTTAATTTTTATTTTTTACCTGTGGTTACAACTTTAGAGCTCAGTAGATTCTGCAAACTTCATGGTATGGACTTGATATATAGCTCAAAAGATAGGTCTCTCTGTGTGCTCTCTTTTGATACTAAAATATGTTTCATAGGTATAACTATAGGCAAGTTACTAGACCCTAAAGCGGAGGGACCACAAAAACCTGAATCGCTCCAACCTCCATAGAAACCACTCTGAGTTGCGAAGTGCAAAAAAATTAAAAATGGTACAAGTGGCTAGAGGAAGCTCTAGAGTACACAAGGAGTATATTGAGTAGGCGTGAAAAATTTATTACCTGGTCAAGCACGCGGTTGGAAAATTGAAGGCGTTGACAAGGCGACGCTTTGTCAACGCCTTCAATTTTCCAACCGCGCGCTTGACCAGGTAATAAATTTTTCACGCCTACTCAATATACTCATTGCGTACTCTAGAGCTTCCTCTAGCCACTTGTACCATTTTTAATTTTTTTGCACTTCGCAACTCAGAGTGGTTTCTATGGAGGTTGGAGCGATTCAGGTTTTTGTGGTCCCTCCGCTTTAGGGTCTAGTAACTTGCCTATAGTTATACCTATGAAACATATTTTAGTATCAAAAGAGAGCACACAGAGAGACCTATCTTTTGAGCTATATATCAAGTCCATACCATGAAGTTTGCAGAATCTACTGAGCTCTAAAGTTGTAACCACAGGTTAAAAAAAAAAAAAAAAAAAGTGCAGATGTCCCCCCTTAAGGGGGGACTACACCTGAAACCACAAAAATTTGAACGCATTTTTGTAGCCATCATAACTTCCTCCCCTTTTTTCTGTGAAGATACTTTTGATACCAACTTGTTGCTCATTCTGCATGCTTTAAGATGATATGTGAAATATCTCAATAGGCACATTTTCTTATAAGATGCATCCAAAAAGGCAAGGGTCACTCCAAAAATTGCACCCCCCAAATTGCGGCGAGGATAATTCCCAAGTGCATGGTCTACAGATGCCAAAATTTGGTTTGTAGCTTACCAAGACACTAAGCTGTGATATAACGGAGGCAAATTTATCAATTCATCTATTGTTCATTAGTTCTAAGGCATTTCATTTCCAACCGCGCAAAATACACCCAAAATCTGTGACAGTCACCTCTTCTAATCACCATAACTCGGCAATGCTTCAAGTTAAAAAAAAAATCAAACCGTTATATCACAGATCACTAAAAGAGCTCTCAAATGAATCCTCAAATATTAAAATTGAGTCAAGTGTGGCAAAGTTATGTTCGCCGCAAAATCATAACAAAATGGATTTTCAAAATTCCTGGCAATAGGTGTTGAAAGTTAGGACAATGAAATGCTTGAATTTTGCAATAAAATAGCTTGGCAAAATGTGTTCTTATACAAGTTAGTTGTTTCTTGATATGTTCTTGTACTTCCATGCCTTTCTTGAGTTTGCTGTGCCTGTATGTACACTTCCATGCCTTTATTGAGTTTGCTGTGCCTGTATGTACATGTAAGATGGAACAATATGATGAAAATTGATACGAGATGTATGTAAATGGAACTTCCCTTGAGAGTTGAACATCGTCCCTCAATGAAGTAGTGTCTTCCTCTGTACTGTATGCATAGTTTTAATTTGTTTGAGATAATGTGGCTGCCCAGTTGGGTCTGCCTGGTGGATTTTCACAAAAAAGTTTGGCTTTGAGAAAAGCCGGTCAAAAAAATATAGTTGGGTGACCAGATAAAAATAAGGAAGAAAAAAATAAGGAAGGGAAGAAAAGGGGAAGAAAGGAAAAAAATAAGGAAGAAAAAAACGAGGAAGAAAAAAACGAGGAACAATAAAAAAAATTAAAAAAATAAAAATCCACCCCCAAAAAATAAAGTAGAAAGGAAAAGAAGATCAAAATCTGCCCGACTCATAGGTGATGCCTTCCAGAGTGATGTGTCTTTCCTCCGTTGCCAGTGCTGTAGATCTTATGGACTTTCTCCGTCTCTGGCTCGTGCACCCTGCCTTCTGCTCAGCCTTTTTGATTCGTTTTGCATCCGAGGACGCTATGTAGTTGGCTGTAAAAGCACTTGGAGGAAAACCCAACAATTGCTCAAACAAAGGCGAGAGTCTTTCCAAACCATGATTGAAGGTGATCACTGCCAGAGTAACTGCAATGTCAACACTCACCAGAGAACAGAATCCAGTCTTAGGGCACCGGGACCAGATGATATTGTTGAAAGACTCATTCTGATTCTGAGTAGTAGCACCCAACACACACTTTTCCAACAGCTCCCGCTTGGACAGCTCAGTGAATACTGGCTTGATGAAGGGACCCAGATCCTTTGGTAGCTTAGGGGTGTGCTTGGGTGGTTCCTCATTATCAGCAAGTGCCCGATTGTGCTTGCACCATGAGCCTGATCCTGACGGACAAAACTGGTGGTCGTGTTGGTCATCATGGGATATGGAGTGGTGGAACACGGCCCAGATCGTTCTGTGCATTCCATCCACGTCCCCGGGAAAATTGCGGATAGCCCCTCCGAAGTACACCGTGAGAGAATCAATCACGGATTCATTCAAGCGTCCCCTTTCCCCCCACTTCAGCTTCCGCACTTGACCGCTGTCATCCACAAAGGTCTTCTTCTTCAGGTCACGCAGTTTTTTCCCGAGGCGCTTCTGTACATGTCCCACGCACTCCATCTTCTGAAGGTGTCAAAACAATAAAAACAAATATGTAATCACAAAACAATAACAAATATGTAATCACCATAAATGTAAGCAAATATGTAATCACCTGGATCACAATATCCCTGCCATAAGGATGCTCGTTGTTGAGCCTTGAGATTGACTTGGCATCCCCATCACAGATGACAACGGTGTACCGCAGCTTGTTCCTCTCCACTGACCTCGCCCAAAGAATCGAGGCACCTTCCGCTTCCATAGCTGGAGAAGAACCACTGAAGTTAGAATTGCAGGAGTCCTGGTGCTTGGCCATCCAATCCAGGAACTCCTGCGACTCTCTGCCCATGGTACGCTCATTTTCTTTGCAATCCTTGCAGGATTTGCTGAGGACCGTCACATCAAGTACCTGGCCTGTCTCCCACGATAGCACTGCAATCCACGTCGGGACCAGGTACCATCACACGTGACTGTTACATCAACAACATCATCTGGATCGGCTCCCTGTAATCTATGCAGCTGTTCAGAAGCAGACCTACAGCTCTCCACGCCCACTTCGTGTGCGATTTGCTGGAGCCTGCTGTTGTGTTCGGAATAACACTTGGGGAATACTGGAGGAGGCAAGCCCATTATCCCACAGATAGTCTCCAGCCCTGCACTCCCTCTACCACACATTCTCCCTGCTAGAATAAACCTGGAATTTAAAGCTTTTGAATGCTTGCAGGGGTCAGAAAAAGCATCCTCACCTCCTGTACACAACGGATTGGTGCAGGAGAGAGTCAGCTTAGTACATAGACCCCTCCGATTCAACAGGTTTTCCCTAACAGTAAGCCCAGATCCACAGACATTACAACTAGCCCGCCTAGTGACGGATGCTAGCAGATTTTCCATATCAATGAGCCGTAGACCTTTCATCTCACAAAGAGAATCAGGACTACAGGCTCCATCTGTAGCTGGGGAGCTTACCGAATGCTCCAAGGAGGATGACTGTGGCTTCGCGAGTGCAAGTTTCTTCCCAGTAGCAGTTGGAACTGCCACTGGAGAAGATGTCTCCCCACTTGTGACTACCTTCTCGAACTTCCCTGACACTCTAAGCCGCTTCTTACGACGGAGGGAACGTTGCTTGCGCTCACAATCGACTCGAGAAAACATCACTTTCAAAGAACGAACGGTTTCGACTAACTGACGCTTCGCGCCAAATGAGTTGCCCAGTGGAGAGCATGGCTCAGCACTCATGCGCAACAGTCATGAATAGAATCAGTGTGCAATTTACTTCCTGTTAGGAATAAATGAGCTTCCTATACTATACGTAGTCGCCATTATATGCTGGCATAAACTTACCTCGCCGTTAGAGTTCGTTGTTGTGTTCCCTGTTGGTTTCTCTTCAAATTTTTGAATCAATATGAGAAATTGCATGGACAAAAATCATCATAACTTTGAAATGTAACATCCAATAGCTCTAAAACTTTAAAATTGGCCAGTAGATGTGTACAGCAACAGTTAGAACTGATAAATTTTTTTAATTTTTTTTAATCCAAAGTTTTTCAGGTGTACGGTCCGAAATACACCATGTTCCACATCTCGAACTCGTTGCCCATATGCCCTCTTTTTCTCATTTTCATGCCTCTTATATACGGCTGAGAGTCTTCCTGAACGGTTGCTTGGAGCGTTGGGGTGAAACACCCTGACATAAAAAAATGCATCCTGGCGATTGTTCCAGAAGCCTCTCGCACGTATATCTAAACGTGCCCCATCATCAGTGATGGTAGAAGCAAGTCGCATACTCTCCCCTGACAGTGGTTGTAGGTGGGGTTCGGTTGCTACATTTGAGCACACCTCAGTCAAGAGTGATGCTGTAATATCCCTGATCTGATTGTGACGAATGGTAGGGAAACCCCCCATGTGACAAACCATGGCATGGTCTGGTGAGAATGCATTGCCACAGTTGCAGAGCCTTGGTGTATTGGATAGGGTCCATCCATAGCGCAAGCAAAGTGCGTCTCTAAAGTCTCCCTTATGCCAGAGGAAATCTTGGTCATCCAAAGGTAGCACAGAGAGCCATGATGATGACCCACGTTCTTTGGCTAAATCCACATATCGTTTCAACTGTATAGGCAACTTGTGATATATTTCATTCGCCCGATCTTCACTGTGTTTGCGATTGAAGCATCTGATTTCTTGCTTGATAGTGAACATGTCAATGATATTTTACATAAGCCCCCGCCCATTGATTTTTGAGCCCATACGGGCGCACTTACCAATTTAATGATTTAATGTTGCTATTGCTGAGCCTGTTTAAGGCCATCACATATATAATACAGCACAGTGTGAAACTATTTAGTAACTAACCTAATAACAATCTATATTTTAAAACGAAGTCAACAGTACTTAATTAATACAATTATCCACAATATTAAGTTACGAGTGTCCCGCTGCTCAGGAAGGGGGGGACAGGAGTGGACCAAAGATCATTCCTCAGCTGACCATACAGCAATTCCTTTCTCCTCTGCCACCACTTCCCTACCCAAAACATAACACACTCGCCCACCTCCTCCATCACTGCATCACTTACTCCCTCCACATCTATCCCCAAAAGCAATGCCACCTTTCCATCCTTACTCACTCTTCTTAATTCATCCAGCCACTGTCTTGCCCCTGCAATTCTGCGTACCTCATCTATCAGAACCAGCCGATCCCTCTCAAATTCCCCGCATGTCACCAAGAAATGTTCCACATCCTCCCCTGCTCCACTATCACACATTATACACCTCTCATCCCTAACTATCCCACATCTCTTCTTATCCTCTAACAACCCAGCTGATGCAGTCCTCAGTCGAAATTGCAGCCGCACACCTTCCTGACCATGCATGGCCCTCACATACCTCTCCACCCCTGCACCATTCTTTGCCAATTTATAATAATTCAGCGTACTTTTCCCGTCTACTTCCTCCTCCCAGTCCTTCTCATTTCTCACCTTCACTTTCCCCTTCCACTTGCGCACTGACCCAGCCTCGTTGTTTATCTTGTACTTTCTCCTCAAGATATCATATTATTCCCACCATCCAATTCCTCCATCCTCTCGTAGTTTATTTACAACAACTTTAACCAATCTGCTCTGTTCCAACACCTCTAATCTCTTGCCAAACAAAACCTTCATCTCTTCCCTCCTCTCCTCTAGCTTCCTCCACCCCATATCTCCCCGTATTGCCACTCCTGCTACTGTATCACTTGCCCCCAACAGTCTCCTACCCACTCTCATCTGTGCTGACTCCAACTTCTTGCGAGCATTCCGTCCTCCTGTCCACCACACTTCGGCTGCATGCTCCATACTGGGTCTCGCTAGAAGCTCCCACACCATTCTTCCTCTGTCTACTTCCACCTGCCCATTCACTCTACTCATCCATATTACCTTTCCAACCCACTCTTCTGCCTTCTTTGCCATCTTCTCTAACTGAACATTACCCCTTAGCTTCCTATCAAACCATATTCCTAAGTACTTGAATTCTTTGACCTCTTCCAATATCTCCTCACCAATCCTCCAATGCACTTCTGATTCCTTCTTCCCTACTACCATGACCTTGCTCTTCTTGCTATTAAATTTCATCTTCCACCTTAACACATACGCCTGTACCACATCCAACATAGCTTGCAGTTCCACCCCTGAGTCAGCCAGAAGAACTACATCATCTGCATACATGAGTGCCCCACACCAGCAGCCTTCCACTTTGACTCCTAGCTCAGCTCTCTCCAATTCCTCCGCCATTCCCATCAGATATATATTGAAAAGAAGTGGAGACAAAGGACATCCCTGCCTAAGTCCATTCTCCACAGTGAACCACCTTGACCTCCTTCCATTCAATACCACCGTCGTCTCCACCCCACTATACAATCCTACACATGTCCTCACAAGCTTCTCTTCTACTCCATACTGCCTCAACTTCTGCCACAGTCCCTCCCTCCACACACTGTCATATGCCTTACTTATATCCAGGAAAGCCAGATATGAAGCTTTTTTCTCGCTCTTCCTCACTTCACAAACTCCTCTTAACACCAACCACTGGTCTGAACATCTCCTCTGTCTCCTAAATCCTCCTTGTGCTTCCGTCAAAATCTTATCCTCAGCGAACACTCCCAACCTCCTTGCCAACACTCTCGCAAACACCTTCACCACATTACAACACAATGAAATTCCCCTATAATTCCCTACTTCATCCTCGTCACCATCCTTGTGGAGAGGTACTAGTAAACTCCTCTTCCAGTCCACTGGGCAGCACTCAATCCTCATCACCACATTCATCACCTGCACCATCACTTCCACCAACCTTCTACCTCCATACATCAGCATCTCATTCAACATTCCATCAGGGCCTGGTGCCTTTCCTCTCTTCAAACACTTTAATACCTCTACTACTTCTTCCCAGCTTACTTCTTCACACATACCCAGCTCATGCCCACCCACTTCTCCCATCTCTACTTCTTGTGCTGTGGCATCCTCTTTTTTCCTCCCCAGCTCTTCCCAGTGTTTTGCCATCACTTCCAACACCTCGACTTCCTCCTCTACCATCCTTCCCTCTTCATCTCTCACTCCTTTTATCTTTCTCTCCTTCCTCTTTGCTCTTAAATCATTCCAAAAAAGCTTACAACTAGTCCCACCCTGCTCTCTAATCTTCTTTATAGTTCTCTTCCTCAATTCCTTCTTCTCTATCCTAATAGTCTTTTTCACTTCCTTTCTTGCTTCTCTATAGTCATCCCATAGTTGTCTTAATGTAGCCTCTCTCTCCCCTCTCTTCCTGGCTTCCTTTAGCCTCTTACATTTCTCCTTCCTGACACCAATCAACCACTCCACATTCCCTGACCACCATCCCTCTGACCTGTCTGTAATCTTCTTCCTTCCAATTCCTTTCTCCGCTGCAGCCAAAACTTTCTCCTTCCACCTACCCCACACCTCTTCAACTATGTTTCCTCCAAACTCTTGCTCAAGCTCTCTCACCTCCTCTTCCCACCCCATGAACATTTCCTCCACTGCCTCCTGATACTCCATCCAGTCTAGCCTATTGTCAACTCTCCATTTTTGTCGCTCTCTTCTCACTTGTACCTCTCTCGTACCCCACGTAATTTCTCCCCAAATAATGTTATGGTCCGACCCCACATCCAGCTTGCCTGAGTCCTCAACTACCACCCTAGCTACATCCATGTTCTCACTAAACAACATATAGTCTATGACCGACTTTCTCTCCCCACATTCCCACGTCCACCTGCCCTCACAGCACTGCAACTCGTTCCCCACAATCAGACCTCCAACCCTAACCAACTCCAACAACCGCCTTCCATTACTGTTAGGGTTGTCCTCCACTAATTATAATAAATAAACTCTGCATCCTGTGTTAACAGGATGCATATTTCAAATACAGGGGGAAATTACCTTTCATTTGAAATACTTGGTAAGGGGTGTCCAATACATTTTTTTGTTGCTTTGTTCAAACTTAGTTAGCTATCCTAACAAGATGACAACTGGCTCAATGCCCACTACACAGTCAGTAACAGCTGCTACCTTGGGTTTGGAAGAGGTCTTGAGACTTTTGGATAGCAGCAGCAGTGAGGACTCAGTATGTGACCTTTCTGATCCTGAAGATGGTTTTGATGGAGATACATTTACTGGGTAAGTCCAGATAGCTATAGTTACAGCTCTCTACTTGGATAGCTAGAGTTTAGCTATATATTTACCATAATTTAATATAGATCCAATGCCACTGCTGTTGAATTTCCTCTGGAAGCAACTCCAGTACCCTCAGTTTCACCATCCTCTGAGGAAGAACAGCCTCTTAGAAGCAGAGCTGGAAGAGGTGTTCAAGGACACCATTCTCGCGGACGACGTGGTCTACGGAGAAGTAGGGGTAGAATACGAGGAAATACCCGTCCTAGAGGTCAATATAACAGTGGAGGAAGTTCGGGTATTACATGCAGACAGAGTATCTCCCAATCACATGTCAATACTCTTGAGAATCCTGATACTTCAGCATTGACTGTATACCCATTCAACCCAGTGCGTGAACCAGGTTCATATGTTGCCAGTTATGATGAATCTTTCACACCTCTTGATTTCTTCAAGCTTTTTTTTTACTGAAGATATAATAAAACTAATATGCAAGAATTCTGATAAGTATGCTGAAAATAATAAAGACAGATCACCATATAATTATTCTCGATACCCTGGAATGACAGCAGTTATGTTATTGAATTTGGTTGGCTTATTAATTTATTTCGGTTTGGAAAAATTGGCATACTACACTGATTATTGGACGACTACAGGAGATTCATTTCTCCTTTATGGTAGAAGTTTTGCAGGGCGAAGTATTATCAGCAGAAATAAGTTTTTTAGTCTCTGGGGATTCTTACATGTGAGTGATATTGACACAGAAGATCTTAGTGACCGGTTGTGTAAAGTTCGACCAATGATGGAACACTTGAACGATTCAAGTCAGCGCTACTTTCAACCAGATCTAAATATTTCAATCGATGAACGCATGGTGAAATCAAAGGGGCGTTTTCCAATGCGCCAGTACATCAAGAGTAAGCCAGTCAAGTGGGGCTTCAAGCTGTGGTGTTTGTGTGACTCTGAAACTGGTTATACTTATCGCTTTACAGTGTACAGGGGAAAGCAAGGAGAAGTACGATCAAGTAATGGTTTAGCATATGATGTAGTAATTGATTTAGTAAAAGGATTGGAAAATCAAGGATATCGACTTTTCACTGACAATTTCTATTCTAGCCCTATCTTATTTGAGTACCTCAAAGCAAATGGGTTCGAAGCATGTGGTATATACAATTGATATAAAACGTCGTAATGTTCCTAAATGTCTCAAATCTTTGAAGACTGAACTAGCAAAATCGTGTACTGAACGGGGAGAAGGTCGATGGGTTCGGGACAAAAGCTTAGTGTATGTTATGTGGAAAGACACTAAAGTAGTAACTGTGGCTTCAACTATGCATACTGCCACAGGCAATGAGAAAGTGATACGGAAAATGAAAGATAAAGCTGCTCGACAACAGCAACATGATGACAGCAACATGATGACAGCAACATGATGACAGCAACATGACGACAGCAACATGATGACAGCAACATGACGACAGCAAAATGACGACAGCAACATGACGACAGCAAAATGACAATAGCAACATAACGACAGCAACATAACGACAGCAATGTGATGACAGCAACATGACAGCCTCCAACTATATATACTAAGCTCAATTAATGCTCAACGATTTGCATAACTTGTTTTACAGACCAGATTAGTTGCTGCACCGCTGCTCAGTGGCCCTGCCTCATTGCTACCAGAACAGGCGGCCATGCCATGCTCATCACACTTGAATCATGCAAAAATTGCAAACCACAAACATTCTAGCTTTTCCATGGAGGGGGGTTCTCTACTTGTTCAACTTGGCTGCTCTCCCACAAACTGGTCAATTATTGCGCAATTATTGCACAAGGAAGTCAAGATTCCTCCTCCTATAGTAGAGTACAACAAATATATGGGAGGTGTTGACCTTTCGGACCAGGCTATATCTTACTACAATATTCTACGCAAGACTCGAAAGTATTGGCGCACCCTTTTTTTTGCATTTTTTGGACGTAATGGTGACTAATTCATATCTTCTGTACAAACTCCACCTACCTGAAGAACGCAAAAAAATGTACTCACAAAGCATTTCGGGAGAATTTGGTAGCTCGGTTATGTGACCTAAGAGATGGTTCTGAAAAAACCTTATAATCTCCTTCACACAAACAGAGTATTAGGGCTCCTCACCAGCTTACACACACTCCTCGTGAAGAGCGACAATATTGTGATTTGTGCAAAATATTGAAGAAACCCCGACACCGCACCAGATTGAACTGTGTTGCATGTGATATGTATCTTTGCTTTGAACCCAACAGAAACTGCTTCAAAGTTTGGCATTCTAGTCAATGTGACCATATGAGGAACTAAAACTTGTTGAAATAAATATAATTATTGTTATTGACAATCTACCATAATCGCAGATGGGTGTGGCTTTGTGTTCATTTGAGTAAGTATGATCTAACATTAGGTCTTAGTAGTATACATATATTACATGTTTATTAGAGTTTAGTACATATCCATACTACACAATAAAACTACACATGTACATCTTTTTTGAAATGAGAATCGTATACATTTTTATGCCAATACCGGCAATATAAAATAATGAAATTTATCATATTTCACACATCTTCAATGGGAAAAAAATTGTTCAGTGGTGATGATTGATGGTTGTGTAATAGTTTGAAGTCATAAAAAAGGAACTTTATTGTACAAAAATTTGAAGAAATCGGAACGAATATTGATTCCTAAATTTTTATCTAAGTTCAAATTAATATAATTTGTTATGGGTGTGGTTTATTAATCTTTTGAAATTAAAAAAAAATAGTATAGCTCAATTAGCTTTTAGATTATACCCATATTGCTTACCAATATTCCCTTTAGTTTTTAAGTGATAAATATTTTAAACAGGAAGGTAAAAAATGAGAAAAATTTGAAAAATGCTGGGGGGCTTAAAGGGTTAAACCCACCACCTGGTATATACGTCTAGGTCGCGTCAAAACATGACGACGCTAGCCGAGCGGAGCGTTCGTCCCGCACTGCGTTGAGTGGGATTTGGGTAGCTTTTTGATTTTTCAAGCCAACGTAATCGTAGAAAAAATGCTGGAATCTATACTTAGCTAGAAACTAGCTCTAGCACTTGGCTAAACTGCTGACGGTGCAGTTGACCACGTGCTATCATCAGTGCGCCATTGTATTCCTTCGTGCGGTTCTAAGGAAACGCAAGGACGTAGCTAAACGAACACAATGCAGCTCTGCTCGAAACCGTGCTAGCCTTAATTATGCAACGCAACTGACTAACGGCGGCAACTGATTTTTGGCCCGGAGGTAGATGGCTTTTTTGTTTGTACACTTTTGTCTCACCCACTTTTGTATTAAAAAAAGAACTTAAAAAAAAAAAAATATTTAAAAAAAAGTTTTAATATGTGATAAAAAATAAATAAAAAAATTAAAATTAAAATTAAAAAAATTGGGGCGTAGAACATATCACGTGCTGAACTTTACATATATCAGAGAATTATTGAAGCAATATTTCCCAGGTCTCAGCTAGAGGCTATAAATTAGAGCAAAAGAAAATTCTTGGAAAGAAGTAGCTATTCAGGTAACTAGCTAGCTAGCTAATACCAGCTCTTTATGTGCTTCCTCCTGCTATATAGCCAAAATCAAATCAAAATCAAAATCCAAGCAAATATTGTTGCAGCGGAACGGAACTGATTGACAACCAGCCTAAAGTAATTCTCACAAATTTTTCTGCTGGTTCTCGACAACAAAAATCAGAATTTAGCAGCAAATCTAATTACTTCTTACTGAAATAATTTAGCAGAAATGATTTATTTGTCACGGATTTATTGATGGTGCCACTGCAAAACGATCACTGTTGTTAATAAAGCAGAGAAAAACCTTGCACTTCACACATTGCTTGTCTTTCTTATCATACTTGCACACAATGCAATATACTTCCTTTTGTCCACATGCATCAGTCTGTGCCGAGCTCTAAAATGGGAACTAGGTGGTTGGCCCACAGAAGAAGATATGGGTGCAGTTGAAGCCTCCTAAAGTTCCCTCACCAACTCGCCAATAAAAAATTTATGGTCATATTTCATCCTTTGGGATGCAGCAAGGCTTTCTCTATATGTATGTATGCATTGGTAATTGCTCTGTCAATGCAATGGTCTTCCAGTATTTCCTTGTGGCTCTGGGGTCTTGTCTGAAAGTATTGGAGGAGCTGATCTGATCAGTTAACTCTTCCCATCAGAAATAGATGCCATGTGCTCCCCAATGCCTGCCGATGTCCTCACTCTTCTCATTGAATTTCCCGAGTAAACTGTAGATGCCACATACCAAGTCTTTTCATAGTGTGAAAATGAGGATTCCATTCCAGAACCACACCCCATATCCCCTCTCATACACTGGCCATAACATCTTTATCTTCTGATGTTTCACAACAGCCAGCAAGTAGGGTCCATGACCCCCACAGCCCCAAATCTCTGTTTGACTAACTTTTTGTGAAAAGCGTCCATGTAAACAATGTATCTTATCCTTTGCAGTTCTTCTAGCATCTGCATGACTACATCATAACTGAAACCATTAGCACTCTCTCTCCATGTTTCCCAGGGTATACTAAAAAATTCCATGTGCAACTATTCAATGAGTCACACAAAACCCAAAGCTTGAGATCCCACTTTGTTAGCTTCATTCTAACGTACTGCTTATGTGAACTGTCCTTTGTACCTTACCCTTCGCTCATCAACAGGCACATGACACTGGTGCGGTTGGTAGAATTTCTTACAATTAGCTCTCGTGCTGTCAAGAAGAACCCGGACTTTGTAAAGATGATTGGTATGATCGATATTAGTTGGGTCAATATCACTGATGTGAAAAAAGTCAGAATGGCAGAGCAAGCATCTCTGCTGATTTAATAAATTGAGATGAAAAAAAGAGGTTCTGTGGACCAGTAGGAGAAATTGTTCCTGTGGATGAAGGCCCTTGTAAATAATGATTGTGCAAAAATTTATTCGATTCAATCCATTGGGGGTGACGTTTATAGCAGCGCAAAAGTTGGGGTTTGTACAAATGCTGTCAATAATTTCATTCTCGAAATAATAGTAGGAAGTAATTGAGGGAACTATATACTTGCACCTGAGGGTATATTGGGACCAGGTGTTCATGAGGGTAGAAAGTTGGATTGGACAATGTAGCATCACTAGAGCTTCTTCATGTCCAGCTCATCAACTGGCAGCAATCCTCGACCAGGACTACCTAGTCTTCCTCAGCCCTTACCACTATTTCTTCTTTGGCCTCTACCTCCATTTCTTCCTCGGCATTTTCCTTTACTCCACGGCTTCTTTCACTATCCCATCCTTGGCCTATTCCAACAGTCATTCTACAAGAAAAGAAAGTTGTAAATTCATAAATCCAAACATGTTTTGTTTATCAAGTCTTACCCATGCCATGGTCTGTTTAAGAACAAGATGAACTAGACTCACTCACTTCCTATTTCTACACAAATTCCAGAAGGCATACTTCCTTCATCACTCACAGAAGGATCAGTTCCACATCTCTCTTCGCTCTTGGTCACATCAAATTCTTCATTCCTAAATTCAAATCTTGATAGAATGCCTCTGGATCAGAGAGATCAATGACTTCATCTACAGAAGAGCTATATACATCACGTTATCTCTCACTGGAACATAGCTACAACCTCATTTAGCCTTTGACCATGTGCTCAAGTTCTGAATAGAAGCTTCTTGAACAACTAGCCAACTAGAACCAAGTAGAAAATTCTCAAATACCACCCCTACATTCCTCCCCCCCCCCCCCCCCCCCCCCTTCCCTTTTCCACTTTTTTCCGTTTAAATTTAAGTTGTAAGATTTTTTCATGTATATAACTACCCATGACCTTTCTACTGTGTGTCTAGCAAGCTTCAGGGGGAAATTCCTTACTAATTAAAAATATATACAAGTGTATATGGTGCAGTAGGAAGAGGGTTAATCTGGCGTGGCCGACCATTTACTTTCCCTACATTGGCATGACAAGGGCGGGGGAAGACTAAAGGCCCTGCCTAGCTAAGACTCGTGGATCACCATTCTGTGCCACCGCCACCCCCCCAAAATGCAGGAGATCCTAGAGTGACATTCTGACTTCCAGGAAGACCTGATTGAAACTACCATCCTCAGGTACCAACCCAAAATCTCCTTCCATCTTCGCTCATGCCCACCTTGTCATATAAAAGATGCCACGTCTGCCTCGAACAACTCTAGCAGGCCCTGTCTGATCTTGCAGGTCAGCCACTCCCTAAAGCCTGGTTCACAATATGCTGCTCGCATTTCTTCATCACTTGAATAGTTCTTTTCTTGTTCCAGTCACGACGCATCTGTTGACTGATTTATTTGTGTTTTGACAGAAAAAAGTTTCTCCTTTGAAGAGGTGAATGTGGAAAGATTATAGAGGCAGTGAGGGATATTCTTGCTGTATCTGGCAGATTAATGGGTGGAGTTTTGTAATTGATGAAGTGCAGCAGCAACGACCCGGGCAGATGGCGTTGCGAACAGATGTTTAGGCCTCGCGACATTGTGGACAGGTGTTGCAGTATCTGGTGCCCCCCCTTTAAAACCCAAATCACCAAATACTAGGATACAGTGACCGGGGGAGTCACTGTAGCCTAAGTCACTGTATCCTAGTATAGAGTGACCTACCGAGGGATAGAGCCCCCTTCTTATCGATGATCGGCTGAGGAGGCAGTTCATTTTAGCATAGATTCAGTGAGGTTTATTTGTTTTTATGTATGATTTTCACATTATTTTTATATAGGAAGAGGGATGAAGAAAAATATACAGTGACCATATATGAGATGATAGCTGATGAGTTGAGGAACATTATGACCAAAATTTAGCTGCTTAGCAACAAACCACATTGTCGTGAATATGATTATAATAAACAGGAAGTTAAAAAAAAAAAGCATTCAACTTTAGGTGTACAACAGTTTACCATTGCTCATCACAATGGTAGCTGATGATTTAATGGAGTTAGATGAAGGAGAAAGGTTGAGAAATGGATAACTTGGTCTTAGAGAAATTGCTGTAAAATTCCCACGAAAGGACGAAAGGACATAATTATAGGGTATCCTTATTATTACTGAATTCTGCTGCCATACATTGTCATCATTGAGTAATTTTTTAATGGCCATTTTTAATAATTGGTCTTTGTAACATTGCTAAACACACCATAATATTTTACCATGCAGGAATTAAAAAATAGCATCAATTGCTATTTGTAGCCTCTATATTGTATCACCCACATTAGCTACATCAGGTTGATAGCTATTAAAAATTTGTTCCAATTTCAAGTTCATTTATGTGAAAGAGACATATACCTTAATTAACCTCTGTATGTTTTACTCCCCTTGGAAGGCGATATCATGGAGGTCCTTGGTTAGTAAAAAAATCATGATTAAAATAAAACATTAAGGTGAACTTTTATTGTTCAGTTTCATCAATTCCTCCATCAGAGTCACTCCTATCATGTTTAGTATATGGATTGTTGCAACTGTCCTGGTCCATACACTTACAGAATGATGTGCAGGACAGACTTGCTTTCTTACATGAGGAGCTATTCCTGGAGCAGGCATTTTGGGCAACACAGCCACAGGCTACATCTTTCATAAGCTCTGGTGGGGCAACCTCGGAAACACCAGTAGATGGGGAGGGAATACCTTGTACAATATCCCATCCAAATTCACAGATATTCACATCAGGTGGCAGCATCTGGTCAGCTGCTTTCCATAGCATAACTTGCAGGTGGGCTCTCTTAATATGTTCATGCAATGCTGGATCAGTAGGTGGTAGGCACTTGATCTTTGGTGTATCTTTCCTACTGATGAAAATGGTATGACGCAGCTTGTTCATTGCATTTTCATGTTGCTTATCCTTGTAGAGGAGACTAACAAACCTGTACCCAGCTTTTATGGCATCAGAAATATTTGAATTCTGTTCCCCAAGGACCTCCAGTTGAAGCTCATGCTTCATCATGATCGACACAGCAGATACTTTACCTTTGCCAAACAAATAACTCACAGTATCGCATTCCGTGAGGGCACGTATGGCTAACAGCTGACAGCACTTGTTGCCAAGCTGCTTTGCAGTTGCATTGATGTCGATCACTTTTCCATTTGATTTTTTCATGGTCATTTGTGCAGTGGCTTGCCACTTCCAACAGAAGAACACCAATAATACAAATATATCTGTGTCATCTGACACTACTTGCACATGTGTCCTCTTTAGGCTAGTGATGAGGAACTTCACATAGCCGATGATGTTGCAGTCAGCTTCCTCATGTTGGGACACTGGGTTGATTTCTCCCACCATATTCACATTGGGGCATTCATTTTCAGTACAGAACAACTTTATCAACTCCTTCTTGTTGTGGGCACTTTTCATGATTGAGTCCCTAGCAGGTAGAGCTGTCTCCAATGTGAGTGTCAGTGATGGGCAAACAGTCGCTCCTGTTCTCCTCATACGCTCATGCAATTTGATAGATCCCTCCACATATCTGTCAAAGACTACTATTACATCATGGCTCCTTTCCACTGCTCTAAGGAAGTTCTTCTGGAGATTCTTGACTGTTCCTACTTTGGGCCAAGTAATTTGAACAACATTTCATTCCCATCCACTACATTCACCTCTGGCTCACTGATGTCCTTGCACCATACTGCAAGTTTATGCAGCAACTGGGATTTGCTGCTCTTCCTGAGATACCCATAGTCATCAAAGATGGCAGGTGGAACTGGTGCAAGCTCATAGCTCAGGATACTCTCCAGGGTAATGTTTGTGATATAACTAGCAATCTCCCATATAATAATTCCATGTCATAGATAGTTTGGTCCCCTATCTTTGTTCCCTTCTTCATAGACTCCATGGTGACAACCTTAGAGTGGATAGATTTATAGAAACCTCCAGGTAGGGTTCCTCTGAATTCTGCTGCCATACATTCCCCGATTGCTAGTGCATCATGAACATTTACCTTGTCATCATCAGCAATGTGCCCATTGACAATGTTAAAGAGGGTATCTGCATTTGTCTGCTGCAGTGGGTGAGGGTACTCTGCTAGTTCCTGTTGGATTTTCTTCCTGTCTGCTTTGTCTGCCTTCATTCTTTCTCTTCCTTCCTCTTTGTGTATGTTTGTCTTAGCATCATACTCACCTTCATCATGATCATGAAACATTTCATCCATCACCTGTGAAACTGTATTACAGACATGGTAGGAGAGAATCCATCCTGCAACCTGATCTGGAGATAGTGTCAGTCCAACAAGACCACCCTTTGCTTTGCCATGACGAATGTATGTCTGTTCACCAAACTGATCTGAGAATACAGCATTCCAACTTCCACTGCTGTGCCGACAAACATGATGACCCATGTAGAAGACTACAAGTTCCAGCTGTGCCTGGAACTCCATTAGGTGCCAAGTTATGTATCTGGCATAGTTCCAATGGCCAGCAGCAAAGAAATATGGCACCATTTTGTTAAGACAATATATATGCAGCACATAATTGCCTTCTCGCTCTGCTCTGACAAACATGTGTGCCAATGCAACTGGATAGATGAGGCAGTCTATCCAAAGGCGGCCTGTTTTTGATGACCTAACAGACCCAAGCTCTTCCTCTATGGCCTCATAGGTTGTTTTTCCTCTGAGGATACAATCTTGCAGAAGCCCAGTGACAACCATTCGGAGACCTCTCATTGCCTATGGCCAGGCTTTTCCATTGAGCATGCTGCTCACACCTTTATAAGCAGCGTTCAATATTTATTCAAAGCCAGAGCTCTTCATTAGCTTCCCTATGCATCCCAGGAATGACATTAGTGTGTGCATGCCTCCTGGTCTGACAATGAGGTTTTTCCATCTTGTTGGGTTAGACCACTTTATCTGAATTGCTACTTTATAGAGCTGTAGATCAGCCACGCCATGAGCCTTCATGAACTCTTCAATGTACAGAATACTTGTGAGTACCGTATCTGGATGGCTAGGTGGAGCATCTATGAGAGGTCCATAGATGTATTTTGTGGCTTTAGATACATGCCCTGCAAGGTGGTTCATGTAGTTTACATGAATATCAAATAGCAAATAGACCTTGAATTTTTGAATTTTGGGTGGACTTTGGGTGCCTGTAACTCTGACATGGTTATGTCTATACCTATAATTTTAGTGTCAAAAGAGAGCATAAAGCAAGGGAAACATTTTAAATACAATATTAAGTATTTCCTATGAAGCATGTGGATGTTATGGAAGTTTAAAGTAGACCACACCCATTTCCGAACCTAGTAATATTATTCGGGTAAAGCCTTCCCTTTAAAGAGCTGTATGGGAAAATGCTCAATGATGACAGGGTGTCATCATGCATTTTCTGATTCAGTACACCTTAAAGGTCTAAAAACTGTAAAAACATTTTGGTTGTACCCTATTGCAAGGTATAGCCAAATTTGGCTGCCTGACTAGTAGGAAATGGAAGTAACTTCCCACGGCTGAAACAATCGAATAAATGACATCGCATTTTTTCTTGGTTGAATTCCATATCTTCGACGGCATCACCCCTGGCCATGTGGTACGCATATGCGATAGCAAAGACATCACAGATCTTATACCCTTTGCTGGACAACTAACTGTGTCCCCACCATACCTTCCAGGTCTTTGATGAACAAATGGTAGATCATTGCTAGCTGATGAGTCAATGATGGGCTCATGCCACTCTCCACCTATTTGCTGTCCAAGTGTGTATCCCTACAGCCGGACGTAACCTAGGGACTTTTTAAATGAAACTGGTAAAACATAGAATCCAACACCAAGAAAACATGCTGTACCAAAAGCCACTTGTATAAACGGTCAAAGATACATCATACAGCAAGAAATTGGTATGAGTTGCACAGGAGAACTCCACGAACAGCTGAGATAAGCAAAGACTCCAGCATCTGCACCCTGAATTTTCTCAACATAGCGTTATCTTTGGTGAAAAATATAAGTTTAATGTTTAATACAAAACCAATACCGAGTAGTGTTTCTTAGTGAAATCACAAATAATTTAATTGATACACTCCATGCAATTGTCATATATAGTGTATCATGTTTCTATATGTCTCGGACATCTTGCAGCAACAATAGAGAATAGAGGCATAATTATAGTAATTATCTTGCAGGGAATGGAAGTGAATTTTCACCACTAAAGCAACAAATTAATTGACTTCACCTGATTTCTATCTTGGCATTACCTCTGGCCATGTGGAATGAAAATGTAATAACAAATGTACTGCAGTCATTTTGCTAACCAATTAACCATGTCAACAATAGAACATTGCGAGCTACGAGTCAGCGATGACCTCATACTACTTGCTGTCCAAGACAAATCACAGCAGTTGCCATGATGAATTTTGGATTAGTTTTTTTTTTTACAGATAAAAGATCATCTTCTTGTGCCTGCCTTCCTGAGGTTAATTTCATACTGACTACTCTATTTAGGAAACATCTTATCTCTTTTCCTTGAAAATGCCTGGCATTTGAGAGTCTAGGAACATTTCAAATGAAACTGATTGGGCATAAGATCCAGTACCTTGAAAGCATGCTCCCACAAGCAACACGAGTGTTCATCTTGCATCAGGAACTAGAACAATAATCATATACATTCAATGCATCTATGGGATGTCTATACGTTGGAGAACAGAGGAGGTTGGAGACCAGAGTAATAGTAACACGTGAATGCATGCAGACAGGAAAACTAAAGAGGTCTGACATTGCTAAACATTTATGGAACCAGTGCCACCAATCTTGTTGTGAGAAGACTTCAAATGGAGGGATTTTCTTGTTAAGGAAGCTCTGCACATTTACTTCAAACCCAAGGTTTGGAGCTTCAGCAGAGATGTAGGGCTTGACTAGCAGCTATCAAGACTATCACAACCACAACCACTATTCATTGTTGTCATGGCAGAAGTAAATAATTTATCATGCATCACCCTGATGAAGGCCAACCCATATTTATTGATCGACTTGATCGACTTTGGACAAATAATACTTTGGTTGGAAAGAGCAAGGAATTTATTATTTTAATTTATGTTAATTTTTATTTTTTATTTTTTTATTGAATGTTTTCCATAAACAATCCTCCACACTTTGGTAAATGCAACATATCAAATGCCAGAAAGCAGTTGACTCCTCCTTAAAACCTAATAAAATCGAGGTAACTATTGTTATCACAGTCATTTTGGTGGGACTGACCATCTTTATGGGACAATTTAGTTGAAAATGTCAAATGAGAAAATTCAAGTTGATTATTGAGAAGGTCATTGTCTCTACATTATGTCAACTGAGAGTTTGTTGAGAAGAATTTCTTATTTTCAATCTCAGGCAATAGTCCAATAGTCCAATAAGATCAAAACCAACCTACATTTTCATAATAAAGCCATTTGTTGAAACTTGCTATTTTCTCTTTCACATTTATTATTATTATAACGGCCTTGAATAATGATGTGTTGATGTAGAAAATTATGTAAGTGGAAGAGACACCAAGAGCTGGTGGAGCCAGAAGCTATCACAAGTCTCCAGAGAGATTTGTTACCAGGCTCCAGAGGGTCTACAATCTATGGTTTGTCCTCTGTATAAAGTCAGCAATGGCCAAGCTAAACTCTGGAAGAAGTAGCAAGTGGACACCGCTAGTGCAGCCCCTAGTCACTGACGGTAGCGGTTTCCCTTCTCGATACTTTGTCAAGATGAAGAGGTTCGCCCGGGAAGGTGAGGGGGTCACAGAATCCTAAAGGAGTCACTGAATTTTAGTATTCAGTGACCAGGGGATCACTGAGTACTAGGATTAGGTGATTGGGGGTTACCAAATACTGGGGGGACACCAGATCTTCCGATACAGGCCTTTACCGGTCCTGGCTGTAGATCTCTCTCCCAGCACTCTAAGTGGTCTGGGAGTCCATGGAGCTTCCTTTCATGGCCCTGCTGCCTACAGCTCTCTGGATCAGTCCAGGCAGCTGGTTGCCAAAATAGTTGGCCATGCACTTGCCACCACACGAGTCATCTGCTTCCTGCCTTCCAGGATCTGGTCGAAGCTGCTGGGAGGTAGGACTTCCATTGATAAAGTAGATGTTCCTCTCTTGACAACTCCCACTCTCATAGGCCATTGATTAGGTGGTGTTCGATGAGCTCTGGTGCTATGCCCCAACACCCAATTGAAAGTTCTGGCCTTCTACTTCTCCATTCTCTATGCTGGAGACTTGCCAACTGTCTTACCATAATCTGCCCTAGATCTCCACTTGCATGACTGAGAGATCCAGCTATGTCTCCTGTACTGGCTGGGGATCTAGATGACCAGAGGAGAGGTATAGATGACAGAGGAGGGGTATAGATGCCCTGTATGCCAAGCTGTTGTCAACCCTTTTGGGTAGCACCAAGTTGGCTGTGGAGGAAATGGGGAGTGTATTCACCACTTTGTTTTCTGAGGGACGCACTCTATGCAGTTGCCCAGTCTGCTGCACTAGCGCCAAGGAGAGAAGTACCTTCACTCATTCATGGATCCCACAGCTTCCCCGCTGATATCTACTATCCACACTGGAAATGGGGTTATTTGTGGCCCTAGAAGTCACAGTCATTTCCACTCTACAGTAAATAACTGTCGCCAGATGATCTACTACCCTGGTCCATGCCCTATCTGTGGGGGAGGAGTGGAAAATGGCAGCCCACTTAGAGGCTTGCCGCTCAGTAGGGGTGTCCTTCATTCCACTGGTGATGGAGTCGATTGGAAGTTGGAGTGCCAGAGCAGGTGACACCATCAAGATCCTGGGCCGGCAACTGGGCCAGAGAATTCACCTCCCCTACTCCACCACCCACCACCAATGTGGATCCACTGCAAACTCATCAGACTAGCTGAGGTCGATGGGGTTATGTGAGTCATCTTTTTAACTCCTTGTTCTTAACTATGTCTGTGTAAAATGTTTGTAGTAATAATATCTTGTGACACCGAACCACTGCTATGAAGATGAGTGTGGTTAATACACGAGTTAAATGAAGGGGCTTAAATAAAATGGAAATGGTCGACAAAGAGATTGAAAAATAACTGTGGGTTCCAAGATCTACTATATATAAGAAAGGAGCTGTTGGATATTATGCTTGTGAATTGTGAATGAGAACAGGGGCTGCTTCACGATTGATAACTGTAAGGGAAAAGATGCTGGAGTTTTATTATGACATAACTACTTTTGATGGTACTGAAACTACTGATGCTCTCTCGAATAGCAAGTACATGAGAGGACTGGCTACAACCTTGTTTAGTTTATTTTATTATTTATTTATTTATTCTATTAAAAAAAATCTATTTATGTATAGCTTGGACCTATTATGACCAGGAGTGGTTTATTGGGTGCATTGTCAAGAATATTACCTTATCTTGCCCATAATATAAGAGAAATCAGTGCTGGATGCCTTTTCTTTGTGTCGTCAGTTACTCTAGACCTATATACAAGGACATGAGGTCGCCAGTACGAATTGTCTTCTACAGACTGTGATTTTATCAATGCTCTTCTGCCAATGCAATAGATGAAATATTGGATGTTATTAATTGTGATGAACTTACTTTTAATTAAAAGTAAGTTCACACATTTAATAAAGTGTCTTTTTATACATGTGCACAAAACTTTGGTTAGGAATAACATGCGAACATTATGCAGGACACTTTCTAAAGTTATGTACAGTATAAAAACGAACAATTTTCATAGCGTTACTTAACCATGAATGGTTTGCTGATATTTGATATATATCTAGGTCAGATACATATAGTCTTGTGATAAATTTCAATACTTCTGGTAACTGCATACATGGCAACCATCACCAGAAGAGGTGTGTTTTTACATGTTGGTCCGAAGCCCCCAGGCCATCACTTTATCATTACTGCTACATTGCTCTATATCTAACTTACAGCAAGGAAATCCATTCGGAGCAGCTCCTTTCTCAGCAAAGGGAGTCAGTGGGTTCTGATAAGCAAAGGTGATTCAACTTTCCTCAGATGAAAAGCTTCCAGAAAGAGCAGTAAAGGCCTAGAAGAGTTAGTCTTATTACCAAAATTTTGTGATTTTCAGCCTTTTTTTCCTTACTCACCCTGTCAAACCGGAATGAAGTGTTCTGACGTGATGGAGCAGCCTACTGAACATATGCAGTTGGGAATTCATTGTTTAGCATGTTAATTTTTTTTTTTTGCTGAGTTTGTTGTAACTAGGCACTTATGGTGTTAAGAGTTTAGTTATGCAAATCCAAGCAAAGAAACCAAAAGATATTCCAAGTGGAAGTTATTTCATGGCAGCCTTTAATTCCACTGACTCTCCTGTTGTAACATTTCCACACACATGCACATCCACATCAATACATGAAGGTAGAGAAGATGTCAACCTGACCAAAAGATATGTCTTACACAATCATTTCTGTTGCCAGCCTTTGATAGACAATGAAAAAGCTGAACTTGGGGGTAGTTAGTATTCAATTGCACAAGTAATGAAGAAAGGTGGGTGGGTATGGGAAGGTGGTGCAATTTCTAGTATCGCAAGGATCACCATAACAGGTATTGCATATGTTCTAGTATATATGCTATGCAGCATATATAGTAATGTTCTCTCAAATTTCTAACTTATTTACATGTCAATTCATAACAGAAATCAAAGCTAAGTTTGACAATGCTCTTATAATATTATTATCATCAGTTTAATAGTTCAAAATTATATTTTAGCACAACAATCGCTATGATTACCAGCCAATCAAATCCATGAAACTATGTTCATATGAAGGTACTTTCTCAATAAGCAACTTTAAATTGTTCCTTGATAATCATGATGATAATAGCTATAAGGAAACTCTATTTCTGTTTTGGGATCCATTGATGGATAGTGTTACTTTAGTTATCAGTTAATACTTTACATGTATATATAATTATATATATATTTAATTTTTAATTGTATACTTTGATATAGCTACCCACTGCAGTATTTTCCTAGAGGTATAGAATACTACTCTATTGTACGCACATGTGCGTATAATAATAATAATAATAATAATAATAATAATAATAATAATAATAATAATAATAATAATAATAATAATAATAATAATAATAATAATAATAAAAATAATAATAATAATTTAAAAAATAATAATAAAAATAATAATAATAATAATAATAATAATAATAATAATAATAATAATAATAATAATAATAATAAACAACAACTATAATAAACAACAATAATAAACAACAATAATAAACACAAAAATAATAAACAACAACAATAAACAAGAATAGTAAACAACAATAATAATGACCAATAATAGTAAACATAATAGCATAATAGCAAACAACAATAAAAACACAACAATAAATAAACAATAAACAACAACAAAAACAACAACAACAATAATAATAAAAATAAAAATAACTATACTGCAGTGAGTGGCCCAGATTATCTGACGGCGAACAACTGCAGTGGAGTGGTGACCCTACCCCGTTCTTCTATGACTGCAGAGAATCCTCAACACTGTCATTGATCTGGAAGAGGTACCATTTTCCTTTAGGGAGTATTTCACCCTCCTCTACAAGGGTGTGTGAAAGATTTCTTTTTGACCAACAACTACTGAGGTATCACGATTAACTCGGGTTTGTCAAAGTGCTGGAGATTTTCATGACAGAATTGAATCCATGGACGTTAGCCTTCCACACCACCAATCGGCTACCATAAGCACACAGGTTGTTTCGATGCAACATTCTCAATTCAGGAGCTCATTGCGAGACATATCAGCAAGGTTCAATGGTTCACATCTGCTTATTCTATCTCCAGAAGGCCTTCGACAACATAGAGTTTGTAATACTTCTAGATCACCTATTCTCCATTCGTGTCAATGGGAAGATCTGTTGCCTGATCAGGAATTGGTATAAAGATGGGAGATGCTTTTTCAAATAAATGGGAGAGTTCCTTTTATGTTTCAAGTTAAGGGAGGTTTACTTCAAGGCTCCATCCTACACCAACCATCTTTAAATTTTCATGAAAACCCTTTCTGAGATCTATGAATGCTTCAAATCTGGGTTTGAGTGTGAACAACAGGTGGACCCTACTTGCATGCAGATAATATTGGGACCCTTGAGCTTGAAAGATGGCATGCAGGCTCAAATCACAGAAGTATGGAATTTCACCACAAACATTCAATGAAGCTAAATGTTATTACATGTGAATTTTTTTCTTCTCAGAAAGCAGAAGGTCACTTCTTCTTATATCAATATTCAAGCGAATACACTTCTGGCCACTGGCACAGTGAAGTGCCTTGGATACCTATGGCATTACGACCTCACTGCAAAACCATCTGTCAAGAACAACATTCCAGGCCAGAAGATCCTTTTTTCTGCTATGGTGGCATCAGCATTTTATATTTTATGAAAAACTTAAATTTTCGCGGTAAACCATGAGCAGCTTTTTTGGTGTCTCACTAAATGGAAACTATCCTGCCACTTACTATATTCATACTTGTAAATGGTACATACACATCTCAATCTATCAGAGTTCAATGGAATTGGTCCATTTCTGACTCCTTTACTGATTCCAATGGAGTGTGCCAGGGAGGAGTATTGTCTCCAATTATTTACTTACATGACAAGATTATCTGCCACTAACAGTGGATGTCACTTTGAGCATTACTATGCTGGTATCCACTATTATGTTGAAGACATTGCTATCCTGTCACCTTCTCCAGCTGCTCTTGTGTGGTGCTTTTTGATCTCCTTTTTAATGCCCATAGCTAAGTTACAGCTGATCTGTTTTAGCTCCCTGCCACATAATCATTTACCATCAGATGGCTTTAGTTTATTTTTGAGGTTACCAGTATGATGAATCTTGCATATTCCACCAATCTTGATGACTCTGAGGATGTACAAGCCATTTTGAATGACATGATTAGAAAAGCATAAGACTTTCTCATTCTGTAGTAGTCCTGAAGTCAAGACAGAGTTTTTGTTTAAATTCATGCTGCCTTTCCCTGTAGTTTCTTTATGGAGTATAAGGGCTTAACTCTGAATCTTTGAGACACCTTTTTTTTAACTTATGTCTTTCATCTATGGTCTCTTTACTTTCAGGTTCAATGTTCCTTAAAGGTTTATCCTCCTGAGGACATTAATGCTGCTTGTCTTGTAAATTACTTCATTCTTCACATATTCTCTCTTTTAATTTTGCTCACTAACTTTCTTTTCTCACTTTCTCTCGTAGCTAGCCCCTGTCTCCTTACACCTGTTTTTATGTGTTTATCATAGATAATTGCCAAGCAAAGTGAGATACTTACTGATCATGAAAACCCTTTTTTGCCTCAGGCATACAAACATACAAATGGCCTCTGTACACGTGTGCAACATTGTAATTATGTTCATGCGCTTATTTGTACCACTAAGAGACAGTTCAGTATAACAATGGGAAACATAATTATAGATATATAGATGAAAATGTGAGAAAAAAATGAGCGAGAAAGAGCAAAGCATAATAATTATTATGCTGTTAAAACTGAGCAACTGATGTAGGCTATAAAAACATTTTTGCCACAATGTTTGTATGTACCGAGGTTCATTTCACTTTAAGTGTGTATGAACTGAAATATATAACCTCATATGGTTTTGTTCCCACCCATACATTATCAAATGCTTTCACTCGACACCCTATGTTACTAGATTAAACACTTCTAGTATTAATAACAGTAGTATATCAAAGTGTAGTGTATTACTGCAATATGTCAAGTCATTTCACTAGTCAGCTGTATTTTTGGCTAATGATGATACAGGGAATGCTCGAGAAATAAATCGCCATATTCCACTCTGACTAAATTTTTTAAGGTGGGTATTTGGGCACTAATTTTAGCAAGTCGATCTGGACAACATTAAACATTAAAGTGGCGGTGGTGGCGGCTGCAGGGAAGGGCAAGTTGTCGTCTATAGTAAGAGCCATCAATACTTTATTAATTTTAATGCAGCGCTAAATGCATCATTTACCTGATTGATCTGTTCAGGTAAACATTACAAATGATAAAATCTGTGCTTCCAATTTTCTGCTTGCCACTGACACTTATACATACCTAACCCACACATTTTTTAAAAACACTGAGAGAGATCTATCTTGGGCCACTATCACCACCTGCATTTGAGTTAGAGGGAAGAAGTTGGGGACTTGAACTTTTCCAATCATTTTACCATTTGGTCTTCAACAATTTTTGCATACACGAGTCTATATAATATTTAGGAAAAATGGTACTTCAAAGTAGGACAGGCAACCAATTGATATTTAGGACAGGCAAACCATTCATGTTTAGGTCAGCAAACCATTCATAATTAGGACAGGCAACCTATTCATGTTTAGGACAACTGACCCATTCATATTTAGGATGGATGGACTGACATATGAATCATGCGCAAGAAAACTTCCCAACCCACAGGCAAGCATAACAAAACTTACTATTGTGTGGCTCTCTTTGCTAGTTCCCTCAAAAACATTCAAATTGTTTTTGTTTGTATAGATCTTGTAACAGCACCATACTTCCATGTATATTGGTGTGTAACTGTAGAGCGGGGTAGTTTTGAAGTTTCATAATGTGTTCAGGTTCAGCTACACCATCAGAGTTTTCCTTTTCTTATCCTGCCGATAGGTAGGAATCAGAATTTTCATCCTGGATGGTTTAGTCATGCTGAAGCCAAAATAAATAGTGTCTCCTTTCTCTCGACAAATACCTGCTCTTCTCACTGGATCTGTGATGCAACAGATAATTAGGCATGGAAACTGTCTTATGAACTATTGACCCTGCTACATTGTGACCAGTCATCCAGGCTCACACATCGTACAAAAAACACACTCAATATTAGGAACCTTGTTAGGGACCTCCCTAACAGACCTAACAACATGGAAGCAACCTGCAGAATGCTCATGAACAAACTGTTGCCCTTGAAGTAGATCACACTATGCTAATAGACGCACGCATAAACAAACACACAGACCTGGCACTGCTACTTGTATTCCATTGGCTAGTCTTAATCAACCACATGCATGAATTCTACCTTATATGGTCACATACCTGGGGAAAGCCAGCCTAGTTAAGGGCAGCCTCCCTCTGGGCAGATTATTCGGGCTTGAGTTTGTGTCTTGATAGAAGTTGTTATAACCAGTTGCCTAACACACAAAGAGCGTAAGGCCTTAGCTAGACTGTTAGGGGCATTGCATACCTAAAATTTGGTGGCAGCATAATACATTCAACCCAGTTTGAGTAGAAGCAGCTATAGTGAGTTTTGGGGTGATTGATTTCATTGTATCCGACTAACAAGGGACGTTGAAGACAGACGACCTGCTCAGTATTAGTGCAGATGTGTAAAGTGTTGTGTAAAAGTGTGGCGAATTGAATTTTTATTGTTGAGTGTGATCAGTGACCCGACTCGACACACTACCAGACGATGATTGAGATGTCTATGTTGACACAAAACAGAAGCGTGCAGGATAATGAAGCAGACATCACCTCCGATAACAGTGGGAACACCATTATGGACTACAATCCCCAGGTAGCATTGAACCTAAGCAAACAGCAACAGCAAAGCTGAACCCAACTGCCTAGCTACTGCACATATTGGTGCAGCAACAGCAGATCGGAGTGGCCAGGAGGGAAGAAGACAGACAGGTTAGGTTAGCTCAGGCTGAGCTTGATCGCCAATATCGGGAGGAAAAGGAACTACAGCATCAACGAGATGCAGAGGCAGACAGCAACAGCAGCAGAAAGAAGAAAGGCAGGACCATCAGATAGAGGCACAGAGGGCAGCTGACCTCAAGAAGTGGGAACTGGAGAATGAAGAGAAGGCCCGTCAAGAGCAACAGTGACTGAGAGAATTTTAACAGTTGACAGACACATTGGCAGCACTGACCATCAGGCGAGACCTCAACTACAACTGCCCAAGCTATAGCTCATGAGGAATGGAGATGCGCTGGATGATGTTCGCCTGATTTAAGAGCAACATGGCAACCTTTGACATCCAGCAGGGACTGGCTGCTCCACCTGAGACAACTCCTAAGGAGGATGCCCTGACAATATTCCTGACACTGGCCCCAGATGAACTCACCCATGAGAAGGCAAAGAAAGCCATTCTGGACAGGATGGGTATCACACAGTTTGCTCACCTGACAAAGTTCTGGGAATCTATGGTGAAGTCAGGTGAGTCCCGCACTCATTTGGCCTGCCGGATATAAGATCTTGGAGAAAAAGCTGTAGCTGACTGACTGCAACTTCAAGAAGTCTAGTAGGCACATTCGCCAAGGAAAAAAATTTCCGGGCCCTCCTCAAACACATAGCATGCTGGATTCGGTTGCAGAAATCCACCATGTCGAGGGTTGGCAGGTACCTTGGGCGATGAATACTTGCGGGACAGAAACCTAGACTACTCGGTACTAATAAAAGCGAAGACTAGCGAAGCAGACAAATGAGTCTGAGAGAAGACACTTACAACCCCTCCCATGATGGGAAAAGTCCTTCACAGACAACCACCATGGCATCCACACCCAGGCCATTTAGACAGCCCAGAAAGGAAGACAAACGAGATTTATCTAAATACTTTGATGACTAAAGGGTCCAATATGCTTCAACTGCCAAGTGCGGGCATATCAGAGCCACATGCCCCAAGAAGGTCTTCACAGCCTCGGCAGCCGATCTTATTCCAGAACATGCACCGCCCTGTGCGAATGGTTATGTGATGGGGGGGGCGGGGAGGGGGGGGGGGGGGAACTGATGACTTCTGCTTCACTGAAATTTTCAGTGTCTTGGAAATGGATGATGGGACAACCCTGGAGGAATGACGTATGCATGTTCCAGGCAAGCTTAACACATCACCTGTAACAGACTACGCTTGGACTCAGGGGAGCCAACATCATGCATGTAAATGCCAGATTTGTGCAGGATGACCAGTGGACAAGCCAAATGGCCAATGTTTCTATGGCTAATGGTCAGATTGACAGCCTGCCACTAGCACGCATCACTGTGGAATCGAACGGACAATTATATGTGCGCCACGCGGCAGCAAGCCAAGACCTACCAGATGATGCAGTACTGGGAATCGATGTTCCACCCATCCAGACAGTTTTCTATGCAGCGGCCAACTTGTTTCGGCTGCCATCACTGCATGCTAATGCAGCTGTCACCAGACAGCAAGCAAAGAGCGAGGAAGAGTGACTCAGGATGGAAGAATGAACTACCGACATGTCTGAAGTACACCTGACGGAGGTGAACCTGGATGTGCAGGAGGAAGATGCGCTCTGAGATTTGATGAACAACCGCCATTGGCGAGAGGACATGTTTGGTACTTCCAAGGTCGAACCTCGGATTTCCAGGAGGGCAAATCGAGAAGCAGCTCACAGTCAGGCTAACTTACCGATCATCAACATCCAATAACCTGCAGAAGCATCACAAGGAGCATCTCGCAAGGGAGCAGGCTCATGATAAGTCCTTCAAGAAAGCATGCCAGATGGCAGGACTGGATGGCTCCGCATACCACTATCAAGGAAAGTGGCTCTACTGCAGGAGCTATGACTCATTGAGAAATGAGCTCCAGCAGCTAGTGTTGCCACAAGAAAGGCAAAATCAAGCCATTGCCATGGCACCCTCCGTGCCGATGGCAGGACATCTCGAGAGAAAGAGGCATGCAGGAGTTGTCCCATTTGCCAGAAAGCAGCCAGGAAGCTATCAGACCATTACATCCATTGCCGGTGATTTCCAGGCCCTTCAAACGGGTGTCCGTAGACATCATGGGGCTTCTTCCAAGAACCAAGAGTGGATTCAAATACCTATTGACCCTTGTTGACTATGGCAAATGCTATCCCGAGGTGGATGCGCTGCTTCGTTCAGCAGGTGCTCCATGTATAGCCACTGCCCTCATGGGCATTTTTACTCAGTTGGGAGTGCCCAAAGAGGAGCATGGGTCAAATTTTCTCTCTGATCTGATGAAGACACTGTATAAGATGCTAGGAACTCATCACCTGAAGACCTTGCCTTGCCACCCCAAGACTAATGAGGCAGTAGAAAGGTTCAACGGCACCTTGAAACATATGCTTCTGAAGATTACGAAGTAAGAAATCCGAACCTTTGTTGGACTTGCCGGCTACTACCAATGATTTCTGCCAAATTTTAGCTCAATTACCCCGATCTGACTGGGTTGGCAGCACCAACCACTGTCGAGTGGTCCCCAGAGTGTGACTGGGCCTTCAAAGAACTCATGGCCACCCTGTCTAGCCAGCCAGTCCTCACAAGTCCACACTATGACAGGATGTTTGTAACTCCAAACTGCGGACACAGGAATAGGGGCTATGTTTAGTGAATGAATAGAAAGTGATGTGGGGAAGCCTGTCGCGTACTCCTCCTGAAAACTTTTGCCTAGAGAGACCTGCTATTCTTTAGTCGAAAAAGCAATAGTGGTAGCACTACAGCATTTTCAAGCCTACCTGCTGGGGTGAAACTTCGATGTCCAGACTGACCACCGTGCTGGTTTACATAGAGAAGATGAGGAACACCAATGGTCGACTTATGCAATGGGCACTAGCCTTGCAGCCCTTTAATTACACAGTAACCTATTGACCTGGTGCACAAAATGCCAATGCTGGGCTATCTCGCCAGGCATAGATGGACGATGACGCAGGACCTCCAGAAAAGGGGGGGGGGGGGGGGGGGGAGTGTTAGGAAGTGGCTTCCCTAACAGCCCTAACAACACGGAAGCAACCTGCAGAATGCTCATGAACAAACTGTCCACCTTGTAGTAGATCACACTTATGCTAATAGACACACACATATAAACAACACAGAACTGGCATTGATACTTGTATTCCATTGGATAGTCTTAATCAACCACATGCATGCATTTTACCTTATATGGTCACATCCCTGAAGGGGAGGGGGGGGGGGGGGGGAGGGGGTGAGGCCAGCCAAGGTAAGGGCAAGGGCAGCCTCCCTCTGGACAGATTATTCGGGCTTGAGTTTGTGTCTTGATAGAAGTTGTTATAACTAGTTGCCTAACACACTAAGAGCGTAAGGCCTTAGCTAGACTGTTAGGGGCAGTGCATACACTAATACTCGCACACAAAAAAACATAGAAAATTTGTCTCTTTGGTACTAGACAAAGCCTAATCGACTGTTGCCCATTATCAGAATACATCCCACCCCCTCTCCTGCCCCCTATAAAACCTGGTTTTTGGTGACATACACTAACTACAGGAATGAGTTAACGAACTTTTCTTTCCATTTTGTCGTTGTCATAGCAACAGTGCATAACATTTAAGGGAAAACTAACATGTAGGTATTCATCATAAATTCATAATCTAAAATCAATTCAGTTCATTGCCGTTTGTCCACTCTTGAGACAGGGCAGTTGAGTAGGTGAGGTAGGTACCTTGGTGTTGTCTTCATGTATTCAGCATACTGGGGGCCAATCTTTTTAACCAGATCTGGCTCCTCCAAGTATGCCACAACAAGGATAGTGTATGTCACTAGCACACTTGAGAATAATACATGGCCAATCGTCTGCCCACAAAAACAAAGCACAAAATTAAATCACCATTGCTAGTACAAAGAACAGTGATGTTATTTTTACCACACATATATGCACACACAAAACATATTTTTTGAAATTTATTATTTTCAACTTGCCATGTGCAGAATAATCATAAAATGCCAGAAAATGTGATGATTCAGGGCTATTATATTTTTAATGACCAACACCGAATACTTGGTCTTTGCTTACCGGGAACTTCCTGAATCGCTTTGCCCTTGAAAATGAGGCAGATTAGGATGGATTAAAAAAATTAAGGCAAGCGAGACAGGTTAGGGGTAATTGTTTTGTATGGCTTCTTGAGCTCCAGTAGCCTTTTCCTAGTTCTTGTTTCACCATGTGCCTTCACGAGGGAACATCCACTTGGCAAAATGAATGCAACTGTGATGTATGAGGCACTACTGCGCTGCGTGAACATGATGATCTGGGGAGATGTCAGATCAAGATCCTAGACTTCTTGACTCTTCCTCCTCCTTTGCTGGGAGTACTTAGCAGTTCAGATTCTATGCCAAGCACTCTTGAGCATACCCATATGAGCAAGCTTGGGATAGAGGAGAATAATGCATCCTCATTGACTTTCATGAGATGTGAGGATTATGCAAAGCTCCACAATTTAAGGCAATGCAGAAGCATAGACTAGCCCATACATAGCATGTCCGAGCTAGTTGTTGTAGCATATACTCCCTCCTAAGCTCTCTAGCATGGCCAAAACTAAACCAGGTGGTTATAAAAATACTTGATAAGCTACCAATGCCAATGTTGGTTAGGGAGCTTTGCATACTGTTATGCTATAAGTGGCTCCAAGTAAACCTAAAACAATAGCTGCTACAACTGCCAGCTCATGCATGAGTTGCTCTGTAGGCCATGCCTATGCTATTGCTCCGCAAGTTTAAGTTGTGGAGACTTGCATCATCCTCACACTTCATGGAAGGTGGTGAGAATTTATCAACCTTGGGCTCGTATGGCTCAACAGTTCTATTGCCATCGGAAGTACTGCTAGCAGAAACACATCCAGCGAATTACGAGGAAGAATAAACAAGTTTGAGATCTTGCATTAACAGATCACCGTGTCCTGACTGTTTCTTCATAGTGATTCCTCATCGCAGTTGCATCTCTTTTTCTAACTCGATGTCTCCTCGTGACGTGATGCATTGAAGCTAACCCATCAATTGGAAAAGTCTACTTGATTTCAAGAAGCATGTAAAGTAGCCAAATAGATGAAAAAATCTGGTACAAATTGTACACACCACCAGGAAAATACTGCACAGAATTTTTTCCCCAATGTTCCTCTTCTCCCTTGAATTTAGTTTTACAAAAGAGGGCACACACATAAAGTCTGGCTTCAAAAAAGCTCATTGCCAAAGATCAGTTGCCTCTGATTACCATAGCATGAACTAGTTGGAGAATTAGTGGTTGTTCTAATTGCTGTCATGGGATGAGCTATGGCTCACACGTACCATTGTTGGGGTGATCCAAAGAGAAAAGAAGATAAAAGTGTAATTAGGATGCCTCATCAAACTGTACACACCAGAAGTCACTAACTGAAATTCTTTTTTCTTGTTACTGCAATTTGTTGGGGGAAAGAAAAAAGAAGATTTGTCGGTCAAGCATATGGCAGTAATTACAGACTATAATTACAGACTATACATACTTACTTCATGATCCAATCTATAGCTGGTTTTGTTCCAAAAAGACTGATAGGGTCCAGAGTGATCAAAGATATCCCAACTCCAGTCCAGCACAGGCCATTTACAACTACATAATAAATATACGCTGAACATTTTTGTGTAAAACCTGAACAACTGGATTTTAGTAGCATTCACCATTGCAGCTGCTATAATGCAGAGTAGTTTTTCGAAACCCTACCCGCATTAAAAGAATAGCCATTTGGTCTTTTGCCATACTTTAATATAAGTAGAATCTGGTATTATTACTCTATGATAGTTTAGTTTAGTCCAGGAAATTCAGCAGGTGTGTAAGAAGATGCATTGGATGTGGGGGCTGACATAAGTTAAACAGCATAGAGCCTGTCCTAGGAGAAGCAACCTAAATAAATTGATCTTACTTGGCTCTGATATCAATTCTGATGCATTCCGTGCTAAACTTTAAGTATGATAAATTCATTTAGCCAAATCACAACCAAAGCTAAGCATAATCGGTAACTTACTCTAAGATTACTCCAAAACTTCAAAATGGCAGCCATGTCCAGATTATTACTATGTCTGTGAGGGTATAAAGAGCACTCCATTTCATTTTGAAAAATGTGGCTTCAGCCCTCCCCCCCTCACCCTGCTTAAGCCAGTGACTAGGACCCCAAAACCTCACCATGTTTCTACTGCTAGTTTTTGATTTTAACAAAGGACAAGGGAATACCTTAGAGCAGGTACTTGCTAGAGTTACCAGCGATGACTTAAATTAAGGCCTGTCCACACTGCACCTAAACTGATACGCATGAATGCACATTGGGTCCTGGAAAAAACCCCATTTCAAGTCAATGCACATTCATCGCGTCCACACTAGCAAACCAAAAATAATAAGCCTACCAAAAAAGTCAGTCTCAAACCCTGAGCTTAGGATTGCTTTTAGATGCATTGTGGTAATTAACTTTCCTCGACAACCTCATTAGTGGCTATCCATTCAAGACCGACAGCTCAGCCAGAAAGCATTCGCTTCAAGTTATTATTTTTTTAAAACCATTACTGATTATTTTTACAAGTATATATGAGTCACTTCCTAATCCTTGATGATAAAGTTTGTCCCTAGAAGCCAACAGTAAGATCATCTGGAGCCACTGACAGACTCTTTTAAAGCAGTGCTGTCTCCAAACTCATCCTAATGTTTTAGATTTTTTTGGTAGCCCATTAAGCTGTTGTTCCTGTGAAAGGTCAGCTTCTTCTCTCAGACACCAATCAACTACTTAGGGCAAGCCACAGAGAGGAAAGGTTTCACTGCCCCAGCATAAACTGATATCAGTAGAGATAATGTTTTGGGTATTGCTGCTAAACTTTCCCACTTTCTCCTGACATGTCCAGTTAGTCTCACCCTGTGTCAATCTTGTTGAGGCTGCTCAGGGATATTCTACTCTTCGCTTAAGTTCCCTGTCTTTGATGACTTCTCCTTTACCTCACACCTTGTTGTTGCTATTTAAGATTTTCAGTTCTCCATTTTTTCCTAACAAGCGGGTTCTATTTTATTCCACTGGTAGGGTCCACCATCAGTCTTTTTTTCACAGTTCTCTTTCAGTATTTTAGCTGTTTTATAGCTTCAAGCTTCTCAATTACATGTGATTGGTATCTCTAGATATCAAGAGCACATGTCTCTCAGTCATTTATGTGACTTTAGAGATGGGCTCACTTGGCCACTACACCCAGAGTGTAATAGATAAGGATGTCTAATATTCTGTCCAGGCATCTCTCTTCAAAGCAAAATTAAGCCGCAAAAAATCTCAATCAGTTGCTCTTGAACCATTTCAAAGCTTAAGTTGATTATGGTCGTTTTGACATCCTTAAATTTCCTTGTCGGTACTGTTGAAGTTGTTCTCCTATTTCTTTTCTTGATGGCAATGTCATCAGATGATTGTCCTTGCCAAGTCCCTGCATCACAACTTTGTCTTTAGGCTCACCTTGACTAAGTTTGTATCTGTATGCATTGATGGTGTCGTCATCAGGCCATCTTTATGATATCTTCTGATATCTTTGTGCTGGGGTGTCTACCAATTTACCAATCCCCCCCCCCCCCCCCCCCCCCCCAACCTTAGCTTAGCCTATGGCAAAGGTGACCAGGGAGGGACATTACATAGAAGGGTAAGAGTATCATGGTGGCAAAAATAACATATGCCACAGGCAATAAATATGTTTCCCATTCTTAAGGCTGGTGGATGGCAATCTGTTCCATTGAATCCATTTCCATTGCATGTGTTGCGCAATCCATTCCGTGTGCTGCAGGGTTCACAATATTTGCATTGAATCTGTGCATTTGAACCTATGAACCTTTGACAATGGACAGCAGTACTAGCAGTGAAAAAGAGTTGGATTTAATTTGTTATTGGCTAGCAGGAGTTGCAGAAAGAGGAAAAGGAAGATGTGGGTGCATCTATTTTTCGTCGCCGCCGACAACATGATGAGTATCATAATTCGTCATCTGTGTTGTTCATTTCCGGAGGAGTTGAATGAATGAGATTTGTTCATGAAATAAAATTTATCACCATGGGTCATGTGTAAACTTATGATGGCCTGTGCTTGATAGTGCCAAGTAAAAATCCAAGGACTTCATAGAGCGTCCACAAAGATGTGTAGATAGGGTTTTCGTCAAGATTTGTGGCTCCCTATAACTTTTTTTACCTCACATACAAACTTATCCCTGAGGCTTCTCCATTTTTTGTGTATTCTTCAACCTACAAAGATAGAATTTTAACATCAATTGTAAATATGCAATCCACAAAAGATAAATAACAGTAGCACTATATAGCTGAAATATTTTTATAGCTGGTAATAGTTACCTAGTTACCTGGATAGCCACTTCCTTCCAGGCATTTTCTTTGGCCCTGAGATCTTTATAGCCTCTAGCTGAGACTTGCCAGAGGTTAGGGAAGTCCTCACTGTTCTTTGGCCCTGAGATCTTTATAGCCTCTAGCTGAGACTTGCCAGCTTAAGAAAGTCCTTACTGTTCTTTGGCCCTGAGATCTTTATAGCCTCTAGCTGAGACTTGCCAGAGGTTAGGGAAGTCCTCACTGTTCTTTGACCCTGAGATATTTATAGCCTCTAGCTGAGACTTGCCAAAGATTAGGGAAAGTCCTCACTGTTCTTTGGCCCTGAGATCTTTATAGCCTCTAGCTGAGACTTGCCAGAGGTTGGGGAAAGTCCTCACTGTTCTTTGGACCTGAGATCTTTATAGCCTCTAGCTGAGACTTGCCAGAGGTTAGGGAAGTCCTCACTGTTCTTTGACCCTGAGATATTTATAGCCTCTAGCTGAGACTTGCCAAAGATTAGGGAAAGTCCTCACTGTTCTTTGGCCCTGAGATCTTTATAGCCTCTAGCTGAGACTTGCCAGAGGTTGGGGAAAGTCCTCACTGTTCTTTGGACCTGAGATCTTTATAGCCTCTAGCTGAGACTTGCCAGAGGTTGGGGAAAGTCCTCACTGCTTTAATAAATTTCTCTTCTTGAGACATCATAGAATGAGTGCAAAGTGATATGTTTTAGGATTCTATGGTCAGATGCTACGGATTGGATGCAAGAGTTGGTACTCTCCATCCATTAGATCCATAGTCTGTTGCACTACCAGTTCACAATATCAGCGTAACGGATCAGAAGGACAGAATGCGTCATATTGTAAACCGCTTTATGCTCCAGCATTGTCATGGTAGGTGAATAAACTCTCCTTGTTAGTGCAAGTTAGAGAACTATGGAGCCAGCCTAACTCATATTGATGTATTCTCATGCTATACACGCCCTTACTAACTTGACGACCCCTTACCTAGTGCATGCTCTCTACACATTCCTCACTTGTTCATGCATTGCTATTCTATGAACATCGTTCTATATCCAGTTCAGTCTGAGTGGCAAATGCGTACAGCGCTATCCTTCGATGCATGAACAAGTCTTTTTGCTAGTCTCTGATAGCTAGTCTCTGATAGCTAGTCTCTGATAGCTAGTCTCTGATAGCAACAATTCGAGAGTAAAAGGAAGAGCGAATTCTATTTAACTCCCACCCACCCATCATGGCTATCCCCTGCCCATTCGATGGATGCGACTGGGCGATCCCAGAAGGAACAGACACCGCCCTGGCACCTGTCCTCCTCACCACACACGCCATGAACCACCGGACCAACCCCAGAGCTAAACCAGCTCCGGTGAAGCGTCCAGAACTAACATCAGGGGGAACAACGGAAGCCTGGACCTACTTTCTACAGAGATGGCGATCATACGTTACATCAGTACAACTGACAGGTCAGGACCTTACCATACAGTTACTAGAGTGCTGCGACTCTAACCTCAGGCGCGATGTCACCAGAAATACGGTCGGACCCTTACCAATTGAGGGTATGACAGAGAAGGACTTACTTGCAGCCATAAAATCCCTCGCAGTGACGGCCGAGAACACGAAGGTGGCTCGCGTAGCCTTATCAAGAATGACACAGGACCGTACTGAACCCATCCGAGCATTCGCTGCACGCCTCCAGGGACAAGCTGAGGTATGTCGCTTTTTGAAGAAGTGCCCCGATTGTGATGGAGTGGTGAACCAGGGCGAGGAGCGGGTGGCTGACCAACTCTGCATAGGCCTGGCGGATGCAGAGATCCAAGAAGATCTGCTCAAGCATCCCGACCAGGACATGTGCGTAGAGGACACCATCCGCTTCATTGAAGTAAGAGCAGCGGGGAAGAAATCAGCCATGACGATGTCGACCCCTAACAACGCACATGCCCTTGACGACCACGGTGCTGATGCCGTGACGTCACAATACAGGCGGCAACAACGCCCACCATCTCAACGTGAACTCCCCACCCCACCCAGGGGACGTGGCAACACTCCACCTCGTCAACAACGGAAGCCAAGACCCCAGGCAGCACAACCATCAGGACCGTGCACCTACTGCGGCCAACGCGGGCATGGCGAGCAAGAGAAGACTGCCTACCGTCGGATCCATTGCCCGGCTTTCGGCAGCACCTGCACATCATGTGGCAGGCAGCACCACACAGCCTCAGTATGCTGGCAGCGAACGGAACATGAATCCGCCCTCTCCGAAATGGCTCAGGGAATGTCAGAAGGTACCCTGCCCCACCAAACATGGCAGAGTGACACCTCATCCTGGATACAAAAACACTCTCCCTCGCAACCCGTGATCGCCATCCTAGTCTCCTCCCACGCGGAGGACTTCAGGAACCATGGCCACACACTGCCCCAAGAGTCCAGACACATACGCACCACGGCACTCGCGGACACCGGCTGCCAGAGCTGCCTGGCCGGCCCGGACCTCATGTCCAAGCTGCACCTTGGCCCAAACGACCTCATCCCTGTCAACCTGACAATGAAGTCAGCCAGTGGAAACAACCTCCCCATCCTCGGGGCGGCTCTGCTGCGTCTCAAAATCCCATCTGGCAAGGAAACGCGCCAGATGGTATACTTCAGTCCTGAGGCATCCCAGATATACTTAAGCATGGCCACCCTGGCCGACCTGGACATGATCCCAAGAGACTTCCCGTCCGGATCATCGTCCACCCGAGACAACAGGCCCAGCCCCAACGCTGCCCAGATCTCCCAGACCACTCAACTGACACCACCAGCAGAGAGACCCTTAAAGAGGGCGTATGGAGACGCTGCAAGAGCCCCAAGTACCGCTACAATGCCCCCAGAGAGGCGACCGGGAGTCAACCCACCCCGGACTAGCGATGACACCCCACTGATCAACCAGGCGAGACGACCTTGCTCTTGCCCTACAAGATCACCGCCCCCGCCCCGCCCCACAGGCCTTCCCTACCCAGCCACACCGGAGAACAGGGCACGTCTCGAGCAACACCTACTACAGACGTATGCGTCGAGCTCATTCAACATTTGTGAGCATCAGCCCCTCCCTATGATGGCCGGACCTCCGCTCTCATTGAGCATCGACCCCAACGCCGTCCCCAAACCATGCCACACCCCCATCACCGTCCCCATCCACTGGCAGGATGAGGTTAAGGCTGGATTGGACCGTGACGTCCGCCTTGGAGTTTTGGAGAAGGTCCCCTTAGGGACCCCGGACACTTGGTGCCACCGCATGGTGATATGCACCAAAAAGGACGGGTCCCTGAGGCGGACCATCAACTTCCAGGAGTTGAACAAACATGCCACAAGAGAGACACACCATTGCGCCTCCCCTTTCCACCAGGCCAGAGCCGTTCCAGGCAACACGAAGAAAACCATCTTTGACGCCTGGAACGGCTACCACTTGGTAGCCCTCTCACCAGCAGACCGGCATTTCACCACCTTTATTACCCCCTGGGGCAGATACCGCTACTGCTCCGCCCCACAGGGATACATCATCTCAGGGGACGCCTACACGGCACGGTACGATGCGATTGTATCTCACATTAGCCGAAAAACGAAGTGTATCGACGATGCCCTCATTTGGAGCGAGTCTATCGAAGAAGCATACCACCAGGCCACAGAATGGTTAGACATCTGCGCACGGAACGGGATAACACTGAACCCGCGCAAGTTCCACTTTGCGCAGGACGAGGTGGAATTTGCCGGGTTCACCATCACCCCATCTGAAGTAAGACCATCACAGAAGTACCTGGAGGCCATCACCGGCTTCCCTACACCCAAGAACATCACAGACGTACGCGCCTGGTTTGGCTTAGTCAACCAGGTCGCGTATGCCTTCTCGATGGCCCCAACAATGCAGCCGTTCCGGGACCTCTTGAAGCCCACCAACCCATTCCTATGGAACGAGCAGACACAACGCGCGTTCGACCTCTCCAAGACCACCATATGCCAAAAGATTGCTGAAGGAGTTACCATCTACGACAAGAGTCGACCCACATGCCTGGCGACAGATTGGAGCAAAGACGGGATTGGGTACTGGCTGTTTCAAAAACACTGCCAGTGCCCATCCCGCGAGATCCTCTGTTGCCAGGAGGGATGGAAAGTGGTGCTGGTCGGCTCGAGGTTCACGCACTCCGCTGAGTCCAGGTACGCCCCCATCGAGGGGGAGGCCCTCGCAGTGGCAGACGCCCTCGAGAAAGCACGTCACTTCGTCCTCGGGTGCAGTGATCTCCAGATTGCAGTGGACCACAAGCCACTACTCAAAATCTTTGGGGATCGCTCACTCGAGGACATCCATAACACCCGCCTCAGAAACCTGAAGGAAAAGACACTGCCTTACAGGTTCCAGATGATATACATTCCTGGGATACGGAACCACACGAGTGACGCTCTGTCCCGCCATCCATCTGGCGACCGCCTTCCAGCGAAGCTCTACCTCCAGGATGACAACCACTCGGACACATCCAGGATGAACCCATCAGGCATCCCGAAATGCCACGTCGCGTCGCTCTCCACCACATCAGAGGACGCTGACGAACTCGCCACTGCCCTGTGTGCCGCCGTCCATCACATACCCATCACATGGGAAACCCTCCAAGTCGCCACAGTAGCTGACCCGGCACTACGACTGCTATCCGAAGTCATCGAAGACGGTCCACCCGAGGCAAGGCACCACATGCCTGCCATCATTAGGGAATACTTCCCCATTCTTGATACAATCACAAATGTGGACGGCGTCCTCGTGAAAGGTGAAAGGATCATCATCCCACTCGCACTCCGCCAAAGATGCCTCGACGCCCTCCATGCCGCTCACCAAGGCACAACCAGCATGTATGCAAGGGCACAGACATCACTCTACTGGCCAGGCATGTCTAAGGAAATCACCGCAACCAGGCAACACTGTGCCACCTGCAACGGTAACGCCCCGTCCCAACCTGCCATGCCATCAACGACACCGGCCGACCCTCAGTACCCCTTCCAGCACATATGCGCGGACTACTTCCACCACGGAGGGTTCGCGTATCTCGTGCTGGTGGATCGGTACTCAAACTGGCCGGTCGTCACCAGATCCATGAACGGAGCAGAGGGCCTCTGCCAAGTCCTACGAGATACTTTTGCCACCTATGGCATTCCAGAGAGCATCACCTCTGATGGCGGCCCAGAGTTTGCCTCCCACACCACCAGGGACTTCCTATCCTCATGGAGTGTACACCATAGAACGTCCTCCGCCTACAACCCCCACGCAAATTGCCGGGCTGAGACAGCGGTGAAGACCACCAAGAGGCTGATCGCCGGCAACACAGGCCCAGGCGGCACCCTATCAGACGACTTTCACTTGGCGCTTCTACAGTACCGAAACGGACCAAGCTCCGACACTGGCATGTCCCCGGCACAATGCCTCTTTGGAAGGGCCACCAGAGACCTCCTCCCTGGACTCCCTGCCACCTACCGCCCGCACCAGGACTGGACATCGAGACTGGACCTCCGTGAACGTGCGCTGTCCAGACGCCAGGTCACCGGCCGTGCCAGATGGGACGAACACACCCAAGGTCTGTCCCCACTCCGTTGTGGTGACACAGTCACGATCCAAAATCAGACTGGACGTCACCCAACGAAGTGGGACAAGTCTGGCACGGTCGTGGAAGTACTGCAATATCACCAGTACGCAGTACGGACCGACGGCTCTGGACGGCTCACGACACGGAACAGACGCTACCTCAGGCGATTTAATCCTTTCACCACCTCGCCCAACCCGTTCACAGTCACTCGACAACCGACCAGATCAACCACCCCAACCCCCGTCACTACACAGGATCGGCAACCAGCCCCTACGCAGCCACCGACCAGTACCGCGACGACCCCACCGACTGCAGACTCGAGTCACAACGATCACCATCCTCGCCCACTGCCACGTCCAGCAAGTCCGCCTCATCCGCAGCAACCGGCGCCACTACCACCCCCAGCTTCGGCTCCACCAAAGACCCAACCCCAGCCGACCTATGCATCGGTGGCCAAAACACCAGCCAGACCCACTCCACTGCCACAACGCAGCCTGGCCCTCCCACCAACCCCCCGGGAAGCCACTCCTGTACCACGCAGGAGGCCCAAAGCCAATCGACAGGCTTGGCTACAAACAGAGAAACTAATCACCAGAGCCCTAGCCTCTGCTTGGGGGGGGGGATAGAGAACTATGGAGCCAGCCTAACTCATATTGATGTATTCTCATGCTATACACGCCCTTACTAACTTGACGACCCCTTACCTAGCGAATGCTCTCTACACATTCCTCACTTGTTCATGCATTGCTATTCTATGAACATCGTTCTATATCCAGTTCAGTCTGAGTGGCAAATGCGTACAGCGCTATCCTTCGACAAGTGTGACAATCAGGTCACACAGAGATATATCTAACACTGTCCTGGCATTTCATTGTTGAGAAAAAAGCAATATACTTGCAAACCAGGAAAAATCAGTGGCAACCCCCATACCCATCATGCACCTTCTTCCTACCCATGTGCCCTCTGTCTAGCCACATGCCCTCTCCCTCCCTAGCCAAGTATCCTCCCCCTAGCCATGTGCCCTTCCCCCAGCCATATATCCTCCCACCTTTCTCCTCATGTGCCCTAGCCCTAGCCATGTATCCTCCACCTAGCCATAGGCCTGTCCCCTAGCCATGTGCCCCCCACCTAGTCATCTATCCTCTTCCTAAAAGTGTACAGGGACATAGGAAGCAATTTTGAAGTGTAGAGGCCTAACAACTAACTTCAGTTGAAGCAGCTGCATACCAGCTACACGTGTGAGCGCATACGTGCGTAAAAGCAAATAGCGTAGCAGCCATAACTGCTATGGTTCCTATGCCCCTGGTGTACCTTCTCCCTAGCTACATGCCCTCCCCCTAGCCATGTGCCCTTCCACTAATCATGTGCCCTCTGCCTAGCCATGTACCCTCCACCTAGCCATGTGCCCTCCACCTAGCCATGTGCCCTCCACCTAGCCATGTGCCCTCTACCTAGCCATGTGCCCTCCACCTAGCCATGTGCCCTTCCACTAATCATGTGCCCTCTGCCTAGCCATGTGCCCTTCCACTAGTCATGTGCTCTCCCCTAGTCATGTATTGTCCCTCTAGCCAAGTGTTCTAGTAAACTCACCATATACAGCCATTCTCAGTTGCTCTTGCTGTATATCCCACAGAGTGTAGGTCATGGGAGCCCAGAATAAAAACTGACACACCATCATCACACTTGTAGTTTGCACATATGCAAGTCTTATAGCCTCCTCTGTTAGAAACATGTCCATTACTTTTCTCATTGGACCTCGGAATACAAAGCTGAACGGAATATTACACAAATAAAATACTAGTTAGTCAAACAATGTCTATTAACACATGGCATAGAGGAATATTTTCGGGGGTTTAATGCACAGCTAGAATTCAATCAGTGAGTAGTAAACACCTAGAAAATACCCCTCAATACAGGGGAGGGGGGTATAGAGGTTAATAGATAAAACATTGATGAAAGAAGAAGAGAAATATTTTAGGCACTTTTGTAGAGCTGAGTCATTCCTGATGAAGGCTATCGAGCCGAAATGTCGAGTAAGCAAATTTTAATTGATTTTTGAGAAAGTCGTTGTATTTCTACAGACTATGTTTGAGACTATGAATAAACTTTGAAAAATTGAAAAATGTTTCAGTTCAAACTTTTACTGTATTTGTCGACTATCGATTGGATGCTGAATTTCAGTTATGCTGATTTTGGTCTATGCAATTCACTTACCTCAAATCAAAAACATAAAAGAAAGGGAAACTGGCTAACCTTTTGATTGGTTTATTCCTGCAATTCACGTTTTCTGGTTTCCCAACAGTCATAGCTTTTCTGCAGCTCACTTTCAAAGTTTATTTTATGCCCTACATTTTTAATGTTCTATATGCTATGAGAGTTTGCATACTCCAAGCATCGCAGTTATGGAAATTTGATCGTTGTGTTTTAATCAGTTTAGCAACTGTGAGGGCCTAGAATTAATTAATCTTTGTTTAGAAGCCAAACCACAAAGCATATTTCAGCCCTTGTTGAAACATGAGAGGGGAGGGCACTTTTTAAAGTTGCTGGATGTATCTTGTAAGGAAATGGATCCATTGAAAGTACACAGAATAAGATAGTAAAGGGCAAAAACCTTATTGCGATTAACAAACCTGGTTACAATTTTTTGTGATTTCAATTTATAACCTTTGAATGTTCATTTATGTTTGACACTGGACAAAATAGCCCAAAACTTCCCAGACATTGACGTAGATTGGCTGCAAAACAGGAGTCGAGGCAGATGTAAAAGTTGTGATCAATCTAAAGTGTGCACAAAGTTTAGAGGATCATAGACGGAAGTTCAGCAACAATTGGATAGACGTTTAGAATGCCTAGTCATGGTCAACAGAAGCAGTACAAGGAAAGTATCGAACATGTTCAACAGAAGGAGTACAAGAAATACATCTAATCAGTGCCTCTGCCTCAACCTCTTACACAGACAATAATGAAGAGGAGGAGGAAGAGAAGAGGAGGAAGAGAAGAAGCTGTTACTTGGTGACTGGAATGACTGGATACATGATGACTGACTCAATCCGTTGCTTGCATTGTGTTTGCACTCAATATTTTGTGTGTTAATTTTGGTTTCGCAGTGTTGTATTGAGCATAGCTCATTAGCACTATATCGGAAGACTTTACACTTAATGCTCATCCTCTTATCAACATTTACTTTCAATAACTAGCAAATAAAATTCTGGGATACTAGAATAAACAGCTCCATGAAAGAGGACCAGCTGTGTAATGCTTTCATATTTATGACTAGTGTAATTAGGAACTGTTAATAGTATAATTATATCACCTGTGCTGTATTATAAACCCAGTTAAAAGGGCCAAGTTGTTCCACAAAGGTGATGCAATAAGATGACCAGGAGAGCTGAAATGGGGATTTCCATCAATGGTGGGAAGGGGCAGAAATGTAAGATGGATGTTCATGACAAAGAAAATCAACTGGAAGAGTGGAAGACAAGAAGACCAGCTCACACAAAGTTTGCCAGTCAATAGCTAAGACCTTACATAGGAAAGCAGGCAAATTCCAGTCACTCCAGTGACCACGCTGTTGATCACATAGCATATATTTCTCACAAACCCCATCACCTGGTTATGACGGCGTTAAAGTTGTCTCGTCGCACAGACCCTAGGAGCAGTGGCTTGATCGTCACGTGTCCGAACTTCAAAAGGTTTATCCAACATACCGGTAATTAATAATTATTGCACGACAAAAGCGGAACCACACCCCTAGGCCAGCTAAAGGAGTTTCGAGTCGTAGTTATCTATCTTAGGCAAAGAAACTACTCTAAGTAGACTGGAGGAAGGATAAGGCATTGGAAAGAGAACGGAGATACTCATTGGAGGAACCGGTCGGGTTGGTCAGGTTTTGGCTGGACCAACTCTCGGGGGGGAAAAGTTTTTTTTTTAAGTTCAAACTTCAACTAGCTATATATTGGAGGGTAGCTGCGCGATGGCTGCTCAACCTCTGCCAGATATTTCAGCTGAGCCTATTCACCCGCCACCATCTTTTGTGTTTCCAATTTGGCATTAAAAAGTCTGTAAAGCGATCATGTCAAACGACCTGGTTCAAGAAGTGCCCATGGCTACACTACCATCAACCAGACGATATGCTGTTTTGCAGTGTTTGCATTTCTGCACTGAAATCGAAGATCAGCAGGGGGATCCTGCTTTTATTTTTAAGGGGTTTGCCAACTAGAAGGATGGCACTATTGACATAAAGAAGCATGAGGAGTCGGGGTGTTATAAGGAAGCATTACAGGTAATAGTATATAGCTACATGCCTAGATGTTGGAGAAATGTTATCTAAACAGCATGCTCAGGACAAAAAGGATAGTCATCAGTGCCTTCTGGAGATCCTTTCAAATGTCCAATTTTTGTCAAGGCAAAGTCTAGCTTTTCTGGGCGATGGTGGAGAGTTAGATAGCAATTTCATGCAGTTACTGAAATTACGAAGTTTGGATGATCCTAGAATAGAAACTTGGCTTTCCAAAAAAGTGTGATAAATACACGACTCACATTGTCCAGAATGAAATTCTGAAATCTATGTTTCTTAATGTTATAAGAAAAATAGCAGCTAACATTCAATTCTTTGTGTGATGAGTGCTGTGATGTGTCAAGCAAGGAGCAGTTGGTAGTATGCATCAGGTGGGTTGATTCCATCCAGGCAATGAAGAGTTCGTTGGCATGCATAGCATTGACAACATTAAGTTGTAGCAGCTATCAGGGATACACTTACTAGACTTGATTTGCCCCTGAGAAAATGCTGTGGACAACACTACGATGGTACCAGCAACGTGCGAGGTACCAGGAATTATGTTTCCAAGCAGCTATGCGATGAGGAGTCCAGAGCATTATTCATGCATTGCTACGGTCATGCACTGAATTTAGATGTTTGTGATAGCGTAAAAATCTAAGGTTGTTAAAGATGCATTAGATGTTGCATTTGAAGTGTCAATGCTTGTGAAGTTCTCACCAAAGCGTGCTGTTCAGTTTGAGAATGAACTAGCTCTTAATTGTGCAGGTTTACATGTGTCGTGCCCCACTAGGTGGACAGTGAAGGCTGCCTCCCTTAAATCTATCCTGGATAACTACACTGGACTATAACAGTTGTGGGAGTTATCCAAGGATGATGCCTCAGACCCCTCACTCAAAACTCGAATTATAGGAGTTCAAACTCAATTCAGAACTTTTGAGTACTACTACTAAACAACTTGCCTATTTGATGTTGGCACAGTGACAATCTGAGTAAAACTCAACAGTCGCCCACTATTTCTGCTGCAGAAGGTCAGCAAATAGCTAGCATGACAGTGGCCACACTTGCACAACTTCGATCTGATGATGCATTCGATTTGTTTTTGGCAAAGAGTTCAAAGCTTTAGTCAGTCACTGGATGTGGAAGAGCCTGCATGGCCAAGAAGAAGAAGAAGACCTCCCCGGAGGCTAGATGGAGCAGGTGAGGTAGTCACATTCGAGGATCCTAAAGATTACTATATACCGAAAGGATTATGAAGTCCTGGATCTTATCGTTTCATCTGTATGAGAAAGGTTTGATCAGCCAGGGTACAAAATGTATCAAAATCTAGAGAGTTTGATCATTGAAGCAATAAAGAAGGATGATTTTGAAGAGTGCTTTACTGCTGTCATGGAATTCTACCATGATGATTTTGATAGTGAAAAACTTTGACTACACACACCTTCATACTTTATCAGCAAATTATCCAGACAGCAACAGACCTACCGTATCAGTGAAAGAGGTCTGTAACCATGTTAGAAAAATGTCTCCTTTTGAGAAAGTGCTTATATCAGAAGTAGTTATTTAGCTGAAGCTTGTAATTAGCTACCAATGCTGTAAGTGAAATGTCATTTAGTGCTCTCAGACGAGTAAAGAGTTGCATCTGAAGCAAGATGACTCGGGAGAGACTGAACTATCTATTGGTGCTGCATGCACACAAGGACGATACAGACAAATTGGACTTAATTGCAGTAGCAAACAACTTTGTCGCTATGTCTGACCATAGGATGAACATTTTTGGCAAATTCAGTGAATGTGACTATTTACCTGGTGGAGTTTGCAAGAAATGCAAGTCATCTGTGCATCTTGTTCATAATTGTTTCAACATATTTTATAGCTAATTTTCAATAACTCATTTTAATAAAACTATTTTCATCATGACACAAAAAATTCAATCATGTCTGTAATGGGTGGGTGGTGAACCAACTTTTAATAGTGTTAGGTGATTCTTCTCAGTCCATCACCTCTAGCTGAGGTATAATGCTCTCAATATGCTAGGGTTAATTAATTCAAACTCAGAATCTCTGGAAAAAGGTATATAGACAGCCGGATTTTATACTCTGCTGTAAAATAACCACAGATCTAATTATCTAGTGACTTACAAAAATGATCCTAACCATACTCAACCAATCAGATGCATATATTCTAATCATGTGTGCATGTGCAAGCTATCTACAGTTTGCTATCTAGTGAGTTGTAGTCCTTTATCCTCAGGGTGTGCTGTTAGGGCTTTGATCCCTAACATAATAATATACTGTAGTAAGTGACAAGAAGACGAAAACAATGGAACAGTGCAAAGAAAGAGGCCCTATGACAGCAAGGTTCCAAATATATGTATATTCTGAATTTACAGGGAAAAAATGGGCTTGGCAAGGTCAAAAAAGAAAAAGAAAATAATGTATGATAGCAATGATGCTATGTTATGACTGTTAGGGTCTTGCGGGACTCCATTCAAGCTCGTTCCTTGCCCGGAAAATCATGTTTGAGTATGTAAGAGTAATCCTCCCAACATCATCCAGAATCTTCCTGATTTCATGTTCGGTGAGTCCAGGGAGGATGCCACATAGGTCCGAGATCTGGGTGAGTGTGTGCCTATTTCCAGTGTTGTCAGAGAACCTGATAACAATGTACATGTTTATACAAAAAGGTGGACTGGGAATTTATGTAGCTATTCAAAAGTAATCACATAAACTAATAATTAATCAAATATACCTCCTGGCCACACCCAGGTTACACCCACTTCCTGGATGGACCATTTCATTTTACCATGAAGCTAAACTTCTAGAGTTTGCTAGCACCCTTGGCGACCAGCTTGGAAGCGCTCTATAAGTTTTGGAAAAGGGTGAAAGGCACTCCTGTCAGTGGACCATTGCTAAGAGAGAAGGCAGTCGATTTCCATGAAAAGTTACATTAACGATAATCAGAAGCACCCACCATTTTCTGGCAATGCAAGCTGGCTGCTGATGAGACAGACCACAAAGTGTTGCAATCTGAATCCTCTCAGACATCACTGATAGTTCTGAGTGAGACCTCTAGCATGCATGAAAAGGCATGAAAATCTGAAGCAAACAACTTATTTTAGTTGTGTATATAAAAAAAAATAGTTGTGATCCAACAAGTCATGAAACTGGTCACACAACTTAGTGAATCGCTATGCAGGGCTGAGGAGGTAAACGATTCACGAGTCTGGTTATGCAGCATTCACTCACAAGGGGTGTATAGATAACCTTTTGATTAGGCAATGCTTCTCTAAGGCCTGTCCATACTGCACCTAAACTGATACCATTAACCACGAGGTCATAGGTGATAGACATTTCTGGCATTTCAGAATGTGAGCAAGGCATATGATACTGTGTGGAGAGAAGGATTGTGGATGAAGTCCAGGAAGAATTTGTCAATGTGTGCAAATGGTTGTATGAAGGAAGTGTTTTGTTAGATGAAGATGGGCTCAGGTATGAAGTGGAAGCAGGACTGAGACGGTTGTCCTTTGTCACCAGTTCTCTGTAGTGTATATATCATAGGATTGTTGAAGGATTTGGAGGGAAAAGGGTTAGGGTTTGAAGTGGAAGGAACACGGAGCTGTATGCAGATAATAGATAATATTGTGCTGTTAGTGAGAGGTCAGGTCAAGATGTTGGATGTGATGGGGAAGTATGAGATAGTTTAATAGCGAGAAGAGTAAGTCAATCACAGTTGGTGAAAAATGTATTGGAGGAGAGTGGAAGATTAATAGGAGAGAATTGGAGAATGTGGAAGCCTTCAAATATTTTGGAGTGTGGTTTGACGGGGATGAGAGGAAATGTTCGGTGAAGATGAGGGGAAAGGCAGAGTAATGGATGGCAAGAATTGTTTATGAGCAGGGTGAACAGAGATGGAGATGGACAGAGGTAAACTAATATGGGAGTTGCTAGCTAGGCCATGTCCAGAACATGCATCTGAAGTGTGGTGGACAGAAGAGAAGACAGCGTGCAAGATTTGGAAAGAATTCAAGGGAACATTGGCAGGAAAGTGGTTGGAGAGAGTAATACGGTTGCAGGGGTTCCAGTAAGAGGGGACCTTGGCAGGAGGAGGCTGGAGCAGAGAAGGGAAGAAAAGAGCGCGTTGTTTGGATGGAAATTGCAGAGAATGAGCTAAGATAGGCTGGTGAAAAAGTTGTGGCACTGTTTAGTGATTGTCCAGTTTGGTAACCATTCATATCGATCAGGACTTCTGCCTTATTAAAAACCCAGGGGCACATCCCGTAGGGATTTGTGAAGTTGTCAGACATACCAAAGTGACCTTATTTGTTTTGAGAGAAGTGGCATTCAGGAAGCTTCAAGGTCACAGCAGTATGTGTTCGTTGGACAGCAGGAATAGAGGTGGCAATATATGCTACTAGGCTGGTCTTTGAAAAGGAAGGAGCCAAAGCATTCGTTTTGTTTGATGGCATCAATGCACTGAATAGGACTCCTCAATATCCGACTTCGTTGTCCTCTCCTGTTTACTTCCTCTGTAACTACTGATCAAGCTCATAGGTAGTGCCACCATTATGTCTAAAGACACACAAAGGGACCCCTTGGCCATGCCTATGTATGCCATAGCCACTATCACCCTGATCCAAGATGTGAACAGAATCAGAACACAAGGCAGGTCTGGAATGCTGATAATACCGGTGGCAGAATCTAATTACCTTGGACCTGCCGTTGGCTAACACATTAACCCTGCAAAGACTGGCTGGTAACCAAGGGGTAGTTCCTCCCTAGGCTGACAGGATTATATCACCATTCATCATTGAGAGCAGATCTAGTTTTGGTCTCGACTGTGGGATTGGACTCCTTCATTGACAAACTTGGAGCGAGAAGGTTAAGTCATAAGGGGTGACAGTTGCATTTTAGGGAGGAGGCCTTCTCCATATATATATATATATTTTACTTGTGGTTACCACTTTATAGCTCCATAGATTTTGTAAACTTCATGGTATGGACTTGATATATAGCTAAAAAAATAGGTCTCTCTGTGTGCTCTCTTTTAATATTTTTCATAGGTGGAGCTACAAGTGGAGGGAACCTCAAAAACCTGAATGCCTGATTATGCCGCATAAATATCTCCAGATCGAGTTGAAATTAGCACCAGTGGCTAGGGAAGCCTACTCAGCACGAGTGTTTTCATTAAGCGTAATTACATGGCGGTGGAAAATGAATTTCGTCTAAAATTCTGACTCAAATCTTTTATGTGTCCTCTCTGCACCTTTTCCAGTAGTGTTATATACTCCTAACTTTCCTTTTCACCTATTGCAATGTCATTATGTCCTCTGGGCCTTCACAATATAACCTTAGATCTTGAACTACCACTTTCCAAGAATTATGCAACATCTTTCAAGACAGCAGAAACAGATGACAATGCAGATCAGAATATAATGTCAAGAGAATAGAAGTGACCGACTGATGAACCAACCTTTCTATGAAGAGCTTCTCATGGTAAACCCTCTTTCGGCTTCTGAAATGAAAACTACCCTGCCACTTACTTGTATGGTGCATACACATGTCAATCTATCAGAGTTCAATGGAATTTGTCCGTTTCTGACCCCTTTACTGATTCCAATGGAGTGTTCCAGGTAGCTATATATATAGGAGTATTGTTTCCAATTCTATTCACTTATGAAGATTGGAAGATGTCCAGTGGATGTCACTTTGGGCATTACAGTGCTGGTGCCCACTATTACGTCGAAGTTGTTGTCATCCTTTCACCTTTTGCTACTCTTCAATATCAACTTTCAATTTGTAAGGACTTTGTGTGCTTTTGATCTCTATTTTTATGTCTGCAAGTCACAGCTGATCTATTTTAGCAAATCCACATTTGTTATCAAATTTTTGTGGAGGCTACCTTTCTTTAATAAAGTTTATGGCGAACCTTGCACACAGATATTGAAGATGTACAAGTTATTTTGAATGACATGATAACTAGAAAAGCAAACTGCATATTTGAGACATTCTCTTCCTGCAGCCCTGAATTCAAGACTGAGTCATTTGATTCAAACTTCCTTTCACTTTATGGAGCAACAGAAGATGCAAGAGGACATTTTTAGAAGGATGGTGTACCAAAACACTTTCACATATAATTGTAGAGCAGGTTAATTATGAAGGTTGATGATGGTGTGTAACTGGAGAACAGGTTAGTTTTGAAGGTTGATGATGGTGTGTAACTGGAGAGCAGAGTAGTTTTGAAGGTTGATGATGGTGTGTAACTGTAGTTTTGAAGGTTGATGATGGTGTGTAACTGTAGAGGGGTAGTTTTGAAGGTTGATGATGGTGTGTAACTGTAGAGGGGTAGTTTTGAAGGTTGATGATGGTGTGTAACTGTAGAGGGGTAGTTTTGAAGGTTGATGATGGTGTGTAACTGTAGAGGGGTAGTTTTGAAGGTTGATGATGGCGTGTATCTGTAGAGGGGTAGTTTTGAAGGTTGATGATGGTGTGTAACTGTAGAGGGATAGTTTTGAAGGTTGATGATGGTGTGTAACTGTAGAGGGGTAGTTTTGAAGGTTGATGATGGTGTGTATCTGTAGAGGGGTAGTTTTGAAGGTTGATGATGGTGTGTAACTGTAGAGCAGAGTAGTTTTGAAGGTTGATGATGGTGTGTAACTGTAGTTTTGAAGGTTGATGATGGTGTGTAACTGTAGAGGTGTAGTTTTGAAGGTTGATGATGGTGTGTAACTGTAGTTTTGAAGGTTGATGATGGTGTGTAACTGTAGAGGTGTAGTTTTGAAGGTTGATGATGGTGTGTATCTGTAGAGGGGTAGTTTTGAAGGTTGATGATGGTGTGTAACTGTAGAGCAGAGTAGTTTTGAAGGTTGATGATGGTGTGTAACTGTAGTTTTGAAGGTTGATGATGGTGTGTAACTGTAGAGGGGTAGTTTTGAAGGTTGATGATGGTGTGTAACTGTAGAGGGGTAGTTTTGAAGGTTGATGATGGTGTGTAACTGTAGAGGGGTAGTTTTGAAGGTTGATGATGGTGTGTAACTGTAGAGGGGTAGTTTTGAAGGTTGATGATGGTGTGTAACTGTAGAGGGGTAGTTTTGAAGGTTGATGATGGTGTGTAACTGTAGAGGGGTAGTTTTGAAGGTTGATGATGGTGTGTAACTGTAGAGCAGAGTAGTTTTGAAGGTTGATGATGGTGTGTAACTGTAGTTTTGAAGGTTGATGATGGTGTGTAACTGTAGAGGGGTAGTTTTGAAGGTTGATGATGGTGTGTAACTGTAGAGGGGTAGTTTTGAAGGTTGATGATGGTGTGTAACTGTAGAGGGGTAGTTTTGAAGGTTGATGATGGTGTGTAACTGTAGAGGGGTAGTTTTGAAGGTTGATGATGGTGTGTAACTGTAGAGGGGTAGTTTTGAAGGTTGATGATGGTGTGTAACTGTAGAGGGGTAGTTTTGAAGGTTGATGATGGTGTGTAACTGTAGAGCAGAGTAGTTTTGAAGGTTGATGATGGTGTGTAACTGTAGTTTTGAAGGTTGATGATGGTGTGTAACTGTAGAGGGGTAGTTTTGAAGGTTGATGATGGTGTGTAACTGTAGAGGGGTAGTTTTGAAGGTTGATGATGGTGTGTAACTGTAGAGGGGTAGTTTTGAAGGTTGATGATGGTGTGTAACTGTAGAGGGGTAGTTTTGAAGGTTGATGATGGTGTGTAACTGTAGAGGGATAGTTTTGAAGGTTGATGATGGTGTGTAACTGTAGAGGGGTAGTTTTGAAGGTTGATGATGGTGTGTAACTGTAGAGGGGTAGTTTTGAAGGTTGATGATGGTGTGTAACTGTAGAGGGGTAGTTTTGAAGGTTGATGATGGTGTGTAACTGTAGAGGGATAGTTTTGAAGGTTGATGATGGTGTGTAACTGTAGAGGGGTAGTTTTGAAGGTTGATGATGGTGTGTAACTGTAGAGGGGTAGTTTTGAAGGTTTATGATGGTGTGTAACTGTAGAGGGGTAGTTTTGAAGGGTTTGACAGTGGTGGTTTCATGAATAGATAGGTAGTCAAGAATAGCAGAGCATGGTGTGTCTTCATTACACAAATAATCTCCACATGAATTCTTCTGGTCATTAGTGATAAATATTAAATTTACAAATACTGTATAATATAATTATGGTCTGGATCTGTGATGCAAAAGATACATTAGGCATGGAAACCGTCTCATTAACTACTGACCCTGCCACATTTTATCAGCCATCCCGGCTCACACGTATCACAAAATAACGAACAAAAATGCAACACCAAAACACCCAAAAATAATATATAAAAACAAAAAAATCTTTAGCGAAGCCTAATGGATTATATTATTAATATACATCCCACCCCCTTTCCTGGCCCCAGGTCTGGTGACACCTACACTAACTATAAGAACGAGTTAATGACTACCATAGCACAGTGCGTAACATTTAAGGGAAAACTAACATGTAAGTATTCATCATAAATTCATAAACTAAAATCAATGCAGCTCATTGCTGTTTGTCCACTCTTGAGACAGGGCAGATGAGTGGGCGAGGTAGGTACCTTGGCGTCGTCTTCATGTATTCAGCATACTGGGGGCCAATCTTTTTAACCAGGTCTGGCTCCTCCAAGTACGCCACAGCAAGCATGGCATATATCGTTAGCACACTTGCGTGCAATACATGACCAATAGTCTGCCACAAGAACAAAACACAAAAATACATGATAATACATCCATTGGCAGGTGAACAGTGCTGTTATTTTTATTTATTTTTAATAGGCAACAATCTTATCAATCGCCTTCAAAGAGGAATGCATATCACTGAGCACCAGCAACCACTAGTGAAAGTCACCATTGCCATCCAGACAAAGCTAACAAGTTAAACACTGAAGTATGATGAGGGCATCTTTTGAACTTTTTATTTAATTTTTAATTTTTAAATTCTTTTTTTACTTGCCATAAAATGTGTGGATGATGCCTATTATTTTTAATGGCCGACACCATCAATTTGGTATTTCAAGACGATTCCGCTGTTTATGGAAGCTGTTCTGAAAGGTTTTGCACAGGTACTTACTGGGAACTTCCCTGAATCGCTTTGTCCTGAAAAGGAGGCCAACTCATATGGAAATTTGTTATTTAAGGAAGGGGGGGGGGAGGGGGGTTGGTGGTGAGGGGGAAAGTGGGGAATAATCTATTTGTCTTCTTTTGTATGGCCTTCGAGCACTGCCCCACCACAGTAGCCTTTTCCCAGTTCTATGCATGCTTGCTTCACATGTGACTCACAAGGTAACATCACCTTGGTAACTGCAATGTATGCAATGGAGGAGGCACTACTGCACTGCATGAAGATGATGGTCCGGAGAGATGTCAGATCAAGATCTTAGATCTCCGTATTCTTCCTCTTTCTTTGCTGGGAGCACTTGTGCTAGCAACAGTTCTGATTCTATGCCAAGCACTCTTGAGCCATACTCATATGAGCAAGCTCAGGGTAGAGGAGAATGATGCATCCTCACCACCTTCTTTGGATATGCAAAGCTCCACAATTTAAACTGGTGATGGAAAAGCATAGACCTAGCCCATAGCAGCTGTCATGCCTGAGTTAGAAGTTGTCCTGCCTATTTCTCTAGCATGGCCAAAACTAAAGCAAATGGCTTCTCATAATAGGAGTGTATAGTACATGCTGAGATATACCAATGTCAGTGTGGGCAGTGTGAGCAGATGTCAACATCTGAGTGTATATGCTGGGCCAAGAAATTAGCAAGATTTAGAAAGTTGGATCATCAATATCCAAGATTTGTTGATCATAGTGTGTTTAAAATCAGTCTCGAGGTGTTTTTAATTAAGTTTAATGATGAAATGTTTTAATTATTAATACAATGACCTCGGTATGTCAACTGAGAGTTCATTGACAAGTTTAATTAATTAAGTCTTTAGCTGTTCATTCTGTTTTTGTTTTCTTACATACATAGCTATAGCACTATTTAGTATGGCGATCATAGCATCCACACAACTTGTTTGCATGACTGGGAGGGCAAGTCCATTAGCACTGAGATGTGCTAGGACAAAAAATACGGTACAAATTTGCATCAGCACTTTTTCACTGTATTCCACAGTATCCTAACTTATTCTAGCTATAGCCAACATAGCATTGAGTAGGTGGATGAGTAAGTGGCTTCTGTTCTGTTATATATTATGGCAATGGGAAGTGGCTATGGGATACTTAGGGAATGAAGATCAACCTTGTTGGCACTAAAGCGATGTCTCTTGAAGGATGTCACTAATATAGCCCATACTCACCAAAAATATGATTTTCCATGTAACACCTTTCTATAATGATATACATGTATTATGCTTTTGTAAGACACATCGGCTAATTGGATATTATTGTTATCACCTGTGGATTTCTGTACAACGTTACCTCTGTTCTTGAACTTGGAGAATATGATTATGATTCCTAGTGGTGCATACCATGCTGTATTTAATGGCTTGAACATGCAGGAATACTCATTGAAATAAAGAGCTGCTAGATTAGCTGATAGGCACTTCCTAATCACTGCCATCTGCACTATAGCTGCTACCAGAGCATTCCAATTACAGGAAGAGAGATGAGTGAGAAAACCTAACAATATATACATGCACAAATAAGAATTAGTCTGAAAAACCCGTTCAACCTGTATCCTAGTGCTGTATACAGCAACCTGTACAACCAACATCTATTTGATAAGCTACCAATGCCAATGTTGGCCATGAAGCTCTGCATGCTGCCATGCTATGGACGGCTCCAAGTAAACCTAAAACAATAGCTGCTACAGCTGCCAGCTCATGCATGAGTTGCTCTACAGGCCATGCCTATGCCATTGCTCCGCAAGTTTAAGTTGTGGAGACTTGCATCATCCTCACACTTCATGGAAGGTGGTGAGGATGTGCATCATTCTTATCCACTTTGGGTTCGTATGGCTCAACAGTGCCATTGCCGTGAAAATCAGAACTGTTGCTAACAGAAACACATCCAGTGAATCATATAGGAGGAAGTATAAACAAGTGATCCATTTCCTCTGACTGACATGAATGACACTAATTAGCACATACACTTGTGGGCTTTGAACAGCAGTTGATGCCATTTGGCGCCAATAGTAAACGCTGGCTAAAACACTGGCTAAAACAATAGCCAGTTTTAAACACGCAGTATTGAACTTCTAGAAAAGAGAGCGCTGCTTATAAGACTAGCATGCCTAAGCCCTATAGCTCTATCTTCTAGCAAGATAAGATAGCTAGCTACCCATTGAAAATTATTTGTGCACAAAATTATAGTTTGGTTTTTCCTAACTTCGTTGCTAGGGTTTGGCGTCATCCACCATCTAGGAGCTTCCTCAAGCTCAGGTAAAGCTTCTACACTCCATCAGATGTTTCTATAGGAGAAGGAGCATCACAAAAGTTGATCATTAACTAAACATTGCCTCAACATTGAAGATAGCCTTTGGGATAGAGAAAAATTAACTCCAAACAGCACAAAAGCATGGCAGACTAGCACAATCTGGTAGCCAAGACGCTGCTTTGCTTTAGGGCAGATGAGAGTGAAACTGTTCAAACTCTAGTCCAAGCTTCGGGCCCCCCCCCTCTCATACCGGTCTCTTGAAAAATAACTGCCTCACACATTAAAATAGAGTTTTTAAAGGTTAAAATGCACTGGTTGCATTCACACTGAATTCTAATTAGAATAATGTGCATTAATCTGGTCCACCTGCATAGGTAGTTGGAGTTGAATAATTAAAGCGTTCAAATAACTATGCGAGTGTGCGCCGAAAATAATTTTATTCACTAATGTCTTGGCGATGGCTGTAGTTTGGAACTTTAGCTAGCTGTATACTATCTATGGCCTGTGGCCAAACTAGCTAGCTAGACCAACTACATATCATGAGAACTGTTGCTGTTTATACGTCCTGCATCTGGACTTCTGAAGTTGCTGCAGTCGCAACCTTCATTAGTTCTGCCATCCCTCAGCTCTCTCCTCTTTCTTCTCAGCAGAAAATGTTTCGTGCGTATCTGTAGGTAGCTGATCAGCAAGAAAAGGATGCAAAAACAAACTCCATCTTGATACAGTATATGATTTTGTTTGACTTTGGTAGGCTTATTATTTTTGCTTCGTACGATTTATTTCGGTGCTAGTGTGGATGCGATGAATCGGCATAGATTTGGAGAGTTTTATGTACCTAGGATCCAATGTAAAATAATGCCCATCAGTTTAGATGCAGTGTGGACAGGCCTTTGTTCATGTTTTAGTGCTAAGACTCATCCCGTAGAGCAGAGTTCCCTCTAGTCACAGATACCAATATTAACTGTCTAGCACTATCCTATCAGGAGCCACGCTTGCAAACTCAGGCCTTGGAGGTACCACACTTTGGATGCAGTTAGATTTGGCATAGTTATAGTTGGTCAACATTTTTAGTATCAAAAGAGAGCACGCAGAGAGACCTATCTTTTGAGCTATACATCAAGTTCATAGAGTAAAACGTGAAGAATCTATGGAGCTCCAATCTTTTACAGAATTTAAAAAATGGTTCAGTCTGCCCTTTAGTTTTGTAACACATGTATAAAGTTTGGGGTCAAAAAGCCAAAAGCAGATGCCTCTGATTAAGTACTTCACCATAGTATCAACTAATTAGAGAATAACTGTTGTTCTAATTGTTGTTGTGGGATGAGCTATGTCTGACGTGTACCATGGTTGGGGTGATCCAGAGAGAAAAGAAGAGAAAAGTGTAAATGGGATGCCTCATCAAACCATACACACCAGAAGTCACTAACTGCACTTCTTGATTCTTGTTACTGCAATTTGTAGAGAAAAAAACAGAATTACTCGAACATATGAGAGAAAATACAGGACATATATACTTACTTCATGATCCAATCTATAGCTGGTTGTATTCCAAGGAGACTGAGAGGATCCAGAGTGAACAAAGAGATCACAACTCCAGTCCAGCACAGGCCACTTACAACTAAACAATAACAATATTCATCATTTTTGTGTAAAATTAATGTCTGGATTTCAACATAATAGTAGCATTCACCATTGCAGCTGCTATATGCAGAGCAGTTTTAAAAATACATTAAAAGTTACCCATTTAGTCCATTGTCATAACCTTCATATTAGCAGAATCTGGTATTACATTCCTCTATGAGTCACTGAATATTGAGTCCAGGAACAACCTATATCCAGGCAGAACCAAACAGCATGTTTTTGTTGTTGGTTTTACTGTTGTGATAATTTTAGCAAAGGACATGACAATACCTTAGAGCAGGTACTTGCTACCAACGATGTGAACCCTGAATTTATCTCAGTTGAAGAGTCCCTAGAGATGCAATTATCTTCAATGGATATCTATTCAGTTCACAGTAAGCAAGCAACTTCCTTTCAAGTTTGTTTTTTTTGCATATAAAAATAATTATAAATGAGCAGTCTGCTGGACATTTCTTCTAGTATTTTAGTTGTTTTCTTTCAAGCTTCTCACCTACATGTGATTGGTAAGTGCACAGTGATATCTCTAATTCTAGATCTAGAGGCATGTTTTTCTCTGTCACTTATGTGACTCTAGAGATCGGCTCACTCGGCCATCACACTCAGAGTGTAGTAGATAAGGATATTCTAATATTTTCTAGGCTGCCAAAATCTCAATTAGTTACTCCTGCTGCCAAAATCTCAATTAGTTACTCCTGAACCATTTTCAATGCTCAGGTCCATAAGCCTAGCCCTAGCATAGTCTTCTTCACATCCTTCAATTTCGTTTCTTGTTGTTGTTATTCTCCCAATTAGTTTTGTTGATGATGATGTTGTGACTGGGGCTAGGGGATGAAACTTTCATAGAGGGGTATGAATATCATGGTGGTGAAAATGTCACTGATATATAGGGAATAAACGTGTTTCCCTATCTTATGCTCCAGCATTATCATGGTGGTGAATAAATCTCCTTATTAGGGCAAGTTTGAGACTAAGGATGTATTAATCCCATCCAATACTGTCTTCGCACTTCACTGCCAAGAAAACACACACAATATATTCGCAAACCATGCCCTCCTAGCCAGATACACACTCTCCATAGGCATGTACCCTCCCACTAGCCATGTTCCCTCCTCCTAGCCATGTGCCCTCCCCACGTCCCCCTTCCTAGCCATGTGCCATCCTCAGTGTCCTCCACCTAGCCACGTGTCCTCTCCCTAGCCTTGTTCCCTCCTTCTAACCATGTGCCCTATGCCCTCCTGCTACCCCTAGCCATGTATCCTCCTGTTAGCCATATGCCTTCTCGCTAGCCATGTATCCTCCTGTTAGCCATATGCCTTCTCGCTAGCCATGTATCCTCCCCTGGCTAAGTGACCTAGTAACTTACCATACACTGCCATTTTCAACTGCTCTTGCTGGATATCCCACAGAGTGTAGGTCATGGGAGCCCAGAATAGGAACTGACACGTCATCAACACGGTTGAAGTTTGCACAAATGCAAGTCTTATAGCCTCCTCTGTTAGAAACATGTCCATTACTTTTCTTATTGGACCTCGGAATACAAAGCTGAACAGAATATTACACAAATAGAATGCTATTTGACACAAAGTAATGATAATGAATACACCTAGTTACAGCATCGAGGGTCATTTTTGAGGGGCTAATATTTATTGCTTTCAGGGTTGGAATTCATTCTGTGAATATTAAACACCTTGAAAATAACCCTTCATATATATAAAGTTGAAAATGTCTGTGTGCGTATGGCTTATTCCTGGCCAAATACTTGAACTGATTTGAACCAGGTGAGTAGGTCAAGGGTATATCAGGAAGTGCTAAATTTTTTTTTGAAAGTTTCAATATTTTGAATTTTGAAATAGATCTAGGGAATGTTTAAAAAAAATAAAATGCACGAAGTATAAAAAAAATCTAAAAAAAAAATCACAAATAAGCATCAACCAGATTTCATTTCATGAACACAAAAAGTATATATATCAAATTTGTAAATGACTACATGTCAAATACTAGACTTTTTTCCCTTCTTTTTTTTCTTCTTCTTTCGAACTGTTTTTTTGTCCATGTAACAGATCAAGAAACTACAAAGAGAACACATCTTGCATGATATTTGCCCTAACTTGGACTAACTAGCTATATTTTTCTCATTTTTTCAAAAAAAAAATCATTTTTTTGGCCGTTTTTTTGCCGTAAAGCTCATAACTTTCCTACACTTCACTAAAAAATATCACTGGATAGCTCTTCTAATTATCTGTGTAATGTAGTGACAAATTTTTAATTACTATAAGTGTTGGCTAGTTATGGTGATTTGAAGTGTTGAGGTTTGGGATTTTCCCTGTTTTTTTCCAGTTGCAAAAGCGGTGGCCTGCCACTCAAAAACCACGACATTTATTGATAATCTGTTCATGCGTTGCACAGATTAGGGCCTCCTCTATCAGTTGACCAAATCGGGGACTTTGATCTTGTAATTAGAACTTTTCTGCAAGTTAGGTGAACTTTTTTAGGGATCTTGATGTATCTTCCTAGAAAATGTCTGCAGAGACATTCAACATATCATTAGGAAGCACAAAGCATAAGGAACACAAAGGGAATAAAATTACCTGCATAGAGTGAATAGAAAAAAGTTATGGCGATTTATAATACTTTGGTGGTGCTGCTGACGTACAGTCCCCCCAACAGCTTTCATCATATTATTTTTCTTTGTTACATGTAGATACAGGCACAGAAAAACTCAAGAAAGTCATGGAAGTAAAAAAAAGCAGATCAAGGAATTGCTAAAACTTGTAAAAGAACACATTTTGTCAAGTTATTTCACTGCTAACTCAAACATTTCGTTTTCCAAACTCAGACTGCTTATTCCCACAATTCATGGAAATATTTCTTGTGACGAGCATAACTTTAAAACTGTTTGCTAATTTTTTTTGGTGTGTATGTCATTTGAGAGCTCTTTTAATACTCTGTGATTTCCATGAATCAGATTTTTGTTTACTGCAAGCATTGCCAAGAGATGGTGATTAGAAGAGGTGACCTCTATTTTTCCCCAGTTTTTAAGACTCTGTAGTGTGCAATTAATCAACATGACGACATAATTATGGTAACTTTGGTCCATGGAAATCACTGAGACATTCCTTAGCAAGCCACACACCAATTATGAGTACTTGACTTCAATTTGCTATATAGGTCTGCCACAAATATCTTGGAGTCACCTCGATGTTTCTGCATGTATCTTCTAAGAACATTTGTCTATAGAGACATTTAACATATCATAAAAACACACACAGAATAACAAAGACTTTGGTATCATAATTACCTGCATAGGGGAAAGAGAAAAAAAGTTATGGCAATTAGAAATAGGTACAAGTGTTTTGTGGTTTTGACGTCTAGTCCCCCCCCCTTAACTTCAGTTAGTACATGATATAGTCACCATGTCGATTGAAAGAAGAAGAGAGTTGGTAGTCAACCTACTTGAAGAACTTGCCACAGCTTACAAAGGGATCATGTCCATTGCCAAAGTCTTTCCTGCAGGGTAATTGATATTGAAATTTTCGTACAAAAGAAACTGTAGGAAACCACTTCGAACAAAACTTTTTGTCACCATGCCATATAAGGAGTGCTGGCTACTTGCACTAGTTAGGGGAGACAATACCATTTTTGTTTTAAAAAGGGTTAAAAAAACTGTGGTTATGTCTTTAGAGGTCCATAAATTCTGCACTCTGAACTTGATGTATAGCTCAAATGATATATAGCTCTCTCTCTGTATGCTATCCTTTGATACTAAAAACTGTTGCATAGGTATAACCATACCAAAGTTACATGCAGTCAAATTGTGACCTCAAGCCTGCATGTCTGACTGCAGTTCTGGCTCCTGTTTGGAAAATAATAGAGTTCTAGCAGATACAACAGGAATCCCTACTCTACAAAATGAGTGCTTTCATTAAATTAGGAGCGACGATTCCATTTTTATATATAATAAAAACTTGTGGTAATGGTTTTGGAGCACCATAAATTTTGTACACATCAATCTATGAGCTTGATATATATTATATAGTATAGCTGTAACGATAGATCTCTCTGTGTGCTCTCTTTTGATATTAATAACTGTTGCATAGATACAACCATACCCAAGGTACAGACAGTCAAAGTTGGGGACCTCAAAACTTCAATGCCCAAGTAGTTCTAGCTCCTAATTGGAAAGTGGTTGAATTGGTACCAGTGGCTAGAGCCCAATGAGTGTTTTCATTAGGTTTTCATTAGGTGTCAAAATGTGAGTAGTGGTCATGCCAGTTAGTTAAGATCAATTTCCAAAAAATAATTATTGCTGGACCACTTAGTCACGTTTTAACTGCCTAACGAAAACATTCTTTGTATAGAGTGGGGCCTCATCTAGCCACTGTTACTAATTTCAACCACATAATTACTAGCTGCATTCTTTTCCCAGAGACTTTCTAGAATATAATGACGGCAGCTGTAAAGGTAGGTTTAGGAATCACTAATCTCCCTAGCAACCATATATTTTCGGAATGTATAATGAAAGTGGAATAATGATGCTTGAAAATGGTTGCCAAGCAACAAACCAAAAATGATTAAAGTGATATGAATATCATTATTGATACCAGGTGAAGAAAATTAATGCTTAATGAGGATCAACAGTGCACTTAGAGATTTGCACGGCTAGGGGACCAGATAAATGACTATATTAGTACTCTGACCGGCACACCTGCGAAATAAACACACACATACACACACACACACATACACACAAACAAAGAAACAAACAAACATTCACACACACACATACAACATCCAGTTATACAACTCCAGTTATCCAACAAAGAAGGGTGTTTTTTTGCTCTTAATTGTCTTCTGCTAGATTCCAGATATAGGTTCTACGTATTCAGTGCTGGCTTACCATGACAGTCTCTTCATTCTCTACTTCCTTCTATGTCATAGTCTGTGCAATGTCGAGACAATCATCTCTCGTGCTGGTTCTATTTCTCTGCTCAGTGTTTCGACTTCAGCATGGTTCAAACCAGGCTCTGACCTCCTTTTTTATCGATCAGTTCAACATCTGACATACCGAAATCATTGTCAAAAAGTACCGTCAGTGCTACACTAGCGGTATACCTAGATGCCATCAATTCAACTGCAGTGCTAGTCTCACTTTACCTTAGCGACCTAACTATTAGGGACTAGGGATTTCCTCAGCTTCTAGAACTATGCTTTTAGATATAATATAGTGCAATGTTAAAAAATGGCCCAAGATGCTACAAAGTTTCTTGATAGCATTTTCAAACTGCCATATGGCGGTTACACCAGTGAATGGGTTGACTGCAGAAAACCAGGGCATGCAGGTTTTGAGATCCACAACTTCGACTGCCTGAACATGGGCATGGTTATACCTATGCAACATTTTAAAATGTATCAAGAGAGAGCCCACACACAGAGAGAGCTATCTTTTGAGCTATATATCAAGTTCATAGAGTAAAGTGTGCAGAATAGGTGGAGCTCTAAAGTCGTAAACAGAATTTTTTTTTTAAGTAAAGAATGATATCGTCCACCCTTAATTATGGCAACAGATATTATCAGTACTTTTAGGTGTTGAAGTAATGGTTATAGGCTACTTCATTTGCAGAGCAGCTGCCAGAGTGCTATCATTCTGCTGATCATTTTGCTATTATGTCATAAAGACGTGACTATTCAATGAGCTTTGAACTTGTATAGATAATTTTTAAGGGGGATTCTGGGTTGAAAAATTGAAGTAAACATATTTTAATTGGAAGTAGGTTTTTACCAATTTGCTTATACACTAGATTAATACATTTTCAAAAACATCGTTCGAGGCAGCAGCAGCTTGATATACGCATTTTATAGATGTGGTGGAATTACTTTTGTTTATTGTTATGTCGTGGGGGATCTCTCTACTATATAGCCATTTTCCAAGTTGTGGACAAATTTTTGTGATTTGAAGCTATGGTCCCTCCTCATAAATCTATAGCAAAAAATCTGGGGCAACATAGCTGTAAGGTTTTTGGACGGACTTGAAGGGAAAGAAGAAGCAATGTCAAATTTGGAGAGTGAGAGAGGAAAATGGGGTTGTAGTGGAGAAGAGGAAGGATATACTGGAGGTTTTGGCCAAGCATTGGGAAGGATTAGGGAGTGTGTCCAGGCCAGGGAAGGATGTTCCAATTGACAACCTAGAATCTAAAGCTAAAAAAAATTAACTGGATGGTGCAGTGGGTTGGATTCCAGGAAATGTACAATATTGTGAAGGGATTGAAAAGGGGCAAGGCTTAACGAGATGTTGAAGTATGGTGGGAATAGGATGGTGGAAGTGTTATGTTCTCTAGTTAATTTGGTGATGGAGTCGAAGTTCTGGTAGCAAAGATACAATTGGACGATACCCTGCCACTTGACAGAATGTACAATGGTGCCATCAGCCACTTGTGCCTGGATGATAGGCAGGATTGTTAACATCTCAACTGCTGACTACTTCCATTTATTATCCACAAAGTCAAAGTTTGTGATGTAGCTATCCACCATTACAGAAGCCCAGATGTCCTGAGCTGGTAGCCAACATATGTGATGCAATATAGCTAGTTTTAACAACAATTGATCAATATACAATGAGTGTGCATGTCTGTGTGTGTGTAGTAAAGGATCGAGAACATGATAATGGTCGGTTCGGAAATGGTCTGCTACAGAACCCCCCAGAACAGAACCCCCCAGAATAGAAATGTAGCGTGTTAGTGAATGACGACCTGCTCTGGTGTGGTGTGGCAGCAGGTTGTCCAAAGGCTGCAAAGCTTGATAAGGTGGGGTGTAGAAGGCACTAGCCTAGGTGATGTCCTCGTGGCCATGGCTGTCTGGGCACGGCTACCCAGATCCAGGTTGGCCAGTTTCAGTCTGTGAATATGATGATCTCTGCCTTGCCTACAATATTGATCTTGAAAGTTTTAGGTCCACTGTCGATAACCTTGAAGGGACCCTGATAAAGGTGCTGTAGAGGGGCATGGTAGATGTCTAGGCGAATAAACACAAACTTGGTTTTCTGAAGGGAGATCGGACACAGGTGCTGTTCCATGATGAGGTGTAGGGATTGGGGCCAATGTGCATACTTGGTCCTATAAACACTGGAGCTGGAAAATCTGATCTGACTGGTGTCCCGATTGCTCCAGGACCATAAATGGTTCACCGCCAACCAGTTCTGCCAAAAAAACAGCCCAAATATTCTATGGGTGCTATCCTGATTCAAAACAGAACTTGTCTTGTTCTGCTGCTTGAAGCATCAGAAGCTGAACTAATTCGTGGGTGGCATTATGTTGGGCTGTTTTTCCCCCCTTTGAGCTATTGTAGAATGTCTCAAAATTCGATCAAATTTAAGTTAAATAGTAGTCAAAATAGTTATTAAGGTTGCCAAGTCTAGTTTAGTAGTCTCAAGGATATCTAGCGAAATCTCAATCTAGGCAAATTTGATCAACATTGAAGTCAAATAGTAGTTCAACGGTCACAAAGTCTATTAGCCAGTCTAGTAGTCTCAAGGCTGTCTAGAGAAATCTCAATCTAGGTACACCGCTTCCACCATATGTTGAGGGTTCTTCCTAAACTCTAGGTAAAGGACTAAGGATGAAATGAGATTACTAACTAAATAAGCTATATTGATTCGCATACAGTTCATATTCAGCAGTAAGGGCTAAGTTCATGCAACTCTCCCCCAGTGAATTGGCTCGCTCCTAGCCAGGCCAATCCTAACAGACATGTCATAATTGTCCAATCAAATACATTCAACATGCATACATAATTATCCAATGAAATACAGCCAGCATGTGTACTCAGTAATTACTCTCTAAGTGGGGGTTACATATCAATCTTGTGCCTGCAGTGCCTGTCTTGTACTTAGGCAGGGGAAATGCCCCTGACAGCCATCATGATTCAACATACCTACAAAATTGACTTCGATAATTGTAGCCACTCGATCTGTACACATGAAATAAAATAGTTTACTCATAGTAATGGTAAAGTAAGGAATGCTAATTATAATGACTGGGTCTGTCAGTGTCTCAGTGTATCATAAGAGTTGCCACCACTTGTTCAGTTTGCTTTGCTTTCTATGCCCAATGAAGGTTCAGAAGGTTCAGGTGAAGATTTCTAAAACAAAAAAGACATAACATGGAATATTATTGGCTATGGCAAAACAAAAGTTTATTGCATACTGATATGATATAATAAAGTTCCAACTCTCAGCTGATATCCCTTATATATATAAAGAGGATCTGTGATTGGTTGATTTGATTGAGTAGAATTTCAGGGGGAGCCTTGATTGAGGATTCACAATCCAATGGCACAGCACTTGGTATTGTCGGCTAGTCGGCCATTTTGTTTAGGAAAATACCTGTGAATGCATTTTTACACTCCTGATGATACTAAGTAAATATGAAACATAAGAGGGTGTTACCAATTGCTACGTTAGGGCTCACTCACTGCAGCTGAGCCTAGTTTCTATCCCCCTACACATTTGCTGAAATGACAAAAATTACAGAAGATAGACCTTTGTCGATGGGTTCTACCTAAAAATTAAAAGTTTTTTGTGTGTGTGAGTAGCCATAATGATAAAGTCTATCTCTGGTTCATGGGGGATCCATGCATAGGGAGCCCAGCTACTGGGTAACTAGTCCTTGCTTTATGGGAATCCCAGAGACTAGATGCCTTGGTCCTGCTTCATGGGTAGGCTGCTTAGACCTGCTTTATTAGGTGCCAAGCTTCTGGGTGCCCTAGCTCTTCCTCTAGGAGAGTCCACCTACTGGGTGCCTACACCCTCTTCCTGCTGCTGAGTACAAGTGTAGATAAGATAACTTACTTAGTAGGCACCTATTATATTTTTCAAACTGGTGTCATATCCATACACTAACTATAAGAGCAATGCATGATCTTTAATCAATACCTTCATCACTTCTTTGTTTTGTTCAGGCAATGCCAGGTGCCCCTGCAAGTAGCAGAATAAATGACTTTCATGATATTCTTTGCTGGCGGGATGGTGGTTTTGGCAATAAAATGACTACCCAGAGTGCCTTGAACCCTTTGCTAAATGACCCCCAGCATGCTGAACCATTTACTAAGTTAGTAAACATAGATTCTGAGCTGAAATTCTTCTTTAAAGATCTATTAGAGAGTACAGTAGCACTCCATTGTCCCCCAAAACAATAACAAAGTTTATACCTCTGTTAAAACTCACTTAGGCAGTTTCTTATACCCTAAATGGCAAAAACACCTCCAGCATGCATTGAATCCTTCGCAAATGTGGTAACTGTCCCCCAAAACACTAAAACAATCATGACATTTGATCTCCTTGACCTTGTCAGTTATACCACTCTATGTTGGCGATAATAAGGTTTCATGTTCGGCTCCTCCCTAGAGTTACAGCGAAACTGTTATTTCCAGCAGCTGCCTTCATTCCTACACCAAATAAAACCTGCACTCCACTCTGATCAGCATACTAATAATATACTAATAATATGCAACTCTGTATTATGTTACCTAATGCAAAATAACCCATGTCTGTCCAGTGTAAAATTACACCTTCTGCTAAGTTTGTGTTTCCTGGCTTCAAAAACTGCCATAGAACATGAAGGACCACACACTCGGATAACCACACACAGACTCTTTTTTATTTATACAGAAGGAAAGATTATGAGGTGCTCATAGAAGTGTGGGATAAAGCTTCGATATTGTAAAGGACGCTCTGGCTATTGCTTGAATCAGAGGAGTGGCCTCACAGATGATTCTTATGGCCTCATTCTACGCTCTTCATCGCACTGATAAATTGAGCAGGACGCTTGAGCATAACCATTTTTCAATAGCAGAAGAACACGTAGTTGTAGCTATCACTGTCACCGCATGGACACACTTAAGAAATGATGACAGATATGACAAATTCTGGAAGAAGGTCAAGAAAATGACAGAAGAGTGAAGTATGGATTAACCAATCCTTCCCCACAACTGGTGACCCTGTACGTATAAAGATGGACAAGTACCACCTCATGTCCATTCAAGCATCAAAACACTGTATTGCCAAATCTATTTCTAAGCACATGAACTTGAGCAAGGTCCTTTGAAGAGGGATTTTTTGACCATCCAGGCTATAGGTGTACCATTCTTTAGAAAGTTCAATTTCAAAGCTGCAATGAATCCTCTGAAGATAGTGGTTGAACTCATATTTTAACTTAAGGTTACAGCTGCAGACATTCACTACTGACATCAAAGAGAGTGTAACAAATATCTTAATTATGAGAAGTTACCTAAATGGTCTGGCTGCTGCTGAGCTGGTACTATTTAGTGAGGTGGTGAAATTGATGAAATTAATTCTCATTATGCCAAGTTGGACCTTGTGCAAATCTTTATCGTCATTCTAAGGAATGATCGCTCTGCTTCAGCACTGGTGATGGGCAGTATACTTTCGATCACTAAAGGCCTGTCCACACTGCACGATTTAATGCATTCTGATCATGTTCAGAATGTGTTTTGCCTGTCCACATTGCGTGAAACACATTTCACTCCGAACGCATTCAGTCTTGAACCACAAAAAATAGATGGTTCAGGATTGAATGGAGCATGTTCCAGTAATTAAAATCCAGCTGTCACATGATAGCTGTGTGCAAGCATGAGCTATAAGTGGTAGATACCTATGGGAGGCTGTGGGGATGGAGTATACAAGAAACTGAAGTCAAGAGACAGAAGTTCATTATTGCATAATGAAACTTCATTACCCACAGTGTCTTGCTACAGCCCTGGGAGTAGGCCTGTCTGTACCTAGTAATACCTTTTCAAGAAAGAAGTGATCTGAATACAGGAATCGCTTTCTAAAGCCCCTGTCTCCCATTGACATGATCCTTTTTCATGCACGCTATTACTGGCATTGTACATTCTAGCACCTATACTATGAATTAAATCATGATGAGTGTACTGCTGAGTCAGTGATGATGATGAGCAAAACCAGAGAATAATGGTGGTTACTTTTGACAAGACTACTGAACAACTTGTGAGTGTTAAAAAAAAAACCTACTCCAAGATGCTTGTTATTTTCACTTGCATGCTATAATTATCAAGTTAAATATGCACTTTCAGTGGATTAATAATATGGGTGTTGCTACGATTGATTGGGGGAGGGGGGGGGGGAAGAGCACGAGGGTGGTTGTGGTTGCAAGGTATAGCAAGTCTGGAGGAAAGGGAATGATGGAGTTGGCAACTTTTGACATACGATGATGAAGCAGTAACCCCCTGGTTTTATACAAAGCCAATTAAAATTATATGAGCATATTGAACACCAGTAATGATTGAGGGGCAAGCAAAGTGTGATGGAGAAAGGTAGAGGAGGCGGGAAAGAAAGCAAGGAAGAAGAAAAGAAATCCTATATTGTTAGATTGCATTGCTCTTTTGCCGTTGTTCTAGACCTAGAATTGAAGGCCTAATACAGTACTGATCTGTACATTATTGATGATGTTGTTATGCTTGATTGTGACACGGGGAAGTAGCCGACATTAAATGCATTTATATCCCCTTACAAATTTGGGTTGAACAACCTGATGTCCTGCAACATAATGGGATGGCAAATTCTGAAACTGAAATGTGTGTGTGGTATGGCTGTGAGGGGAGTTTTGTTTTAAGAGTACTTAAGCAGCTTCCGTTTAAGGTGGGAAGCACATTACACTACGAGTTAAGTCATCGGGAAGTGCTTCCTGATGGAATTCTCAGAAAAGACCATGCCAAATCTGACAACTTGTTGGAGTCATGGTTTTCACTTGCAACACTGTTGCATGTACTCTCTGCTATTAAAATAATTCTCCTCTATTGCTTATACACTCTTTACTCAATAACAGTCAAAAAGAACTTTCGCTGCCCTTGGTACCTGCACCGGATGTGTTCCTTTTTGCTGATCAAATATGATATATTCCTGAAGACATAGACTTACAACCGTTGCAGGTAGTTGAGGCATTTTTCTAATAGAGTAGGGCTAGAGGCAGCCTTGCTTTATTGCATCTATTAGAAATGATGCTTCCCTCTGTAAATTTCCCTATTTCAGTACTTAGGGGTTTCCTCTAATAGAGTAGCTCTAAAGGCAGACTAACCAGTAAACTTCCTGGAAAGCTCTAACATACCTATTATAGTTTGTTGCTATGTTGCATAATTTGTCAGCTACAGTCAGGAATGTGAAAAGTGCTTGCATGGTATACTGAAGAATGTGGCTGACAATGGCGATGGTGGCTTTCAGATGATGAGATTAAAAATAAATGGGTGGGGGGAGGGGAGGAAGAATTCATCTAAAACAGTCTCCTGCTCATGATTTGGATTATATAATATTTCTAATGTATAGTGGACAAAGAGACAGACCACATGCAGACACACGAGCTTTATAAACTCTAATGTATAAAGAATTTATGCTTTCTGCCAGAGGTGCACAGCTTATTAACAATTCCAGATAATTACCTTCAGTTCTTTTAGTTGGCTTTCTAGATCTTTGATTCTCTTCAGATACAAATTGACGATGACCCTGTTGTCCTCAGTCATTGCCATCACAGAGGTTCCAATATTCCTGGAGGTAAAAACATTCTCCCCTTGGGGATCTTTATAGAGGCTCACCATCTAGAATATATTCAGAATAAGCTAATTACATAAAATTTAAAACTTGCCCTCTAATTAAACTTGCCCTCTAATTAAAAAAAACAATATTAGAATTAGATAAGTTTACATCACTAGTACAAAATGTAATAAATTCACGTTAAATTTAGTGCAATAATAATACACTAGTGCTGAAAAATCCTCAGCCTCCTGCACTAACAAAAATATTTTCCTTGATATATATTATTTAAGCAAAGTTGAAAACACTATGACATGCTCACATGAATAAATCAATGGCATAATTATGCCTGCACAATCCATACTATCAACACAATTGGTTTAATGGAAGAGCTGGCAATAACAAACCACAAGGCTAATCATCCCTGATCCCACCATCCATGGGTTCTCTGTGTGGGAACCCATTGAGGATAAAGAAATACAGAGAGAAAGGGCCAAGAGAATGTTAATCTGTTCTAGTTTGAATGTTATGGCCTTGGGGTGCAGCAAGGACAGGAAGATTGTCCAGCATAGCCAGGGGAATAGCATTAAGGCACAAAACTCTGCCCATGTTCTTTTCCTGGTCAAGTTACCCCCTTCTCTCTCCCCCCCCCCCCCCACCACCCCAACCCCCTTCCTCCCAGATTCCACCCACCATGGGTTCTCTGTGTGAGTGCCCATTGAGAACAAAGCACAGATAGATACACAGATAGACTGAGAGGGAGAGAAATATTTATTCCTTAAGAGTTTATGTATTGGCCTGGCTATAGGATAGTGGACAAATGAACTATTTCATAACATAGCTAGGTGAAGATCATGGTGCACACCACACCTACAAGTTATTTGATCTCCAATAATATGGAAAAACAGTGAGCGACCCACGAGAAGGAAGAGAAAAATAGTCACAATGTGCACTGGTGTGAATCAATAGGAAAAGTGCCCCCCCCCCCAGAAAAAAATATATATAAAGGGACGTGCTTTAACTGATTAAATACCATAAGTGACATGTGGTGCAAACTCAGACATCTTCGGAGGGGAAGCAAAAAACATTTAAGGCTGATGATCGCAACTGTCTTTATCAGCGGTTTCTTCCTGGCTTTCGCTACTGTTTCTGGAAGTTCTCCTTTGGTGGAAAGCAGCACAAGTACCAGTGCTTACTGGGAATCAAGAATTCATTTGCTTTTGAGCAAGGAGGGATTCAGATGAAATTCATTGGTGTAAGTTTTGTGTAGACATAATTATAGTGACATATAGCACTGTGTACCTTTTGTTTGCTTGCTTCCAATGGAGCTCATTCTCATACTAAACTGCAGCTTATTATATTTCCATTCCAATGACATAAACAAGTTTGAGAAGTAAAAAAAGTTATAGCTAAAAATATAATTATTAAAACCACAAATAAAGTCGGCATTCAATCAGTTAAGAACCATCTAATCCATGATATTGGTTTTAAGACCCTAATTCATCAACTATAATATCTTTCTAGGATAACCTTTGTCTGTGGAAATCACTCATAGAGCTAATACCCAAAAAGTAAGGCTCTAGATTGGTGTCAGAGGTGGACTCAGTAAGTTTTGTTTCTTGTGTTTCCTCAAATATATTTTTTAATTGTGCCTAAGATCCATGCATTCTGCATACTTCACTGTATGAACTTAATAATTAGCTCAAAAGATTGATCTCTCTGTGTGTGCTCTCTTTTGATACTAAATATATGGCATAGAAATAACAATGCCGAAGTTAGATGCGGCTAAAGTTGGAGTACCTCAAAATGCAAGTCACCAAACCGGCTTCTGGTGTGGCTCCATTGGAAAGTGCTAGGCAGCAGTAAGTAAAAGTTGTGGTTACAGGGAACATTTCTCTATGCAACGAGTGTTTTCATTAGCACATTAGCACATAGAAGCAGTGTGCAGCACATAGCCTGCAGTGGCCTCATGAATATAAATTTTCTTCAGTGGCAACCCATCGACATTTTAAGTTGTCATACTTGACCACCTGGCCACTTGTAAAAATACTCATTGCAAGGCTTCCTCTTGGCACATATATAGTAATTTCAGTTTCCTAGCACTTTCCAGTCAGGAGCCACAACTATAACCAGTTCAGGCTCTCAGATTTTGCGGTACCCCAAATTTAGCTGATGTAACTTTGGCAGGTTATATATCTACATATGTTTAGAATCAAAAGGGGGAAACACAGGGAGATCTATCTTTTTAGCCTTATATCTGAAGGTCATATAGTGAAGTATGCAGCAAATATACACAGCTCCACTGTTGAAACCACAAGTTCTTAAAAAGGTTTTATGAATCTTTCAAATACGTGAGTGTTTGGGATCTCTAAGTCACTTGCACTAGATCTGTGACTGAACACTACAAGTGATCGAGTCAGCACCAAAAAGATTTTTCAGGGATCTTATTAACCCACAACCATTCCAACATTCCTTTTAGCTACTTTAGAATAGTTGTCAACTCCCATCTCGTGTGGCCCTTAGCTGCCACATGTCCTTAACCTATGTTTAATGTGTGTTTTTATAATCTACAGCTATGACTTAGAATAATCTTTTCAAGTTTTCATATCCATAGAATGCAAATACACTAAGCTATAGTTTGGTATATATAATAATCAGCTCCATTGATGTAAGCAAAAAAAGCTACACATTGCAATGTTATTCTGTCTTCAACAAAATGTATGGAAAAGAATATTCATTCTCAAAAACAAAGAAATTAAGACAGTCAGAACATGTTTCTGTAGCTTTCTTCAGCAAATGAGCTTTCAGAAACAAAAGTAATGGCTTATAGAAGTGATGGAAATGGTCGGTAGTTGCAATCATCAGTCTCTTACTCACACTGTCAATGCTGAAGTAAAACTGGTGTACAGGGAATGTGCAAGTAAAAAAAATCTGTTGTTTACCTAGCACAGTGTAGCAACTTGAACTCTGAACTGAATGGTTTATTTGTTGGTGAACATATTCACTGCCTGTCCTAGCTGGCTGTACATTGTACCAAGGCCAAATATACTGCTCCCAACGACTGTTTTGTGTAGCTTAGTTGAAGCAGCTGTTGTAGTGTTTTGTCCGAGTGTAAAAGTCAACTAGAGTTTAACACAAGTTCGAGTCTCTTTGAACCCTCAACACTACTACACATGGTTCATTTCATTTTGTGAGTCCGAATTTTCAGCTGTAATCACTTATGGTGTTTAACCAGTTAAATCTTTAATCTTTAGGACTAAAAATTATACACAATAACATGATGCCTGCATATGTGACGATTTAATGGCAAGTGGTTGCTTTCTTCATCACTTCAGGGCTCCATCATGTAAGCACTCTTGATATGCTTGCTAGCCAAGCGACATTAAAAGTAAATGAAGCACATGGAATACTTCTTTGTTTCTCTAGATCACTAGGTTAGGTTCATGAAGACTGTAGTGGTCACTTAAGTTTTACCTAGTTTTATCTGCTCTTCTAAGCTTTAGTACGATAGGAGACCTCAATCCTTCCACCTATATTCTAAACATATTTTGCTGCCTTCAGATATATAGCTAGATACAGTTTTTAGCTTTTTGGTTTTGTTGGTGTTCTTTCAAAGTCAATGATGATGATGTTGGCCATTGCATATCACCATTTCAGCAACTGCACTGTTTTTCTAGTGGGTTAAGGTTAAGTGCAGCCTTGCTTAGCTTACAACTTGATTTAGATTTCATCATGCAATCTTTAGTGTACTCTTTGGCAATGGTAACCAAGGTGCATTCTTTGTACAGATATACTTGCTATCAATGAGTAAGCCTCGCACTGAGAGTTGTGATTCAATTTGTGATTGATTGTGTTACAAAAACACTTGTATACCACAACAATAATACTTTCTATGAAAATTTATTACGGTGGATGTTTGTACCTTTGGAATGAAAATCAAGCCTAGAACAAAAGTGCTAGCAGTAGACACTCCAATGCTGTACACGGCTCCATCAACATTGATATAGTCTCCAAACAAAAAGTTGGATACTACCACAGAGAAGGTGATGATGGTAGTGATGTACAAAATGGCAGAGATCTGCTTGGAGTCGTTCAGTCCTTTGATCTTCACTTTACGTATGCTGAATGCCAGAAACACACCAATTGCCTGAATGATCAACTTGTAACCAATCAAGATGGGCAGGAAGGTAGTTTCATGATCGGAATAGCACCGCTTGATGCTATATGTGACTGTTATACCAGTACCAGCCTAGCATAAAATAAAATACATAATTATAATTGCCATAGAAATACAGCAATGTTTTCTAAATTTAATTTTTTCTCTCATCATAGCACATACGTCAATGGGTTGGTACTGTTGTTGTTGCTTTTGTTCTTGTATATGAAGTAGGTGCTTTGATGACATTAAATGTCCTCAGCCTAATGGTAAGTTAGTACTCAATACCTCTGTGTGCCTTCCTGGATGCTCCTTGTCTGGGATGACTTGAAGTGTATAACGAACAGCATCAAGAGACAGCACAACAACGAGCACAATTATATCTGCTGCCATGAAGCCAGCCACTATTAGCATCAAATGCCAGTCCTTGACAAACTAACAGAAGCAACAATAACAGGCAGTAGACAACAACAACAATCTACTTTGAAACATCAGAGAGTTAAGAACAACACAACACAACATTACTCTTAAAAAGCGAGAAGTTATTTCCTTGCGAACATAATATATAATATAACAGAAACACTATTGCATGGCTATCTAGTATATATACCACAGGAAGTGCTGTAATGAGATGCATAAACTAATAATCCAAAAATTCTAGACCCACACAGAGGAACTGGATATTTAGTAACTATTGTTTTAAGTTAGACGAATTATGTTTGTCATAAAATTTGTTTGTTAAGCATACCATTTATTAACTCGGTTAACACAGTTGTAGTATATATATATATATAATATATATATATAATTATATATACTGCACTACATAATTCATTGGCATGTTTCTATCAGGGGTGGGAGTAAGACTAGACCAGTAGCAGCTGCTCTTTTAGTAGCTATATCTTATTCAAGAACTGATGCACTATGTTAAAAATATATTAACCTGCCTGGCTAACTTAATTCTGGTGCATTATAAGCTTTGTTTGTTTTTGTAGCCTAGCTACAGTTTGGGGAACTATACCAGAGACAGCCATGTGCATATTTGACTTAGATAAATCATATTCATGAACATTTATGATGTTACAGCAAGATAATATATTTTTATACTACAAGACAAACAAACAACCAACACATTCTAAGAGATAGTTCAGTTTCAAAGACCTAGGAAGTGTAATCCACCAGTGTAAGCTAAGAATAAAAACAATTTCGTTCCTCTGTAACACAGAGAAATACTTTGCAATGCCTACAATGCATTTTTGTCTCATGCCGATTGGTAATTCCACGCTTCCTACCAATTGCTGAGCACACCACACACCTCCTGGAGTTGACTGCATGCTGTGGTCAGTGTCCCAGAGAAGTGTTGAGTCGGTCCAGCCGATCATACTCAGCAGAGCGTGGACGACAAGCACGCTGCCAGGACCAAAAAGTTCCAACTAACTCTCTGGCTAACTCCAACCTGAAAGAGGTAATCCCTCTTCCTTGATCCTGTACTCTGGACATAAGAGTACAGCACGTAGCTGTATACACTGACTGCCAACTTGGGATAGTCTATCTATACTCTACTAACTTTTTTTTAGCTCTAACCTGTGCCCTAGCCTAGAATTACACTTACTGTCAGAGCCCTCGCTGGTATCCTCCTCCTCAGCCATAAACTCAGAGAGAATCGGAACATTGGCCTCTCTAGAATGTTGGTCAGGCGCTACCACTTTTCCCATTGACAGTACTGTCTTTTGTTGCTCAATGCTGTGTCCAAGGTGAACAGATGCCTTCTCCTTCTTCATTGCTAGTTTCTTCCTCAGACAGGCCGAAATTGTCATCTATAAACTCTGGAAAGAACATTGTCTAAACTTAGTCGAGCCGACTTCGCATACGGATCGCACTCTGAGTAAACGGTCTGAATTAGTAGGCTTGGCTAGCTTGGTTACCAGAATTCAAACTATCCAATTCTTTGCACATGCGTAGAGAAAGGATTTAGCTTTGTTAATATGTGAACGATCGATTTGTTATAAATATTCAAAGTGCGTGGACGTCTATAGACGCTTACGGCCATTAAAGAGTTAAGTAAGTGAATTAGTAAGCAAATTATAAATAAACAATCAATCAATCATAAAGAGTTAAGTAAGTGAATTAGTAAGCAAATTATAAATAAACAATCAATCAATCAATCACAAATAATACATAAATAAATTAAATAAAAACAAACAAAACAATATATTTATGTATTATTATATACAATTTTATTATTATACATTATAAACAGGCACATAATTATCATAATTATGATAAACAGGCAATATCAGAGTCCATTCACACCTAATTAAGTATAATAAGAATTTATTATTATTTTGGTATTTTTGTAATTGACTAGCATGTGTTAATTAGGTGTTAATGAACTTGGTATATATGTTATGTTTGCTTCCCGTATAAACTTAAAAATATATATATATATAAATAAACAAACAAACAAACAAACAAAAAACCAAAAAAATCAAACATAATTAATTAATTAAATAATAAATAAAACAAAAAACAACAACTAAATAATAAATAAACAAATAAATAATAAATAAATAATAAATAAATTAATAAAAAATAAATAAACAAACAAACAAAGAAAGAAAGAAACAAACAAATAGTGAATGATAATGATCCTCAATGTGTTGGGGTCAAACATGTCATTCAATAATTGAGTGGAATGTGTTTACACAACTCAACTAATAATTTTTCTCACCATCTTCTTCATTGAAGAATTTGGTTTCCTGCATATATGGTAAACTCTCCACATCTTGGCATTGATGGGTCCATAGCAGAGAACGAACCCAATAGATAAAATGGAGAGACGTAACTGCACAAGATTGTAGTGAATGTTTGGATACACATATATGGCTGTGTTCTCATATATATATATATACAAGCATGTAACTCATGTACACATTGCACATCTGCATATATGTGCTCATGTATGTGTGCATGTTGCTCATGTATATAAACATATATTATATATGTGTGCACATGTATACATGCATGCATACTCTATATACCCAGGCTGCTCATCTATATATTCATGTTGCTTAGGTATATAACTGTTCATGTATATATGTATCACTCAAGTATATATAGTATTATATATATGTGCCCGTGTGCTCACGTATATATATATGCATGTATTATATAAATATGTGTAGTGTATGGGTTTAGAGGAGGTTAGAATTCTGTTAAATTCTGTTAATGCACATAACATGTTAGTAAGATATTTGTAAATCTATTATTGTCCAAAATAGTCTTAAATATATGACAATAATACTGTTGCACTAACTTGGCAAAATACACTGCAGTGCATCTACTACACACACACACATGCATGCATTCAGTTGCTGTCTGATCTCAAAATGTTATGGTCATAAATATTCACATGCGAATATGTAATGTACCATGTGTACGAAATTTAAAAGGTATTTTAGGTCAAAATTAAAGTGAGTGTGCATCCCTGCTTCAGAGCTCTTTAACATATATTCATTTATGGGCAACAATAATGTATCTTTATGGTGCAGCTTGTCATGATACAGGGCAATCTTGTGCATTGATTTTACCCTACATGAATATTGAGACGAAGATTCAGTTTCTGGAGTAATACTCAAAAAGTTCTTTATCTTGTGCTTAATTTTGGCAACAAGTTTATTAGTTTTGGTATAAAGATACATGCAACAAGGGTCACGAACCTTAGCCTCACAAATTCCTGAGGTCACAAGATGTCATGCACTTAAACTATCAGTGTCGTTTATTGGGAAGCTCCATTAAGATTAAGACAAATGCATTTACATGTGTGTGTGATTTAGTAAACACATTTATTAAACATTTGTTGTTGATGGCCAAATGTATTCTTGTAGCACATGTTCCTGCCTCTGCACATCTCAATTAATACTCTTCACTGCAAACTCCACAACTTCCAGCTTGAAGGCTACACACACCTCTAAACAATATTATTGGTAGCAATGAACCCCCCCCCCCCCCCCCCCCCCCCGAAACAATGGACAAAGTTTTACAGTTTCAAATAATCTGGAAAACAATTTATATATTATCTTACAAGCTTACATTGCACACAACAATGAAGAGTTGAGCTGATATATCTGGTAGGTGGAAGAATGTGTAGGTAGAGCAGTAAAGGACAATGGTGCCAGAAATGACCATGTAGTTCAAGTTCGGCTAGTAAGCTGGATCAATCTACAGATACAATAATAAACAGCTGTAGCACTGATTATGTGAATGAATCTTGATCAACTGGAACTATATAATCCTCACTTTCCTGCTAATCACTGTGGACCAGCAGTGGAATCAAAGAATGCTTTAATGGCTTGATTTGGATTATAGTTTGGCAGTGGAAACTGACTGCCCCTAAACTCTGAGCAAGTTTTGTTAGTTATTCTCACTTGTTTACTTCTAGCAAAAGTAATATTAAAATTATTTTCATGCTTAAAGAGATTCCTGAAGACTGAAGTATTTCGGTTGAACAGTTGGCTTAAAAAAACCCAAAAAGCTGACTTAAAGATAAATCTCTTACAGCATATGATGCCAGCCGAGAGTAGAGCTAATGGTGCAATTACTTCCATGTTTGTCATGAAGATCTCCACCTATGCTCACCCCCACATCAGTTCTACTGCTATTACCATGGAATTAAATTGCTGCCTTTTGTTGTGAGATGAAGCTTTTTTCTCAGCTTTCATTACCACTGGTTTCAAATGCCCAGTTCATTAAGCAAGGACTCGCCCAGTTAATTCTCACGTGAAAGTTAGTTAACTCATTGACCACCATAAGCAGATACATTATCTTCAAACACTGACATTACTCACAATAATTGGATACATTTTGGCTAGGGGGAGGAGGGGGAGGGGTTACCTGCACATTAAAAAATAAGCTTCTGGTTGGATAAAAAATATATCTAATGATGGCAACTTCCAGATGGACAGTTTCTGGAAGCATTTCTGCAGAGGAAAGCATGCACAGGCACAGGCATGGAAGGACTGAATCCCTTAGCTTTGAGAAAAGGGGTACACCTGGATGAATATTTGTAAACATAGAGCTATGTATATAGCACGGTGAGAATTTTGTTTGCTTACCTTAATAGAAATAATTCCCAAACTAAACTGAAAGCTTATTGCATCTGAACATTCTAATTATATGAAATGAACAGCTTTGGAAATTTTTGGCTTGAAAAACATTATAGCTCCAGATGATGTACAAAAAAAAAATTAAATTAAGTGGGTGGTCAACCAGTTAATGTACAGATAAGTGATATGTGCATACTTTATGGCAATAAATTTCTTGATTAGACAGAAACACAATTCCTATCAGGTATGCATTAGAAAATCAAATAAAGAATTGCATCACCTACTTTCTTTTCCTGAAGATAATATTGAACAGCAAACACACCAAAGCAAAGATAATCCCAGAGGAGGTCAAAATGTACACGACAACCATCAGCGGGAAGAGAGGTGTATTAATACGCATTTCAGGAGATCCATCCCAAGGAGGGTCTCCATGCCAAGTCCTATGGTTGTCCTCACCAGTCATGTACGTGAAGTTTCCTTTGTCTCTTCCTTGGAGATGGACCTGACCAATTGTTACCAATTTCAACTGCTCATCAACTGTAAAATGTGACAATTATTAAGGTGAGAAGTTACATGTAAATTTGAAAGATATTCTCAACTGCACTGCTATTGAACTAGTCTAAAAATGTTGCCTTGGACAAAAAGTGTCGATGTATATTACAGGTTTTAACAAATAGGTGTTGAATGTACACATATGTGAGATCATTCTCACGCTATATAGAACATGCATATCATACCACAAAGTTCAACATAAAAGTGTATTCTCTTATGACTGAATGGTAAGAATCTCTGTGCTTACAACCTGCATGGGCTTATAGTTATATAATGCGTGTCTAAGGAAAACAATTTTGTTGACATGTTTGTTTGTTTTATATTAGGTGTGTGTGTTTTATGAGCTGGTACTCGGGACCGATTGTAGCAGATTGGTTTAACAAAGCATCATAGAAGAGGGTACTAACAGACTTCCACCCTAGGAGGAGTCCTTTACCTAACAGTAGCACTAGCATTTTGGGGGAAAACTATGATTGGTGAGCAAAGTGAGCCCTCGCTGGGTGTTAGATAGAAAATTCGGTATTCACTGCATGCATATCTATCTGGGTATGTTTGTGGCCACCGTGATTCACCCATAAAAATACCAATGGGTCACCTGCCTTAAATAAATCAGGCAAAATAGCATCAAGGTTAGAGGAAATAAAAGGGCTGCATAGCTGCATAGGGAAGTAAGAATAAAACTGCATGGTTAATAGCTGACAAGAAAGGATGCTGGAGATTCATTCTGACATACAGTAGCTAGTCAATTCATCAGCATGCTCTAGCTATGGAGGTGGGATACACCATTTTTGTCATGATAATTCAGCATCTATTATAAAGCTTGCAAAAGTAAACATGTACTGCCACTCTCTATGGAGAGAGAGAAATGACCAAAGTTGACATAATGATGCATATACTCGTTAGGGGAGAGATGTGTTAATGATGGAGAGCATACCGAATGCATTAAATAGTGTCTATAGTGAAAACTGTGACTTTAACAAGTTCATGTCATATTTTCTGCATGGTTTTCCATTTAGTATTCTGAGCATTCCTGTAGGAAGCACTTCTTGATGACCTAACTCTTAGTCTAATGTGTTTTCCAGGAAACTGTTTCCAAGTACTCTTAGCAAAATTCCCCTCATAGCACATGCACAGTTCTCCTTCAGAATTTGCCAAGCCACTATGTGCAGGACATCAGGATGTTCAACCTTACTAAGTTCGAAATCTGTAAGGGGATATAAATACACATAATGTTGGCTACTTCCCCGTACAATCAAGCACAACAACATCGTGATGACATCAAAATGTACAGATTAGTACATGTACTGTTCAATGCCGAGGCTAGGACAATGGCTAGCACAAGTCAATACTAGGATTTCATGCTAAAAATAAAATGGGGGTTGGGGGTGGGGGTTTCTATAAAACCCCAGGGAGTACTTCGTTATACCTATTCAAATATCAAAAGTTGCCTTATCATCCAGTCACTTGATCCTTGAATGACCATCCATGCAAAAGTGCCATCATCACTCATTTGCATCAATCACCTTTCCACACATCCTTCACCATGGTAGCATAGGTATACAACAGATATAGCCAAGCACCCTGCTGCATAACAAAGATTGCTTCTTAGACCTTTGACTTAGGTAGAAGAAAGGTCAACCTTTTGGGGGATGATATCATCAATTAATCATGGAGAATGTGCAGTACATCATGAGGTAAGACTCGACAGTGCCTTCGGTGCTTGCAAAATAAGTATACCCTTATATTCCTATGCACTCATATGTTAAGTTTTAAGATGGTCCCTTCACTCCCCAAGTTTAACAAACGGTTAGAAGAACAACCAGCTAGAATAAAACAGCTCATTGAGTATGCACAAATCCTTATGGAACTATAACAAGCTTCTATGAAGTGGATTCACATCATGCCAAAGATTAACTACATATTCTTCTACACAATTGAATAACATACTTCCCGTTCTGTATTGCTTGATTGTGACGGCATCAAGCTGACGAATCCCATCTCTGAAAGACACCAATCCCTGATGACCCAAGCAAGACAAACACAACAGCGCATTAAATCAATGGTACAAGGTTAGCTAGGTAGGAGAGCTTGTGCATCACCAGCCAATGGTCAACGTTTCAAGATAAAATACCTTGGATCATCACTACCACATAATTAAGGAATTGAGGGCTGTCCAGTACTGCCACAGATCATCCGGGGGATTATTCATGGATGAGCAAAGCTTTATTTCCCACTCAACACTGAACACTCTGGATCATACAAATACCCTAGCCCTAGCTCTAGCCCGACAACTAGACACACAAAATATGTCACAACAATTCTGCACTAGCTCTAGCTCGACAACTAGAGACACAAAATATGTCAAACCAATTCTGCACCAGCCCTAGCTCTAGCCAGCCAGCATAGTGACCTCAGATCATCTATGGTAGTACTGGATGTGGAGTTAAGTAGGTTTAGTACAATAGCAGACATGTAGATATCACAATTATGCACGTGTGCAACCTTCTTTCTAGTTATACGGACATTAAATACATAAATACACCAACTTACTGAAGCTCCACTGAAAGAGATGGTGTTCACATGCTCAATAAAGGAAGTATTTTCTTCCCTTCTGCTACGGTTGATAACAGCAGCCAAGACAGAGATAGCATCGAAAGCATATTGCTTGTAGTTGCTGGTAGACTGAAGTGAGGAGGGAGCATGAAGGAAGTAGTGAATGGGTAAACAGGCAAATGTATGGGTAATTTTTTAACTTATGGTCCAGAAATAACTATACCTGTATAATTTACACAAGTGACCAAAGTAGCTAATATTCTGGAGTATGTTTATAATACACATTGGTGAGAATATATCTCAAGTGTATTCACAAGTGCGTTGCCATAAAAATCTCCTTGGACAAGACATCAGTGAAATAATGAATTGCTTAAACTCACTTTAAATGAATTACCATCAGCATCTTCATTTACCACGGGATGATGGGACACTACCAATGTTCCCTCTAAAACTTTTTTGATTTGGTCATTGCTGCAACTACCACTGGCAGTATCGTTGTTGTGTGCCTCACTGGCCTTCCACCACTCCACTTCGTACCATTGATAGGTGATCCATACATAGCTGGGGAACAGCATGTGCTTGGTCCATGCCTAGTACACATTCACAAACAACTTGTATTAGGGAAATATTCGTGTTCGTACATTTGGTGTATGTCTGCAAAAATAGCAGGTCAACTTTTTTCATTCACCAAGTCATTCTGCAATCTACTCATTTCTCTTTGGTTTTCTCTCTAGGTTACTTCAATTTTAAGTAGGACTATCGTCAGTCATTGTTTAGAGCTTCAAGGATAAGTATGCACATACTCTATTCTAGGTATGTTCTAACTGAATTGAGCCAAGAGTATGACTTCCAAACTCTGAATTAAGTCTACATACAAGACAATGGATGGTATAATTGGTTATAAAGCAGACATACCTCACACAAAATCATTCTGGCTTCACTTGGAAATGTGTTCATCAATATAATTCTGTTGTCTCTGGCCTAAACAGAAGAAAAATGTGGATCTCTGACCAATAGGGAGAGATATATTATGATCCTAGCTAGTGTTAGAATAACAATATCATGTAAACATTTCTCTCATGTTCCTCCAATTACTGTTAAAGCTCTTTCCCTACAGTATGCATGGAACTTCAGTACACAGAGAGAGACCTCCTAGTATTAGCTTTAGTATCTAGTACTGTAGGTAATATAAGTGTGTGTCAAGTTAGAATGTCAACATCTCAGGAATGCTAAAAATATATCTAAATGCTGATGCTATACTCACAAATGGTATTTCTCCACGCTGATCATCATCGTGGTACAATAGTGTTTGTATCATGTCGGCAGTGATGTCTGCCTCCTTTAGCGTGCTACCCAAGCTAGTCCATATCTGAACATGATAAATTTACAGGGAGAAAAATAATATCCATGGGGTCATAGAGATAATCTTGGTATGGCTTTAATGTTCGTGTATGAATACGTACATTATACTATAAAACATGGCATCTTTATAATGTATTAGTCATATAAATGCAAAGAAAATTAAATGCAAACATAGTAAATGGCGCCTATAAAATATAATATTTTTGGAAATTTCATTTTCTCGAAAATGTTTAATACTTGTCAACAATGTAGAGTTTTATGTTGGTCAGGATTATATGACTGCATGCAGTTAACTAACTTAAACCCATCATCATACATTGTCATCGAAAACAATAGACTGATTTCATAATGCGATAATAGAAAGTGATGTGTAGTTAGAATGGCACCTTCACTGTATGTGAACTCGTAAATCTAGATGTGTCTGAAGAAGTACTTTGCTGTCTTGTGGATCATCCAAGCACTGTATGATGGTGCTCTTGTCTAGGCATGTGTGTATTTGTAGTTTACACTTTGAAAAACTGACTGTGTGTGCACCATTTGCATGTGTGCGTGAACATCTGTTGTGTGTGTAAAGAGAGATAAAAGGACTTTACTTGAGTATGTCCTTTGTATGTGTGCGCATGTTTTGTAATGTATGCTTTCAGCCATTGCCCTTGGCATACACCTTCCCCCACAACTAGAACTCTGTCTACAGCAGTTTTTAGAACAAAAATGTGGGTTGTTTTGCATACCTGGAATTAGTGTATAAATGTGTGTGTGTGTGTGCATACATGCATGCTTGTGTGTGTTTGTGTGAGAGAGACCTTTTTGTTTTATAGCATAATGTATCAAGTGCATACCATAGAGTGTGCAGAATCTATGGACTATAAAGTGGTAACCACAAGTTTTTCAGCACCTATCTGTCCCCCAGCTCAAGATGATGCAACACAAGGGAATGTCCTTGGTGTAAAAATTTTTTTGCATGTATCCTTCAACCTCTGTCTTTTGTGCATTCTGGGCATGAGACTCACGCCCTCTAAGTCTTGTCGTATACTCTAATGCATTTGTCACACATCTCAGAATTTCCTCCCCATAAAAAATATATATAGCCACATATGTTATGTTTTCAGCACCCTAGGATTAGGCAGAGGATAGTTAGAATGATCGATCCATTTGCAGATTAGAATGGAGCTGAAGTCAACCACTAGGAAGTTGGACAATCAGCAAATTTTTGCCTGGAGGTAAGTTTACCTTTGTAAAGAGTGACATGACTGTAAATAGGCAAGATTAACTTAGAATCACTTCTCCTACCCCTTTCAGCAATTGATAGCTGTGGTTTAAAGATACAGCATGAAGTCACATGTTGGGACTGGAAAGTGTTCAAGTAATAATTAAGATAACTGAACTTCAGTGTGGAATGTCTTCAGGTTGTCCTTGCTCCTCACAATATTGTGGAGAGCTGAATTTTCCACATTGTATTGGGCTTCTACTTTCACTAAACTTCACCGTTTCTTCACTATATCACATATCTCAAGTTTACTTCAATATTAAGGATAAACCTTTTTCTCTTTTGAGTAGGTGTTGCCATGCTCTCTTCGCTGCAGTTCCCCCCCCCCAATTCATCTCAAAGAATAGAGCATGGCAACACCTACTCAAAAGAGAACAATGTTTATACAAGATGTGGAAAAATTGGCAAGTCTGACAACAAATAAGCATTTAATATCAGATTTTTCTCCTAGGGGAGAGGGACATGTCCCCAGACTACAAAGAAAGGCATGCATTCCACATGTTCCTCAGTTTTGTGACAAAATATTGGCAGGTCTGTCTTGTGCACATGTGCAAAAGGATTTTTCCAAGGAAATATTTTTTTTTAGTGTACTAGCCATGTATAGCCAGCACTGCTGCAAATGTAGCTAACATTACCATTGAAGGGGATTTTTGTATATTCTTGACCAAGGTCTTTGGATAACTGAAGTTTGGATAACTGCCTTCCTACAGTAGCATAATAATTTGGGAGTCCTTGGTGTACATAAATCATTATCACTCTGCTTTCTTACTGCCGTACTTCCACCAAACACCTGAGATAAAATATGCTTAACTATAAATATCATTTAGTTGGAACTGGAAGCAGAGAAAGAGCTGGTGTCATGAGCTAGTCAAAGAAGCTCGTCTCATAAACCAGAACAGAAGGATCTTGAATCACACCAAGAAGCTACTGGTAGCTTCTCAAGCACCAATTGCAACCGACTTCACTCTCTGAAGCAGGTTTATCTTCAAAACTATCTGCACACTTTTTCATGAGAAAAGCTCATTTTTAGCCAAGCATGAGAATAATCATTGTGGCAGCACACGATTGATATTCCAGATGTCACCGGAGAGTATATTTTGGAACTTTATAGGTCATGGAGGATAAGTTATTTCCAAATTACATCCTGTATTGGGAAAAGGAGTAGATGTGCCCTGCAAATGGCCAGCATGAAGCTCATCAGAAACTAAGGACAATTATATCTGCTGTCATATCAGTAGCTAATTATTGCCTCAGTGTTTTGTGAAACATATACATGTGCAGAACTGATACTTTTTTCAATGACAGTAGTTCTCACAGCGAGATACTATATGGCCACCTAAGAAACATGGTTTTGTGACAATAACAAAGAGAGTGCTTTAAAATTTGGAATGCAGGAGATTAATTAGTCCTATGCACATGTCTGCTGAATAATACTGCAGCAAGTATTATCTTAGTACAACTATTGTGAACATCTGTTCCGTACTGTTGCAATATGAGCACTTTATTTTATAGTATGAAGTACAAGAATTACAACAACAAAAAGAGTGCAGTGAAATACTCAGGAAGTACACTTCATAATGTTACAATGCACTAATGTACTGGGAGAAATATAGTGTTAAAATGTTCAGTGTATAGTTGTGGAGTGGAATATTCAGGAGCATAAGAGGTCAGCATAGAGGTATATGGTTTGGTGCAGGTTGCCATCCTTTAGGTAATTAGTGCTCAAAAAGGGTTCTTTGGAACATCCATTGTTGTTGAGGGAGGTGCATTACTGCTGGAGCATCTACAATGGGACACAATTGGGTAACTTATCATGCAATTTTTTTGCATGCTTGAGCACTTTTTGGTGCTCAGCAGCACATAAGAGGTGTTGTGAAACTGTGTAGATACATCTACATTTCTTCTTCTTCTGGCGTGTGCCTTTAAACTTGTAGCTTGGTTGAGGCAAGCCAAACCAATGTCTCATCGTCCAGATCCATCAGTCCACGTTCACCATGAGGTGGTCTGTAGATCGGGCAGCAGGATGTGATGTGCTCCACCGTCTGTTTCTGGTCACCGCAGTCGCAGGCAGCATTGGTAGCGAGGCCCCAGGTCTTCATAGAGGCCCCGAAACGTCCAACCCCAGTTCTGAGGCGATTGAGAGTCGTCCACTGCCTCCGGGGAAGGTTTAGGCAAGGGGATCTTCAATGAAACGGTGTAATCTGGATGGTTCTTTTGCCGACCACTGGTCCCTCCATTTCATCCTGGTCCAGGCAGCCTTCGTCACATCTGGCGGTGTGGCTAGAAGCTCGTGAGCGTGCACAGCAAACGGGTGTCGGGACTTCAGTCGAGCGCGTCGAGGCCGCTCAGTGACTACCTGGTGGAGGAGGTGGAGTTCACTCATCTGTGCCTTTCGGGAGAGGGCCAGTGTGGCAGCTTCGCGTCTGATGGCTGCTGGCGCGATACCAGCGAGGATGGGCAGCTGGCTGACCGGAGTGGCTCTTAGGCAGCCGGATATGGTCCGCAGGGCAGGGTTCTATCTACTGGGGGGGGCGGGGGGGAAGCTTCCCCCCCAAAAGTTCCAGCTTCCCCCCCAAAATATTTTAGAGGAAATTAGTATCATTTGGCGAGTGAAGTGAGCTCACAGTACTGCCTGATCACATCATTAGTGTGTGTCCCATCTTTCAAGGATATTTGGACATCAACATTTCACAACTGCCCAGGGATAGGCATAGCAGTGTCGTTGGCATAGCAATATTTGCTTGCCTTCACATTGTAGGTCTGCGCTATATAGTAGATATTAGGTAGCAGCCTGCCTATAGCATTCAGGCCATTACATAAGGTGTTAGTGGTCACTCTGTGACCCCATCCTTATGAAAGGTCATCAACACCTCACTGGCCTCAGTCCTGATTCACTACCACGCACATGCAGTAGTATTCCAGCTGTTCTGCTGCCAGCAAGCTAAACATGGATAAGTTTGTTACTAGAAAGAGAGCTAGTGAAGAGTCACCTCAACAACCACCTGGGATAATTTGAGGTATGACCCTAAGTGGAAGGTGAACTATCCTTCGATAGAGTATGATCCGAAGAGTAAGGGCATGCTGTGTTCAGTTTGTAAGGTACATGGGAAGGTACCAGTGCAATCCAGAGGGGCATGGGTGAGCAGGTCTGTGAGAAACTGGGTTAAGGCAACATCTCTTTTATCTAAACATGACAAATCAGACTGGCACATTCTTCAGCAAAAGAGCTTTCAGAAACAGCAGTAAATGTCTGTAAAAATGGCATCCCATGTTGCAGCGATGGAAAAAAAGGGCTATTTCTCTCTCTCTCTCTCTCTCTCTGAACAAGGGACTGTAGTTGAACAAATAGTGCAGCTAGTGAGGAAGAGAAGAAAGAAAACCGTGAATTAATGAAAACACTTCTTCGATCTCTGTATTTCCTAGTTAAATTCCATATTCCACATACTACTACCTTCAACTCTCTTCTAACGTTGCAAATTGATAATGGGAATGTTAAGTTGCAAATGCACCGCAATACATGCCCGCAAAGTGCTACATATGAGTCTTACATGACAATAGTTGAGCTTCTCTCAAGTATTAGTGAGATTATCAAGGAAAAACTCTTGGTTAGCTTGAAATCTAGTGCATATTACTCATTGATGGCAGACGAGTCTACAGACTCTGCATCACAGGAAGAATTGTCTGTTTGTGCTCGATGGCTTCACGAAAATAAGGTAGTTGAACATTTCCTTGGAATCATCCATGTTAAAGAAACAAATGCTAAAGCCATTTCTAAATATCTTTCTGATTTTCTTAACTCCCATGGTATCAGCTGTGAGAAGTTGCGTGGACTTGGCTTTGATGGTGCCAGCGCTACGTCAGGCCATAAAACTGGTGTGCAAAAACTATTGAGGATGTTGGCACCTTCTGCTCTCTATATTCATTGCCGATGTCATAAGCTACAGCTCGCTTCCATTAATGCAGCTAATGAACACCAGGAAGTGAAAAGGGTGTTGGGTACACTGTTGACCATCTGGAAATCGTTTCACTATTCCCCAAAGAAGGCGGAAAAGCTGGTTGAAATTCAAGCTCAACTTGATTGTCCAGAAATAAAAATGCAGAAACCTAGTGACACCAGATGGCTTGCTCGCGAAAGGGCAATACGAGCAGTGCATAGAAGTTTAGCAGCTTTAGTTGGTACATTTGAAGAAATCTATGATAATACAGGGGATGCTGAAGCACATGGAATAGCAGTTCTGTTAACAAAATACAAGACTGTAGCTAGCATTTACATGCTGTCAGATGTCATGCACATCGTGGCCAAACTTCAGGGCAGTTTGCAAAGCAAACAAATTGATCTTGCTAGTGTGCCAACGATGGTGAGTAATACAATAAAAAGGCTACAGGAACTGAAAGAACATCCAAACACCAGCACGTGGTTCAAAGATCATATGGAAGTTTTTTCTGATCCTGCACAGCTTGGAAAGAAAAATATTGTTGTAAGTGAAGAAGATAAGGCCAAGTTTTTACAGAGCATTTACCGTCCATACATACAGAGTGTAGTTGATCACATCAATGCCAGAATGGGGTCAACTGATCTCATCTCTGCAATGTCTGTGTTTGACCACACATCTTCCTGACACTGAAGACAAACTTCCCAATTATGGCGTGGATAAAGTTTTGGAACTGACAAATTTCTATGGAGCTGTGCAGAAAGTGCAATATGATGGAGAGGAATGTATTTCACAGCCTGACATTGAAGCTGAAGATACACTTTCTGAATGGAGGCGGCTCATATTTATGCAGTACAGGAGCAGTTCTATACATCAAGTCCTGTCCAAGCTGATTGCCATGGTGACATTGCAGATGCTTTCCCCAATTTGTCTAGGCTAGCTGGAATTATTTCTGTTCTACCAGTTACAACAGCAACTGTTGAACGTAGTTTCAGTAGTATGAAATTCATCAAGACGAGGCTTCGAAACTGAATGGGTGAGGACACACTCGAAAACACTATGCGCATCTGCATTGAAGGTCCTGATACTCTGTCTCATGACATTTTAGAAGATATAATTAATCATTACAAGTCTGTTAAAACACGTAAAATTAATTTGTGAACTCATTGACCATCCTCTCATTTATACACTTTCTCAAGAATATAATAACTATAGGTATGATTTTGTGTACCCTACAATAATTTTTCTTCACACTGACTCCCCGCTGGAGAAAATTATAAATTGTTTGGGGGTGGGGGAAGCTTGGTTACAGTAACACAAGCTTCCCCCCCCAAACACTTTTTTCTAGATAGAACACTGCAGGGCACTGTTGAGTGCGACGTCTAGCTTCTTGACATGAGGGCTTTGGCACCAGACAGGGGCGCAGTACTCCGCGGTAGAGAACACCAGGGCCTGTGTGGAGATCCTCAGGGTCTTGGTCGCAGCTCCCCAGGTAGTACCAGCCAAGCGACATATCAGCGCGACACGGGCGGTGGTTTTTGCCGTGACACCTTCCAGGTGTTGCCGAAACGTCAGCATTCGGTCAAGTTTCACTCCTAGGTATGTTGGGATGGACTCGAACTGCAGTCTGCTGTTGTTCACCAGGACATTCATTTCACGCTTTGCTTCCTTGTTATTAAGATGGAACATGGATGACATCGTCTTGGCTATGCTGAGCTTGAGGCGCCAGTTCTCCAGGTATGTCGATAGGATCTTCATGTTGTCGGTGAGACCCTCTTCTGCTTCTTCCCAGGATGGCTTGCTGAGTAGGATGGCCAGGTCGTCTGCATAGCCGTACTTCCTAGACTGGATTGTGGGCAGGTCATGGATGTAGATATGAATAGCATCGGAGCCAGCACCGAACCTTGTGGTACGCTATTCTTTAGTTGTCTTACCCTGCTGCGTTGACCATTGCTGGTGTGTAGTTGGAACCCTCGGTTGCTAAGCAGCTCCATTATGAAACTCACCATGTGCTTGTCTGGGATGGTCTCCAGAAGCTTCATGTGTAGTCCTCGCAACCAGACGGTGTCGTATGCAGCTGTGAGGTCCAGGAAAACAGCACCAGTCTTCTTTCCATCTTGGAAGCTGTCCTCGATGTCTTGGCACAAGAGAGTCACCTGATCTGCTGTTGACTTACCCTTGCGGAAACCAGCTTGCTCCGAGGGTCGATCACTGGCTCGAGACGCGCATGGATGAGACGCTCCATGATCTTGTATGGAATGCAGAGAAGCGAGATGGGCCGATATCCTTTAGGGTCATCTGCTGGCTTGTTTGGCTTTGGCAGGGCAATCACCTTGGCACGGCGCCAGATCTTTGGTAGCTTCGAGCAGCGGAAGCACACAGAGAGGAACATCTACATTTGATTCTACCTAAAACCCTTGGGAGAGCATCTCTTGTGGCTTGGTAACACAAAAAAATTATCATGGAGCACGACATGAATATTTGGAGCATCTATGATGGGTTTTACTTAACATCCTTGGGCATTGTATGCAAAAAAAAAGGTTGGTCTTCAGGGGCAGCTCAGAATGACCCATACCAGAGGGGAGAGCTCCAAGCTTAGGAGGGGGAGATGTCGAGGGTAGCCTCTCGACATTGCCCAAGAACCATCAAGATGGCTCTTTTTAGGCCTGAACACTTAGCTGTAATTATAATTAGTGGACTGTTAATCATGCAATTATCATTATGCCAAGCTCTGTTGTGGTTTCATGCTTTTTGTTCAGTTTCACACTTATTATTTTATATTGGCATATGGAAGCCTATGTGTGTTCTGTGCTTTGGACTTTGGTGTGTGTATTGGAGATTGTGTGATTTCCTGTTTCCTGGGAGGCAGGGTATTTGAACCTTGACTCCCAACTGTTCTGTTAGTTTTTATCTTGGATTGCTCAATTGTTTTTAAATTTCTCTGAATTAAGCTAAGGAGCGATTGGATATTGCTCTGATGGCAGTAATTGTTATCAAGTTGGGAGTTATCTACCGAAGTGACCCTCAACACACTGTAAAATGATATTTTCTTTTAAGAAAAATATGTCTGCAGGTTAAATACTCATAATTTCGTAAAATGTCCTCTATCCGATTGAAATACATGCAATGTGTAATGTGAGTATATATATCAGCCCAATCAGAAGAGCTCTGCCATAGTGCTCAATTCAATGATTTCTAATGCCAGTTTTTATTCACATTCACTTATATAAGTAATTGACTCACCGAATGGAATACTGGAGCATACTCTGAAAACACTAATAATCTTTTCCAACCAAAGAATCTCAAGAGTGCTGCTACTCCAGACCCCAGGTGAGTTTCACTAGGCAGCATCCATATGTGGTTATCATGTGGTATACTTGGAGCACTGGAGAAGGCAAAACTAACCTGCACAGTCAAGGTGTAATACTTGTTAATTAACATAATGTGTTCAAGTTTGCTTCCTTACAAAGTTCGAGTTGAAGAACTTGCTAATGTCAGCTATTACATTGTTATTGTTGAAGCAGCCAGGATGAACAACAGCTAACTGTGGAGGAGATCCTATCAGCCCTCTTAGCAATGTATCAATCCCATCCTATATCCATGTACCAAATAAATAAATGTAACAAACTCAATGGCTACTGAATACATATTTTTTACCATTCCATCAGCTTCAGCACGTTTAGTTGTTACGTTGAATTCCACTTGACTGAGACTGACAGCTTTCTGAATGGAGGGCAGAAGACTACTCGCATTGAACCGTTCCCTGCTGCAAAATTCACTGACGTAAAGGATGTTTTTGCTGGAGCAGCTCTGACAGTTTTGATCTTCCGATCTTAGGCTAAGAACCGTGGTACCCAGGAGCCAAAGACTGAGACTCAGAGATGTTCTCATTTTTAAGCCACGCACATCGCTCGCTCTAATACATCACTTTCTACTAGGTCTTTAGCATGGCGTTACCCGAGTTGCAACCGTCCGGAGACAGTCCCGGAATTTTGGGCCTTCCAGGTGGTGTATATACTTGTCCCGGTTACCTAGCAAAATGGGGGGGTATGTTGTAAGTGCAATAAGGACGGTATTTTCAAGAACTGTGTTTGTGCGAAGTTAGGAAATGTTTGTAGGACTTGCCTGCCTTCCCGCCGAGGTCGTTGTCGCAACATAAACTCAGCCTCGACATCAGCGAACATTCCAATTAATGCCCCTCCAAATTCTCACCTGCCTCCTGCCTCCTCAACCTCAGTCTCAGCACCAACCTCGCAATCGCCACTTTCGTCAGATGGTGCTTCTTCCTGAATCCCTTCCACATGCCCTTCATCTGTGTACCCCTCTCCTCCTGCATCATTGCCTGCCTCATTACCTCTCTCCACCTGCGTAGTAAGTATCCTCTGTGATTCTAACGATACCCTTCCTCCTCCACATTCAACCCTACCTTCAAGTGACAATACTCCTGCCTCTCCTCATTCATCTCTCCCTTCCCTGTCTGTCATTGTGGGTGTGAGGGTGTCTACCCTTCAACATGTCCCCAAGGGAGCTAGGGATGCTTGGGCTAGCCTATTTCGGTGGGTTTGTAATGACGTCTGTTCAGACCCTTCAGGGATAGATGCTTGGAGTATGCTTGCTCTTTGCATCCTTGCTAATCCTGCTGGAGCGGGGCGCAGTAACTGGCGTGATACCCTAAAAACAGTAAATCTAGGATAAGGAGGTGGCAGGCAGGTAATTTCATGGGTCTTTGGTCTGTAGTTTTGGAGGAGGAGGATAGGCTAAACTGTCATCACAGGAGGTCCAAGAAGAAGAAGTTGACACCAGAGTCACTAAGGGCAGCTAACGCCAGACGGGCTCGACGCGCAGTTGAGGATGGCCAATGCAAGAAGGCCATCCAAGCACTCACTTCTAATGGGCTTGCTCAGGCTTCAGATGAAATCTACAATGCAATGTTAGCAAAACCCCTCAGGTTAATATCCCTCCCAACTCCCCTGAACCTGTCCCTTCGCCCATCCAAATCTCAGAGGGGATTGTCGTTAAGGCCTTGAAATCTTTCCCTAATGGCTCTGCTCCTGGTCCATCTTCTTTTAGGGCAAACCATTTCAAGGAGGCGGTGCTCTGCCCTTCTCCAGACCATGCCAACAGTGCCATTCGAGCCTTGACGGGAGTGATTAACCTCTTATGTGCTGGAAAAGCCCCTCCTGTAGTGGTCCCTCACCTCTGTGGAGCCACTCTCTCTTTGCATGTAAGAAGAAAGATGGTGGCCTTCGCCCAATCGCTGTGGGGGAGGTTCTCCGTCGCTTAACATCCAAATGCATTTCTCGGGCAGTACAGGCTGAAGCATTCAGAATCCTGACCCCCTTACAACTTGGAGTCGGTGTCCAAGTTGGGTGTGAAGCTATCGTGCACGCCTTGTCTCTTGTGCAAGAGGATGCCAACATCCCGGCTGAATAAAAATGGACCATGCTGCTCGACTTCTCTTTTAATAGTGTGGATCACGGGGTTCCATGTTTCGGGAAGTGAGGAATCGTCTCCCCCCCAAGTCTGCTTGGATGGAGAGTTGCTATAGGGCTCAACCTATTCTACGCTTGGGTGACACTCCATCCTTAGCTGCAGTGGGGTTCAGCAGGGAGATCCTCTGGGGCCATTAGGATTTGCCCTCACTCTCCAGCCCATCATTGAAAAAATCAAGGAAGAGGTGCCCAATCTCCTGATCAACGCTGGATGATGGTACTTTGTGTGGTTCTGCTGATGACCTTTGCTCCACTCTGGTGATCATTGAGGATGCTGGCCCAGCCCATGGTCTCAATTTAAACAGGGCCAAATCCCTGCTGTTCATACCACCTGATGACCCTCTCACCAATACTCACCAATAACCCTCTCCCCCTCAACATCCCTATCACAAGAGGTGGTTTTGAGCTCCTGGGCTCTCCCATCGGCCCCCCTCATACTGCGAGTCCACTATGCTTAGGCGTGTGGTGGCAGGTGACCTTGGACAAGCTGGCTGACTTGCAAGACTCCCAAATGGAAACCACCCTTCTTAGATCCTGCCTTGCCCTCCCCAAAGTGTCCTTTGCCCTGCGCACCTGTCCTCCTAGTCACATCCGCCAAGCTTCTGCAGCATTTGATAACTCCATGCTTGAGGCTCTCTCTGACCTGGCCGGGGGGGGGGGGGGCACTTTCAGATTGGGCATGGTTGAAGGCTTCCCTCCCTAGTTCACTCGGGGGAATGAACATTCGACGAGCATCCCTTCACGCCCCAGCTGCCTTCATCGCTTCCCTAGACCAGTCCAGCCCCCTTGTTGACAGAATCCTGGGCCAGTCTCTGGCTGAATCAATCCACCTAGCCCCAACTTTGTTTGAGCTGGCCAAGTCTGCCAATAAACCTGACTGGTGCTCCATCTGTGAAGTGGACGACCCCCTCCGCCAAAAACACCTCTCTCATTCCATTGATGTGGCTTCCTACTCGAAGCTTGTAGCAGAGGTTACCGACATACGCTTCAAAGCTAGAGCTCATCCGCCATCCCCCATGCCGGCGATTGGCTGAACGTCACTCCCTCTTACGCTCTTGGTCTCCACCTACAAGACTGGGAGTTCAGATTGTGCTTGCAGTGTTGGTTGGGTCTTCCGATGGTTGAGGAGGGTGCCACATGCCCCATCTGCCAGGTTATTTCTGACTCCTTTGGGACCACCAAGTAGGATGTGGTGGTAACGGGGATCGTATCCACAGGCACGACTCCATCCGAGATGCTTTATTTTCTGCAGCTCAATCCGCTGCTCTTGCACCAAGGAAGGAGTTACCCTCTCTCATTCCCGTAACCAACAGTCGTCCTACCGATGTCTTCTTGCCCACTTGGAAAAGAGGTCAGCCAGCTGCTTTAGATGTACATGTTATATCTACTCTTCAGGGCAGGACATTGAAGGAGGCTGCTGTCACTCAGGGACATGCCCTTTCCGTGGGTATTGAAAGGAAAATGGTAGCTCATTCTGAAGCATGCAGGGCTGTAGGTGTCACCTTCATTCCTATGGTCGTGGAGACTCTGGGGGGGGGGGGGGGGTGGAGTGAGGATGCAGCCAAGGTTATTCGGGAGGTAGGATGCCTTTAAGGACATCGTTTGGGCATTCCTCCCTCAGAAGCTACTCGCCATCTGTTTCAAAGGCTCTCAATTAACTTGTGGAAGGGCAATGCCACACTGTGGATCCGCCGCCTCCCAATTCGATCCCCGGAGGTAGATGGCATGATATAACTTTTAACTGGTTGTGTTTGTACACTTTTGTCTCATCCACTTTTGTAAAAACGTTTTTATTGAGAAAAAGAAGAAGAAAAAAAGGTAATGTCCCGGAATTTACAGCTACGTGCATCTTGCGTTTCCACTCGCTTAGATGGCCACTGCAGTCTCAAGCATGTTTAGTTTAGCCCTTTAACACTCGTAAAGCAACAAAAACAGGACACTTTTTAGCAGAGAAAAACTTCAGATAAACAATTACGTCTACCCGGTGTGCCAAATAACCTTTCACCTTGTTTTGATTGGAGGTGTGGCACTCATGTGAAACTTCCCAGCTATATACGTTATCTGCTAATTGCTTTTGCATTGCAATCTCAGCAAAAATAGCTAGTGTAAAGAAGCCATTTTCACAATAAATGGATTAAGGGGTAGGCAAGAGTTTCAAAGGTATAAATAAATGAAATTGATTTAAAAAATAAATAGCATGGAATACAGCTAAATAATAACATCATGCGTACAGTGTGCTTCTTGTGTTCAATGAAATAGTAATGTCAGTAGTCTGGCCTTCATTTTAGGTCACTTGTATGCAGATGTAGTGTGCAATCGACTTTGGTGTTACCCATGGTGGTTGTAATGATGTCACATCTCACCTCAAGAGCAAGAAACATAAGGATATGTCAAAGGCTGTGCTATCAACTATTCCAATCACCTCTCTCTTCCAACATCAGAGAAGTTATCAAGTAATCGAAGCAGAGGTCAGGTGGGCTACATTTGTTGCTAAGCACAACACATCCTTTCTGTCTAGTGACCATGCCACCAAGTACACATGACAATAGTGTGTTAAGCCGTGCCCTAACTAGAGCAGGTCTAACATCTGGTGGCAGCGAATAGTACGAACCCAAACCATTCAAACTGACTGCTGATCCGGTCAGCCCTTACATCCTCGACCACTACCATTTTTTCCCATCGATCCTCCTCTAGACCAGACTGAATACTCCGTCAATCAAGAATCAGTCCAAACCGACCTCAGATATTGTACTTGTGCAAGCGATCCCTGGTTAACCTAATACTCGTTTGTACTTAACCGTTTCTCCCCAGGACAGGCAAGCTGTGGAGAAAAAGGGTCACCAGCTACTACTTACAATGTTCAGGGCAGACCAAACCCAGCTTCTCGAGCCACAGATACCCCACACAAGCCAGACAAATGCAGTCTCCGACATGGACAGTTCTCTGTTGACCTTGGACCTTCAGGAAGAACCGACCTATGAACATCACCGACTCAACAATCCAGAGGATAGCTGGAGGACAATGGATGCAGCAGTTACACCCGCCCGAACCTATCCCTCTGCTACACCTGAACACCTCAACAGAACCAATGCCAGAACCGTCGCCATGGAACCACCCACACCAGCCTCCTTGGCTGACATGATGGTAAGAATGTGCCAAGACAATCAGGAAAAATGGCGAGAAGACAGAAAAAGATGGGATCAATTACTCAGCATGAAGATAAGCCCAGGAGGACTACCACCCAAGCACTCAGCCCATGAAACACATGCAGCCAGACCTTCAGCACCACGATGAAGGACAGAGAAACCGATGTTGCAGCTTACTTGTCCGACTTCACCATTCACATGGAGACCTTCGGAATACAAGAACACCTGTGGACAGGATATCTAGCCTTGGTCCTCAACTCAGAGGCCAAAGAGGTGGTAAGTCTCCAAACTAAAGATGTTCGTTCTGATTTCCACCAATGTAGGGAAGTCTTGCTACATGTAAGGCATTTTCAGGTGACTCCTGCAAGCTATCGCAGAAAGCTGACTGCCATGCATAAGCATGCTGAAGAGTCATGGACAATTTATCTGAGGAAGAGGGTAAGAACAGCCAACAGATGGCTTGAACAGAGTTGGAGCCAGCAAGAGACCATCGACCAATACGAAGGAGAGCCATTCAAGCATGAACAGATTAGTCGACCTCTCTCTCCCACCAACAGAAGACCTGATGGCCCAAGAGGAGGTGGTCAGGACACTATAGTGTGCTATGGTTGTGGGCAGAAGGGCCACAAACGCCCTGACTGCCCAAGAGGCAGTCCTCCAGGAGATGCCTCACTGGCTGGCCAGTTGGGTCAAGGACCAAAACCCAAACACCCCCCTTGCCGCCATGGAGCTGGCTGATGCACACCTAGAGTCATCTCCAGTGGCAGGACCCATCCACCTTCCCCACCATGGCAGAACTACCCACGGAATACCTACTACAGCCAACTCCGCCCTGAAGGGAACAGTTACAACTCTGGACCCAGCCGACCATCAGCCAACCCATGCAGGACCAGGTCCAGGTCAGGGCATACAATGGACCAACCAGAAGCCAACCCTCTGAGCCACCCCAGCCTCCAAGCCAGCCAATCACTCAACTACAGCAGAGCAAGCCTTATCGGTTGAGTAAATATTTCGACAAAGACAAGGGGCCCCTCTGTTTTCATTGCAAGCAGCACTTAAGTGCAGTTTGCCCAGAAAAGGGTATCTATAATGTCATAGACATGCAGGTACAGGAAACCATCTTGCCCAAGCTGTTTGCTATGGGCACCATCGCCCAACTACCCGTCCGTTTTTTCCTGGACAGTGGTGCCGATTGCTCCATCGTCAATAAGAACTTTCTCGAGCAAATGCATGAATTTGGCTTGCCCAAGTGTACCTCAACAGCGACCAAGACACCCAAGGCAGCCTTTGGTAAGGTCAATGTATTACCCATTATCTTGCACCCTGCTAGGCAAACCGATGATCACCAACATGGCCATCTCTGATGACATCCCCCATGTGGTATTGCTGGGTCGTGACTGCCCCCAACTGCTCAAGTTAATACATAAGGCTGACTCTGAGATACCAGAGGAGGTCCTGGCCATCACACAACAAGCAGCGGCAGCAGAGGAACAGGATTGGCCCCAGGAACAGTCTGAGGGGGAGGACACCGACATCCAACCCCAGTCAGTTTACGACCTCATCGGAAGCAACTATGACTTTCCACAGACCAACCTGTCCCTCCAGACAGACTCCACCACCGACCAAGAGCCACCCCCAGAGGTACAATGCAATGCCGAGGAGCTAGGCAGAGACCAGAAGGAGGATGCATCCCTAGCAGACCTGTGGCACAAAGCTGACCAACCAGTCTCCTGCTATGTCACCTCGCAGTCCATCCTACAGAGGAAGACCATAGATCAAACGGGTGAGCCATTATTACAAATAATCCTCCCCAAAAACCGCAGGAAGCAAGCAATCAGGATTGCACACAGCACCCCAATGGCAGGACATGTCGGAGCACACAGAACCAAATATAAGCTCCTGAAGTATTTCTTCTGGCCCGGAATCGGTCATGATGTGACAGAGGCTTGCCGGAGTTGTGAGCGATGCCAGAAAACCGGGAAGAAAACCCACCTCAGAGCACCAATGGTGATACCAGAGATCGCCATGACCCGACCCTTCGAAAAGGTGGCCATTGATGTCATTGGACCCTTGCCCCTGACAAAAAGTAAGCATCGGTTCATACTAACTTATATTGACTTAGGATCCAGGTACCCTGAGGCAACACCCCTGAGAGTGACCACAGCAAAGACAGTGGCTCAAGCCCTGCTGACCATCACGAGCAGGCTGTCAGTGTCCCTGGAAATCCTTTCAGTAACTTCCTCTCAACCGTGATGAAGAAGGCCTTCTCCTTCATGGGGATACATCATACAAAAACCGCCCCATACAGACCTCAATCTAACGGATCGGTGGAAAGGTTCCATCATACACTGATGCAGATGGTAAGAAAGGTCGTCCAAGACCACAGAGAATGGGATGAGTTTCTCCCATACTTGCTCTTCGCTTGCCAGGAGGCACCTTGCTCGTCCACGGGATATTCACCATTTGAGCTGATATTTGGCAACCGAACAGGAGGGAATTGCTGTCGTCGAGGCATGCAAGTTTTTCCTCCCATACCTACTTGGTCACTCCTTTACAGTTGTAACCGACCACTGGGCCCTGTCCTTCCTGACAACGAAGGAAACAGCCAATGGCTGCATCGCTCGCTGGATGGATATCCTACGTCAGTTCACCTTCAACATTGTCTACCGACTAGGACACAGCAACCAGAATGCCGACGGCTTGTCACGTCAGTCATGGACCACAGACGCACCTGCTGATAAGACCCACACCGAAGGAGCCCAATCCTTGGTAGGAGGGGGAGATGTTGGATCTCATCCTATAGATGTTATGTATTGTATGATTGTATGTCTTTGCTGAAGTAGTTAACCATTTTATCATTGAATAGGAGGGCTGTGAGAGAGAGAGAGCCAAGGTGTGTTTAACTTGGGCTAACCAGATCAATACTGAGGCAGTGAGGTCAGGGGTATTGAGACGTTAGTCGGCGCATACTTTGTAGTTGTCCTAATAAAGAGAGGTCAACGGGAGTACAACGTATGACAGTCATTCAGCCTGAACACACTTCATCGTTCTCTTTCAACGCCATCACTTCGCTAGCTAAACGTTTTCCACAGATTGGCCTCAACGATGCTGTATCTCTGCAGAATCTGAAAGTGCAATTCCAAGACTTCAAGCTTTCTCCCAATGATTTACCGACATTTGTCGAGTACAAGGCAGCTGATGCTGTCATGAGGCCCAAGGCAGGGCTTTTCTGGTTGGAAGTTGGGGAAATGATCACATTGGAAGGGCAGCCAAGATTCAATCTCCTTCACAAATTAATATCGTGTCAGATGTTCATCCCAGTCGAAGAACTTGTCAGGCAACTACGAAATATTGGTTTTGAGATCACGAACCAGACTCAGAGTAAAACTTATATATCCCCTCAAGGTGAAAGTACGATTGATCTGATATTCCTCAAAATTATGCCATCATTCCCAGTCCCTACCCCAGTAGTGATCAACGATATTATTAGAAAACACCAAAGGCTTGTCATAAATCCGACATTAGTTATAGAAAGACCTCACCCTTATCACACCAAGCTACCAACCTCCCTACCCAGGAAATTTGACTTAATTTACCTTCATAATCTTTCTGCTCTATATCTGTTTGAGGAGGCAGTTATCATGTTTGATATTGACACGCCACCGCAGTGTTATTGATAGCCATCACAGACTCGGTAATCCCCAAGAGGACAAAGACATCATACGGCAAACCATGGTTCGATAAGGAATGTTTGATGAAAAAAAGGGAAGTTTCAAACTTGTTTAAACAGCGAAATATTTCAACTTACCATAACCAGCAATTTTGGCTTGTCAGATAACTGGAAGAAAAGCATTATCAAGATTTTATACAAAGGGAAAGGTCCAATCAACCAACCAGACAACTACAGGGGGATTACTCTACTATGTGTATCTCTTAAAATCTTCACTTGGTTGATCAATCAACGAATCATGAGAAACGTTAGCCATCTTCTGCCAGTATGGCTTCATTCCTGGCAGGTCAACAAGAGAACCCCTTCGACAACTCGCCAAAGACACATTTTATGCGTTAAGTCACAGTAAAAAGGTCATGTATGCAGCATTTATTGACTTAAGAAAGGCCTTTGACTCGGTTGATCGCAACATTCTGCTGTACAAGATTAAAAATTCCTTTGCAAGATCTATGACATCATTGCAGACATTCTTGATAATAATCTGATACAAATTAATGACGGTCTCAACTCTCTGACTATATTATGCAATGTATAGGAGTACCTCAAGGCGATTGCCTCTCCCCCACCTGCTTCCTCTTTTACATCACCAATCTCTCCTGTGCATTAAGAAATATGTCACAGTTATTAAAATCATTCTTTTATGCGGATGATTTGGTATTCTATTCCATAAATTCAGGTGACATTCAAGAAGCTCTCAATGTGCTCCATAGTTGGTGCTTAATTAAAGAACAAGATAAAGGTGAACATTTCAAAAATGAGGATTATGAAGTTTAGGAAAGCTGGAAGACTTGGCATAAAAGATCACTTCACATATGACAACCAGGAAGTAAACATACCCTTCCAGTTATGAATATCTGGGAATTAGCTACATTCCAACCATCTCTAACATTTACAATCCACCTAAATAGAAAAAAGAATAAAGCCTACTCAGCCATTGGATGTTTGCATCATCTTCAAAGAGTATAAATTGAAACGGGGATGAAAATCTTTTGCATGTAAATCTCCCCAATCATCACCTATGGTTTGCACGCTCATCACCTCCATTTGCACCACCTAAAAGAAATAGACAAAGTTAAGTCATCCTTTATAAAACAGCTATTGGGCCTCCACATAAGCACATCATCCACATTAGTATACCAACTTCATAAACTTCTCATGTTTCAAATAAGGAAGGACAAATTACATCATCATCATCAATTAGTGGGTGTGACATGCGACGTGTTCGAAAAATCGCGCTCTATAATTAGTGGGGCATGGTCTAAAATTCACGCCGTAAAACTTCCTTTACCCCCATTTTGGGGTGGTTTCACGTCAGATTTGTTGCATGTGTTCATTCCAGGGGTTGAAGTAGGGGCGGAAGGTATTGTTATTACCTGTGATTATGGTGTTGTCCCTCAACTATCTCTTGCTGTTCATGGTTTCCCCCCTGTCATGTCAGCTGATATTATGTATATATATATATATATACCGTCATAAAAAATAAAAATAAAAAAATAATAAAAAAATATCACAGGTAATCAGAACCTGATGTAATGTTACCTTTTTAGCTTTGTTGTTGGAATAGTTACTCTCAGCTGACATCTATCGGTTAAAAGATTTAATTTAAATCAGCTTTTTGGCCACTAAAAAAACTGATTTATATATATAGGAATAGTATTATTTCCTTCATATAAAGCCTGCCCCCAAAAATGGCTTTCTCATAGCCCTGCCGAGAAATTAACAAGCCCCCTGGGGAAGACCAAAAAGGCTTGTTGCTACAAATGAGTACACAAAAGTAGCCATCAGCTAACTGCTGCTGCTGTTTTGCGTGATGTTAAAGAAAACTAAAGGCTTTTTCTGTGCCATCAATTACCCAAGTTCAATGTCCTTGCAGCAAGTGTTCTAAAATCCATCTTCACCACATAGCTAGTATAATTACCGGTATAGTTATAGAAGCAGAATTACATATTCATTTTAAAATCATTGTAGTCTTGCTTACAGCTACAAAGGTATCAGCTGGAACTGATGTGTCTCATTGTCAGCGACTACCTGACAACATAATAGCAACCAACACTGGAGGAACAGATGTTAATAAACGATCTTTAGTTAACACTTCATAGGTGTTGATGATTTAACTAGGTTGAAGATCATGTGCTTATGTGATTGGTATTTGCTATGTCAGCAATGGAGTGCCTACTCGAGTAAGCTCTGCCTCAGGTATGTTCTGTTCTGGTACTAGTGTTACTGCAACTACTGTTCTGTATTAGACGAGAGTTCTGTGTGTAAGTTATCTTTTACCAATCTTGTGTCCTACAATGCATAGAGGCTAGTTTAGCCAGATATAGGCTAAACACCAGAAAGAACCTTAACAATTGGTGGCAGCAGTGATGATCGTCCAAGCAGCTACAAGACTGGTAAGCTGTCTCGACTGGAGATCTTGTGCCACGACCCTTGACCAGCACACAGATTCTCCCCTCGACCGGCAGTAGTAGAAAACTACCCTTTCATCCAATTTTTTTACCGGACCAGGCAGAGAGAGACTCTACCCCTTCCAATTTAACTTTGATCTCCATTCGAACTTCACACATGGAGGAGGAATACTCAGTGAGAGTTAACAAGATGACTACTACAGCAAAGCTGGCTTGGGGGCGACAGCAGCAAGATCCCTGGGAGGAGGAATCCATAAAAACTTTGACTAATTCCGAAAAACAGATTTCACCTCCACACGACAATTCATCACCAAATGGAACAGGTATGATAGATTTCTTCTCTCAGTTTTTGACCATGCAGGCGCAGAAATGCAACGAAGAAGAGATTAGAAGAGAAGAACAGCGTCGAGAGGATGAGAGATGCCACAGAGGGGAGGAAGCCAGGCGGGAAGAAGAATGTCTGGAAGAGGAACGACAGAGAAGGAATCAGGAGACATGACGACCAAAGGAGAGAGTAGGCGAGACAGTGAGAGATGGCACAGCTGATAGCTGTCATGACCAGAACCAGGGAATCTACCCGACCAAAGCCTCCCAAACTCCTACCTCTGAAAAAAGGAGAGGATGTTGACCATTACCTGATAAAATTCAAACGACAAATGCAGACTTTCAAACTGCCAGAGGATCAGTGAGACCCAGCTTACTTTTCAGTACCGGAAGAGCAGGCCAATGAGTATATAGAGGTGAAGAAGGCCATCCTTCGCAGTTTGGCTTGACCCCACAGCTCTACCAACGTAGATGGTGGAGCATCCACATCATGCCAAAAGAAACAGAAACAGAGTTAGCCAACCGAATTGACGATCTTGGAAAGAGACACCTGGAAGAATGTGCAATGGTGGAGGTCCAAGACAGAGAAGCCACGACAGTCAGACAGGCAGCTTAAAATACTGACCACTACATGAGAGATAGACATCTGGATCTGTGGGAAGTAAGCAAGATAAAAAAAGGGAAGGATGGCCAGACACAATTCACACCAGAGGCCAAATACATCAAACCCTTCAGCGACAAGAGGAAGGAGCCAGACAATCAGAGCAGAACTGCTGAGGGACCTCCACGACCAACACCTCCACACAAAAGTAAGGACAGAAATAAACATCATTTGTCTAAATATTTTGACCCAGATCAAGGCACCCAGTGTTTTAACGGGGGTGGGGGAAGGGGCATCTGAGCATAAACTGTCCAAAGAAGGTGCACCGGATGGATGCCAGGTCCAGAGCTGAGGAGTTCCATGCAGATGGATTCATCACGCAAACACATCAGATGGATTAAACTGGATTCTGGAGCCAAGGAGACGGTAGTCAAGTCAGACTTGGTGGACAACTACCACTCTACTGGTAAGAGTATGTTATTGACCATGGCTAATGGTTCCACTGGCAGGGCACCACAAGCTAGGGTGTAGTTCAAAATTGATGGAAGTAAATCCACCAATATAGTGGCAGAACTGGATAACATGGGGGAGAATGTCCTTTTTGGAATGGACGTACCCTCTTTCAAAACATTGATGAAGAAAGACATAGGCTTGAGTGAGAAAAGGGAAGAGTTAGCAGTGGAACCAATGGACAACCAGCAGGCAGAAGTGCAAGCCATCCAGACAAGAAGACAAGCTGAGCTAGAACGACATCGCAGGGAAATGAGAGGGCCAAAGCGGTTCTGAAGCTAACCCGACCAGTCTGAAATATATTTATGACTTTAAGAAAGAAAGGCCTCGGTTATTAGCAAGATTGCCTTCAATAAATATCTTTATTGAAGAATAGCATCTATCATCATTCTTCAGGAAAACGCGGACATTTCGGTGTTTAACTTTTCTGTCTGCGTCTACAAATGTTATAAAATAATGATACTTGTCGAATCCTTTAGCTACTCGGTCGGGTTTTAGTTGGAATGGGACGCCCTCTTGCATCTCTTTCATCGGAACCAACCTTTTTTTCTTAAGGACAAATCAATGATATCTCGGATGCGAACGCCCGAGATGTAAAGATATTTATTGAAGGCCTCAGTTATTAGCAAGATTGTTCGTAAAATCGAACATGCAACTAGCTAATAACGAGGCCAATAGGATGTTAATAATGGACGAAGTAAACAAAGTAAGAAAGAAATATTTTGTAAAAGGTGAAACTCGAGGAAAAATAGCCAAGAGCTGTCTCAAATGTTTGAAACCACTGGCTATATTTTATCAATTTTTTCGGAAAGCGATGGTCTTGCTCGATGATGTTGTTGAGGAAATTGGTCTGTCGCAATTCTACTTCTTGCCCTTCATCTTTAATCGCTTGAAAAGCTGGTGGATATGCAGCATTTTTATCAACATTGATCACCCTGCTAAAGCGTGGGAAATGACTCATAAAAAATTGGCTGGACAGGAAGGGCTCTTAATTAAAGCTCTCGATAAAACTAAGACAATCGCTTCAAATTGGCTCGGGGGTTTCCACATTAAAAAAGACAAAGTCGCTCCCCGCAGAAAAATTCGATTTTCCACTGACATTATAATATTCTAAATTGTGAGTATCGATAAAAAAGATCCCAATAACCGCAATGAGAATCAGGGGAACAAATTTTAAGATGGTGAGGACGAGTTCAGCTAAATGGACCCCGATAATATTCACAATCGTAAAAAACCAGACCGCACTCACTGTCACAAAAAGTCCCGCTATTTCCAAAGGTGGGAAAATTGCTTACGGTTTATACTCTCCTTTTTGTCATTGGGTGGATAATTTGAAACAGACAATTTATTATTATTCCCGCCCTTTTAATGGGGGGAAACGTGAGGGAGCGAGTTTGATCGGGTGGTATTGCTTGTTCCGCAGGGTGCGGAGGTGTTTGGAAGGGAGATTTTATATATGGGGATTACTCGAGAAAGAGGATTGCGATTTATTGACATCATCATTGGGGTGCAGGGGCTTTTTCGATCCCATCTCTCCCCCAGTTTTTTTGAGGCGAAGTTACTAATCACTTCGTTGACGTTCATATTGGTTTGGGTACCAGAGCTAAAATTTCAACACGGAGATCATCCCTGTAAAGCTTTCGACTTTGTGTGAAACAGTCATTAAATAATCCACGAGCCGACGTGGATCAGGGTTTCATCAAGCTCCATGTTCTTGAGTTTGGCTTTTTTGATGCAGAAAAACCCTCTACATTCTTGATCGCTTCCAAAAATAGAATAAAATTTCAGTTGTGAAAATTGATTTAGGCTAATTTCTAATTCATCGTATGCTCTTTTGATAATTTCATGGTATCCTATGACGTTTTCTAGATCTTCTTTTGTTTCATCAGCATACTTAAAAAAATAAGCCCATTTTTCTCGAAGACTCATACCCTTTAAATCGTTTTTCGTTTTCTTGAACAGCTCATCGCCCATTACTTAATGGGTTTTCCCCTCCTTGATTATTATTGCCAGATTCAGTTGAAGAATGAAGCCTTTGTTTTGTTCCTGGATGAGGTTGTTTTGATAAATGGAATCACCCATCGATTTAAAAACTGTATTAACAAGGTCCAATTTGTTAATTAGTATTCTCTTATTCAATTTCACCGAATTTCTCTGGATACTTCAAATAGAGGACCCGAAGAAAATTCTCTGCACGTTTAGCAATTTTTTTCTCAGCCCAAATATGGAAAGCAGCGACTTTGGAATTAAGCATTCTATTTTCAAATGCTTGATAAAAATCACCACCTTGTTTCACAAAGGCAGCCATTCCAAAGGGAGGGGAGTATCTTTCGTAGAGGTGTTGTTGTTCTTGATAAAAACGGACAATTTCGTGCCTACAAAATTGGAAATGGAACTGGACCTGGTCTGAAAAAGAGCTCAATAACTATGAATCAGTTGAAATGAAAAAGGCAGCAGACGAAGCTCTTAAAGAGGCTGTTTTTGAGAAAGGTATCGAGAAATGTATTGAAGAAGGTGAAAAGAAAAAATCCTTAGAAATCGCCCTAGCGTAGCTTAAAGACAATCTTTCCATTGAACAAATATCCAAACTCAAAATAAAGATCAAGAGTACTTGGTTGAAAATTCGTTTGATTTTAAAACAGTTGGCGAAGGCCTGGGCTTTCATTATCAATCTTTTAACGAAATCTTAGAGGATGTCATGGGTCGCATGTCTCTTAAAGGAGTTTAGCAAGATTGTTTTAATATCTCCTATCGAATCATTGCAAAGCAAAATGTGATCTACAAGAGAGGGAATTACCTTGTAGATCACATTTAGCAAAAACACCATGGCTCAAACAAAATCCCGATCGCATTGTTCTCACAGACTTACTTAATGACAAACCAAAGCAAAGCCGGCAAGAAAAAAGGCTTTCCAGAAGAGAGACTGCTCAGCAGAAACAGCAAGCTGATGATCAACTACGACTAATCGAAGCAGGTGACCTAGCCAGAAAGCAGAGAGTCGACCTAACACTCTACAGAGCATGGGAAATAGTGGCTGAGATTGAGAGCAGCAACTTGGAGATGGAACACTTGCTCTATCATGTCAGTAAGGCCAGACACAGAAGCAAATTCATGCAGCTGGTCCTCCCTCAGTCAAGGAGAGCAGAGGCCATCAGAACAGCCAACAGCAATCCACTTGCGGGCCACTTTGGTAAGAAGAAAACGATAGATCATCTTTTGTTTCAATTCTTCTGGCCTGGAGTCAGAGCTGACATTGCAGGGGCCTGTCATTCATGCAGAGAATGTCAGCGTGCAGCAGCAGGGACAAAAGGGAAAGCTCCACTAATGCCCTTCCAGTGATTGGTGTACCATTTAGACATGTAGCAATGGACATTTTCAGACCACTAGGACATTCTCACAAGGGTAACACATTTGTGTTGACATTAAGGATTTTGTTTCCCATTTCCCAGAGGCAATGCCACTGAGATGCATTGATAAAGATGGTTGCAGATGCTCTCCTTGACATCTTTGCCAGAATAGGCATACCAGAAGAAATACTCTCCGACTGAGGATCAAACTTCATGTCAGACCTGATGAAAGAGTAAAATGCTAGGCATCAAACACCTGAGAACATCACCATACCATCCAGAGACAGATGAAATGCTCATGAAGAATGTCAGAGACCTGAAGGACTGGGACAGCATGCTACTGTACCTTCTTTTCGCCTACAGGGAAGCACCTTATTCTGTCACATGCTTTTCACCCTTTGAACTGGTACCCAAGTAGAACGTGAGGGGACCTCTCGACATTCTCAGAGAGATGTGGACAGCAAACAAGAAGGCTGACCAGTTGTTCAAGATGTGAGACAGAGACTGGCTGGCATGAAAGATCTGGCCACCGAGAAAGGGGCAGCCGCCAAGACAAAGACAAGGACATGGTTTGACCAGATGGCTCGAGAGAGAGAGAGAGAGAGAGAGAGAGAGAGAGAGAGAGAGAGAGAGAGAGAGAGAGAGAGAGAAAGAGAGAGAGAGAGAGAGAGAGAGAGAAGGAGGAAAAAAATTGTTGAAAAAAGGTTAGTAAGTGAGTGCAGTTAGTTGCTATTTCTCCTACTATTTGCTAAAGTGTAGTTGGTGGTACTACCAATTGTTGATATATCTGTAGTACTGGTGAAACTACCACTGTTGGCTAATTGGGAAGAAAGTTGCTCTGCCTGATACTGAGAAAGTCCAAACTACAGTTCTTACACCCTAAATAATGAACACCAGTGAGAAACAACCTACTGCCCCACCTCTCCTAGAGTGTCCCTTCTGTGGAAAACAATTCAAGTCTGTGGGAAATCACCTCCTCAAGTGTAAGGATAGGAATGGAAGAGACTACAATACCTATTTGTCTCAAAAGACAAGGGCCAAGAATGCCAAATCTGGTAGTTCTAGGAAGCCTTGCCCAAAATGTCACAGAAGTTTTCTAAGGCTTGACACACATTTGAGGAATAACCCCTTCTGCAAGTCTATCTCATCTGTAGTAGAGATTGACCCCCAAGCATCCACTGTTCCTACAGTCCCCATACAGGGTGATGACACAGTCTTGTCTCCTCTCCATCTGCAGGATAACTATCCGACAGAATACTTACATGAAAGAAAACCTCCTCTCAATCTACCCTCTACAGAAGAGGATTGGAGGAAAGGTGATTCCTATTTCCTGGAGAATCTTGTCCCACGAATACACCTGGCTGCCTCAGTGGATGAAAAGAACTGTATCCTAGCTGAGGGAATTTACAACTACTTTGCCACACAGTACGGAATACGACAGGCTGCTCACAGGACCACCAAACAACTTCCCAACACAAACTATCAAAAACATGATAGGGCCCTCAAGAAGGTAACAGAGCTAAGGAATAAGGCAAGGAAAGAGTTCAGGAAGGTCAAGAGAGAAGGCTCACCCAGAGATATGATCCAGTCCTTTGCAAGAAATTTCTTCAAACTAGTTCGCCAACAGAATGCTTTGAAGAGAAAGTCGAAAAGTAAGAGTGAAACCCGATCTGCAAGGTCAGCTAGACACCACTGCCATAAACATTTCTGGAAGTTTACCCATGAGCTTCTAGACCACAATGCTGCCAGCAGGGTTACACCAGAGTTTTCTGAAGGTGAAGCTTTCAAATTCTTCAGCAATTCATACAAATCCATCCCAAAAACCTTTGAGAAACCTGATTGGATGCCGCTCCCCAAGCCTCCCACCACTGAATTCAAGGGAGACCTCATTATGCCAGCAGAAGTCCTAATGGTCATCAGACACACCAATTCTACATCAACCCCTTCCCCATTTGATCAAATTCCCTACCGAATCTTCAAGAGATGCCCCTCCCTCACTCGAGCCCTTGTTGACCTTTTCAATTGTTGTTGGACTACTTCAACAGTCCCATCAGTTTGGAAGTTTGCGGGAATCAAACTCTTTGGCAAGAGTTCAGCTACTGAAGACCCAACAACCCCTTCAAACTTCAGGCCAATTGCCCTGACATCCTGCATTGGGAAGATGTTTACTACCATCCTCAAAAACAGATGGCTTCAATACATGTTGGAAAATGGCTACCTCGATCGGTCAACCCAGAAGGCTTTCTTGAAAGCAACCCCAGGGTGCACTGAGCACCATTCCAAACTAGCCACTATCCTGTTTGAGGCCCAAAAGAAACATAAATCACTTGCTGTTTCCTGGATTGACCTCGCAAATGCATATGGCAGCGTCCACCACTCGCTCATCCAGTTCTCACTCAAACACTACTATGCCCCCCCCACAACTCTGCTCCATCTTAGAATCCCTTTACTCAGACCTCACAGCCACCATCCTAACTTCAGATTGGTCTACCCCAAGCATTCCTCTGAAGATAGGTGTCTATCAAGGTGACCCTCTGTCGGGGGTAGTGTTTAATACAGTGATTAACACCTTAGTTGACACTTTGCAAGCACAAAAAGATCTTGGGTATACATTATCTGACTCCACCCACCACACCAACCTTCTTCAATATGCAGATGATACATGTATCATTACAAACAGCCCAGCCGCCGGTCAGCAACAGTTGAACACGGTCGACCAGTGGCTTGGATGGTCGGGTATGAAGGCTAATATTGCAAAATGCCACTCTGTAGCAATACAAAGCTCTACAGGTCACACCATCGACCCCCAGCTTACCTTGTCAGGAAAGACACTCCCTTTCATGGGCAGTAGTACGATCAAGTTCCTTGGGTTACCCATTCAGATTCCTCAAAATCCTTCCATGGCCCGATCCAACCTTAAAGAGGCTCTAAATCGCATGGTACAAGCAGTGGACAGATGTCCAGTCACAAGACAGCAGAAGATGAAACTGTACAAGCTTGGTGTGTGTCCTAGGCTCAATTGGCCTCTCACCATCCATGTTTTCCCCATAACTTGGATTGAACGTAACCTAGAGACAACAGCTACGAGATTTCTGAAGAAGTGGACAGGTCTTACAAAATCTGCTAGTCCCAACTTGCTCTACCTCCCACAGAGAGATGGAGGCCTTAACCTACCATCATTGTCCTCTCTCTATAAACGACTCCAAGTCTCAAGACAGTGCCAGATACTCACCTCAGCTGACCTTTGTGTCAGACATATTGCAGAGAAAGGTTTACAGGCTGAGATTGCTGCGAAACGACAGAAATTTCGACCAGCCGTCATTGTTAGGGACACGATGCGAAAAGATCCATCACGCTCACGCAAAGCACTACTTGTAGCAGTCAAGAAGCAGGTGACTAATGAGGAGGAACAAGCTCACTTAAAATATCTCCACAACCTACCTAGACAGGGCCACATGATTCGTGCCACCACCCCTGATTCTGCTACCATCTGGGCTAAAGCGGTGCAGTCTCTCCCAGAGGAGTCTTTCAAATTTGTTCTCAATGCTGCACATGATACTCTACCCCACAATGCAAATCTGCACCTGTGGAAAAAGAACTCTGACAACTGCCCCCTGTGCCATGAGGATCGCCAGAACCTTGTCCACGTCCTAAACTCCTGCAAGATAGCCTTGAAACTAAGACGTTACAATGAGCGGCATGACTCTGTTCTGGCTATCATTTATGAAACCATCTCGCAACACCTCCCTAACACAGCCTTTAGCACTGTTGACCTGGCCAATGCATACAATTTCCCTTCCCACATCACCCCTACTGAACTCAGACCTGACATTGTCTGGTGGGATGATGAACGCAAGTGTGTCTGCCTTGTGGAACTAACAGTGTGTTTCGACACCTTATTCCACGAAGCTGCGACTAGGAAGGAGGTCAAATACATACCACTACTCTCTGCATGTCAACAATCAGGCTACACCGCCAAGCTGATTACATTGGAAATTGGTTCACGTGGCCTGCCAAATCTACGTGGTTTCACAAAGCTTCAAGTCGAACTAAACATCTCCACAACCAAGACTCGTATTCTCTTAGTGCAAGCTGCTAGAGAAGCAATAATTGGCTCCTTTAACATCTGGTGCTGCAGAAATAAAAATAATCCATAATTATCGCTAAAATATTTCCTTAAAGGATAATTAATTATCCCTTCATTATTGCTTAATCATTTATTTTTTGTTTTATTGTTGCTTTTCTGCATGTCATGACATAAGGTCACTTAATTTGCGGTTTGGAGCCAAGTGATTGTGCAATGTTTTTGTAGAACATTATGACAAGCTGAGCTTGGATAACTCCACCCCTCATTGCTTTGTTTGTGCTTGTGCTTTACAATTCAATGAAGTTTATATATATATATGAGAGAGAGGACGTTCTCTGAAGGGGACCAAGTTTTGGTACTGATGCCTGGCAAACTGTCAGCATAATGGCAAGGGCCATACTCCTTCACCGGTCTCCTATCAAATCGACATGGCAGATAAAAATAGGCAATTTCATGTAAATATGTTAAAGCCTTATTTTCCCCCTACAGCAGCAGTTCTGGCTGTGTCGGTGCCAGACATAGATGACAGTGGTCAAATCATCACATTAGAAGCAAGCAATCCTGGTCCACCTACCAATGGGAGACGAGCTCAACAGATGGCAAAAGCAGGACCTGACTGACCTGATAGACGAGATGAAAGAAGTGTTCAGCAATGACCCTGGTCTGACAGGTGCAGCTCAACATGATGTCAGAATAGGTGACACACAACCATTCAGGCTTCAGCCTTACAGAATTCCGAAGGCCTGGAAAGAACGGTTCAATCTGAAATTAATTAAATCAATGTTAGTGCTCGGGGTTGAATCATCCAAGAGTCCCTGGTCCTCACGTAGATTACTGGAGACTGAATGCCGTGATTGAGTCAGACCCATACCAAATTCCCCAGGCTGATGACTTGGTGGAGATGCTGGGGAGGGCTCACTATATCTCTATACTCTCAACCTCACCAAGGGATATGACCAGCAGAGCTGAGAACCAGGATAAGACAGCCTTCAACACAGCACTCGGAAAATTCCTGTTCAGGACCATGCCATTTGGGTTGAAGGAGGCATCTGCTACATTCCAAAGATTGAAGGTGTTAGATGGAATGAGGGAATACTGTGTTGCCTACTTAGAGACATAGCCATCTTCAGTGACAACTGGGATGACCACATTATTCATCTGAACAGAGTACTACAATGGCTGAGAGAACAAGAATTGACTGTCAAGATTCAGAAATGCCAGCTGGCATGTCTACCTGCTGCTATCTGGGACATGAAGTTGGCAGAGGCAAGATGACACCAGATGAGTGCAAGCTAATACATGTCAGAGACTATGTTCTTCCTCGCACCAAGAAAGATTTGAGTGGGTTCTTAGGTTTGGTGAGTTACTACTGTAGTGCTTGCTCATAAGACTGCAGGCTTGTCGGATCTGACAAGGAAGATTGCACCCAGTCTCATCCAATGGGCAGATGAACTGGTGATGATTGCCTTTAATGGAGGAGCTATTCAGATAACCTGTTTTGATGTGTCCAGATCCTAACAGGAAATACTACCTGTAGACCGATGCTTCGAAACGGGGGACGATGGAGTTCTCATTCTGCTAAATGACAGCGGAGCAGATCACCCGGTGGCATACTTCAGCCGTAAACTTCTACTGAAAAAACCCCACTACTCAACCGTGGAGAAGGAGGGGCTGGATGTGGTTGACTCAATCAGACACTTTGAGGTCTACTTGATCGGATGAAAGTTTACAATTCAGATGGATCATCATGCCTTAAGCTACATCAACTCTATGAAAACACCAATGGACGACTTGTGAAATGGGCTCTGATTTTGCAGCCATTTGATTTCGATGTTAACCACAGTCTGGGACTACAAATGTCAATGCTGATGCTCTCTCCAGGCAAAACTGGGAAAGACAGCCAGCGACTGAACAGGAAGGGGGGAGTATCAGGGACCACTGCCTGACAACAGCGTAGCAACTGGCACTGGGCTAAAGAAACAGATGTTAATTAATTTCATAGGTGTTGATGATTTAAGTAGGTGTGACACTTTTAGCTGTGTGTGATGGGTCTATTTTGTATTTTGCTAGCAGTGGAGTGCCTACTTAAGTAAGCTCTCCACTGCCTCAGATGTGTTCTGTTCTGCTACTAGTGTTACTGCAACTGCTGTTCAATAATAGACTAGAGTTCTGTGTGTAAGTAATCTTTTTTGTTCCTATTTTATATGGCTGAACATATGGTGAATACATATACCCAGGACATAGTTGTGTGGGTCATCACATATACCCAGGACATAGTTGTGTGGGCCATCACATATACCCAGGACATAGTTGTGTGGGTCATCACATATACCCAGGACATAGTTGTATACATACATACATACTAAATAAATACATGTGGCAAGCTCAAGTTTCCCATCCAACTTCCCTGTGAGGGTTCCCTTCGCTTGCCAATGATCATATTGTCTGGTCCTCCTTCTCTTCTGAGGAATGGCTAGCATCATATGACATCTATATACAGATGCCGAATATTCAATTGTTGAGTTTTAGGCATATCTAAATTAAGTAAATATATCTCTACACATGTGCAACAAAATTAGATTTGTTGGATTCCAAGAATTAGGTAACTTTTGAGAAGAACCCAACTTCAGATGATCTGTTCGCGGTGTTTGTAAGTCCAAGTTTGGACGAAGGTGTTTTGCAAGTGTTGGACAATGACCTCGGCCTGTCTGTAGAAAAAATGCGATGAAGAAGAATATCTCTTAGTACTTTGTGGGGCAGCAGTGTCGATCCGAACATAGCCTATCAATGGGGAATAGATAAAGCCAATAATTCATTCCAAATATTGGGGGCTGTGTGTTTGTGGGGTTTTTTTGACAAAACAATCATTTATCACCAGTCTTAATTTCCATCAACTAAAAATATCAGAATCTTTCTCATCTCCACATCCCCAAGCAGGCCAGGATGTGCTGAGACTCTATGTTTGAAAAGATTTTCAGAAAACACAACCAGCATTGAGCTTTCCCTTTGCTAGTTGACTGACAAACATTATGCAATATCTTGGTGCTTGAAGGCATTGTTACCATCATCAGAAGTGCTTTCAGTTGCTTGATAAGTACTGAGTCAAATTTCTGTAGCATCCTTGTTTGAGAATCCCTTGTTATGAATGCCATATCAGCATTAGCTGACCATTGATGCTATACCAGCCTGGACACAGATGAACATAAGTATTCAACTAAGTAGTCGGTCAAGGACATTTATTGAACCATGACCGCTTGAAGCTTCTTTTCACCCAGTCTTCTCAAAACACTTGGGAAATTCAGGGGATCAGGTTTTCTAGGTAAATCCATCTTGACAGCAGTGTATATATTTAGCCAAGATCTGCTAATTCAAATTATACCATTAACCGTAAATATAGAAATTTTCGTGGTGGTTGAGGTACTTACAGCTATTCATCAATCTATTCCTTCATATTATTGAAATCCTTATGACCTAGAAGTTGTTGCTATTGAAACTAAGTCTTCTATTACTCTATAATAGTGTATATAACTCTCCTCTTACCTACATTTACAATAGACCTAACCTTATTATTTTTGGTGGCTTCAATCTCATGTCGATAGTAACTGATTTATTTGCTCGATCCAACTTATTCTGCAAATTAGTTTTCTTGACATAACTTAATTTAGCTCATTACTGACTATACACACATCAAATGCAGCGTACTTGATCTTGTCTAATAACCTAAACCCGACCTGGTTTAAAATCACTCTTTCAACTCAACTTTTCTTTGGTCACTTATTTGATTAGTTTCTAATTCTCTGTACTGTCCCAGAAATCTCGCCTTCAATATTTCTTCACTTATTCCAAGGTTGATGTTAGTCCAACTTACATGTAGTATATAGTTCAGTTGTTAGTTGTTGAGGTGTCTTGTTTTGCTGTTTATTGAATTAAAGTGATTTAAGCTATAGTCAATAACCAGTGATAGCTGCTTGAAGTTTTCCAACAGGTTATGGACACAGTCCACTGTGCATGAAGATAGGCTATAACTAGATCAAGTAGCTAGTTTATTCATTAACCAAGCATCTCAAGCTCTCAGAATCATTGAAAAGCGACCACTAACTCGTTTTTGATCGTACCTCATTAGCAATGGCAGAATTAAAAGCTGTACCGATTGTTTGGAATGGATCGAACTACCCAACATGGAAAGTTCAATGCCAAATGGCACTCATGAAAAATGGTCCATGGGTCATTGTGAATGGAACTGAATCTCCTCCTGAGAGGTATGCTAAGTTTGTTGCAAGAAAGGACCATGCACTAGCAATGTCAATTAACTTTCATTGTTTGGAGACCCTGATAAACCCATTACGGCATGGAAAAAGTTGGCAGACCAGTTTCAGAAAAGACATGGGCCAACAAACTCGAGCTAAGGCACAAACTTTATTCATTGCATTTAGAGGAGGGAAGGTCAGTTCAGGAGCACATAAGAGCTATGATGGAAATATTTGAAGCACTTGCAGTGATCGGTGACCCCAACAGAGGAGGATTGAGATGTCTACATATTAGAAAGTACCTGATTCTTTCAACATGCTTGTAACAGCAAACACAGATGTATCTGAAATGGAAATCGTTACGGAAAGGTTACTCAACGTAGAGCGAAAAATGCAAATTCAGATCAACCAAAGCTAGCCTCAAGCACAAAGGTCTAAAATGCTATTACTGTGGAAAACTTGGGCTTATCAAACGAAACTGTCGCAATCTGGCTGCTGATGAAAGAAAAGCCAAATCAGATGACAAAGAGTGGAAAGGCATGAAACAAAAGGCCAATAAAGTTGCACTCCAACAAGAAGATGACAGCAGCACAGCGAGCAATTTTGATGCCCTTGTGATTAGTCATCTGTTAGCTAGTGAAAGTGAAACAAGTAACTGGATTGTGGACTCCGGAGCAACGTGCCATATGTACAATGATGAGAACATTTTTGTTAAGCTTCAAAACCTGAAGGAACCACAACAAGTGATACTTGGAGATGGACATATTTTGGAGGCAATTAGGCGAGGAACTGTTTCATTGGAAATGAAATTGCCAGCTGGAAAAACAAGAAAGTGCAAGCTGCATGATGTACTTTATGTACCAAATATGCCTTACAATCTCTTAAGTGTGTCTAAGGCAGCAGAAGCCGGAAAGATGATGCAGTTTAATGAAGACAGATGTCTGATAATTGGTGCAAATCAGGGAGTCATTGCTGTGGCAACCAGATTAGGGAGTCACTACTATCTCAATTCCGAAGATCGAACGAGAAAACAACAACTCAATTTTACTGGAAAACTAGAGAGAAAAGAAAGCTTATGGCATCGATGTCTTGGTCAACTTGGAACGAAAAATCTCCAGAAACTGGCTCGGGAAAAACTAGTCGACAGTTTTGTTTTTAATACATCGAAGGAAATCGATTTTTGGGAGACATGTGTTGGAGGAAAACATCACAGAAGTCAATTTTAAACTTGTGGAGGTACTCATTCAAAAGAATTCTTTGGTCTTGTCCACAATACATATGCGGGAAAATGAATACGCAGTCATTAGGTGGAGCTGAGTATTTCCTGACATTTATAGATGACAAAACATGGTCTACCCACTGAAGCACAAGGATGAGATTATTGATAGTTTTCTGGAATGGAAGTCTCTAATTGAGAAAGCAAGTGGCTGCATGTTAAATACTCTCCACACAGATAATGGTGGCGAATATACATCAACAAAGTTCAAGGATATCCTCAAATCTGAAGGAATACGCTATGAACATACAGTACCAAAGACACCAGAGCAAAATGGTGTTGCTGAACAGCTAAACAGAACTCTCATTGAGACTGTGTATTCAATGTTGATTGACGCAAAGCTACTTTACAGATTTTGGGCTGAAGCACTGTCTACAGCTGCATATCTAAGGAACCGAAGTTTGACAAAAGCTCTCAGAGGAATTACTCCATTTGGCTCGAACTAGTAACAAGCCAAAGGTTGGGCACCTGCGTGTTTTTGGCAGCGATACAGATGCCCACATTTCGAAAGATGAAAGTCACAAACTTGATTTGAAAGCAAGGAAATGCATATTCCTGGGCTATGGTGAAAAAACGAAAGGGTATCGACTCTATAATCCCAAGAAAGGGAAAGTCATTTACAGTAAAGATGTTCTGTTTAATGAGGAAAAGAGAGAAACTGAACAAGAGTTAACTGAACAGAAGATAAAGTACCTTATAGATTTGGATTTTTCAGGTAACAGCAATACGATCCCTGATGACTGCAACTCTGGAGCATCCATCTTAGAAGATCTGAAAGAGAGAGATGTCCTCCAGATTATTATGGAGTGAGAGTGAACACAGCCAATGAGTAACCAAAGGAGCCAGTATAACTATTGAAGAGGTCCTGGCTAGACCTGAGAAATCAAAATGGTTGAATGCCATGGAAAAAGAAATAAAATCCCTCAATGACAATGATGTCTTGGAGCTAGTTGAATTGCCAGAGGGACGAAAAGCTGTTGGTAGCAAATGGGTATAAAATCAAGACTAGTGCAGATGGCTTAGTTGAATGCTACAAAGCAAGATTGTTAGCTCATGGATTGTCTGAGAAATATGGAACTGATTGTGATGACATTTTTCCCAGTGGTTAGATTAGAAAAACTCCGTATGTTGACTGCATTGGCAGTGCAATATGGATTGAAGCTGCATCAAGTTGAGATAGCTGAGGAAATAGGGGCAAGATGCCTGCTTGGTGAACTATTCATCTTTTATCATTGAACCTGTCAGGTCATAATTGTGTACAGTATAGCATAAAACTAAACATTTAAACAGATAATATTATGCATACTATCTAGCAACTCCTTTCTCTTCTGCTACCACTTCCCTACCCAATACCGAGAGCATTTATCCACTTTTTAGCACTCCCCCTCAAAACCTCTACATTCTTCCTGAAGAATATAGCCACCTTGCCCTCCAAATATCCATTAAAGTGAAACTCCTTCAATCTTATCCTCCCCGTGCACTCCAGCTATCTTAGCTAACAGAGTCCTCATCTCCCATCGAATTTCCTACATAATTAATATCAGTAAGTGCCCCACAACTTCTGCTTCTATACTATCACACAATAGCTGGAACGTCCTCTTCTCCTTCATTAGTTGTCCAATCTTGTCCTCAGCCTGAATCTCAATTTTATTGCTTGCAAACCCTTCCGTAGGAGAACTCCAGCACCCCTATTGAGACCTTTGGTACTAATGGAATAAGACCATCCATGTTAACCACAACAAATGGGACAGATGTTGTGTACAGAACCAAACATGAGAACTCACTCTCTAATGAAGCAACAGCCAGACACCATAAGATGAGCTCACCTGGTAGTGGACCAAAGCAAGACACATCACCTCATGGGAGAGCCACGACTTGAAACATGAGAACTTCTCTAATGAAGCCACAGCCAGACACCATAAGGGCAGTCGCCCCCCCTTGATATATTTGGCTACAAAATTTAGAGGCCCCCAAAAATTAGGTGGGCTTGGATGTCAAGAGTCACATAATCAATACATGTATGATGTATAATTAATTAAAACATCACCCTGTTAATTTTATCTGTCAGTGTGCTAGCAGTGCAAAAAATATATTTGCCATCTGGCTGCCAGCACTTTATGCTGGAAAGCATTCCTTATTGGATGTCGATGACAAGCTAACACTCTTGACGTCCAAGTTTAAATTCCCACCTAATTTTTGTTCCCTGTCACTTCAGGGAGAAGATTTAGTCTAAGCTGGACAGTAAATAGGCCATGGTTGCGTTATAGCATATCAAATGATAGTGCATACTGTCTGCCATGCCTGTGCTTTGCAAGTGTAGATACCAAATCCCCGTTTTCTTCCCCCTGTGCTTTAATAAATGGAAGAAAGCTCTTGAATCTTGCCATTTGCAGAATTTGTACAGGTGTGCCATTATCCGTAACGTTTTTAAAAGTTGACATGGTTTTTATCTGGTAGAGCCAAGCGTAAAGATTTTTTTTGAAGTTGCATCTACTGACCAAGGAAAAGAGCTTCTTGACTTCTTGAAGATGATGATAAGCTTAATGAATCTTTGACTGAAATAGAAGCAGGTTCAAAGAGGTATCATGTGCCTAAAATTTTTGCCTCCCGTTGAACTGCAAGGGTGAGGACTCTTTTAGCCCAATATGTCACATATATGCGGCTTCTAGAAGATAGCCAATTTGTTGTCACACTGGTTGTTACACAGGCAGTTCTTTGTTTCCTTAGTTTTCATAGTTTTACAAGATAAACAGTGTGATCTTGCAGAAGCCTACAGGGATGTAAACACTGCAAAGAAATGCATTCAGGATGCCAGAAAAAATGACTGCTGGGAGAAAGTTTGGAGCAGAATTGAAATGCTAGCCTTATCTAACAATTGTGAAACTACGAACTCCTACTGTTCAGCGCCATCGAGCCAATGCAGGACATGTTAGCCAGACTCCTTCTGATTACTACAGAATCAATGTATATTACCCATTTATTGACCATGTCATTGAGCAGTTAGAAACACGATTTTCCAATGAGCATAAGGAAATTATTGCAGCTAAATCTCTGATACCTCCAAACTGAGTAGCAATAAAATTGATAGCATCACTTCTTATTATGGGAAATTTATGTCCTTGGAAGAGAAGACTGACTTTCCTGTTGAAATAACTAAATTGGAAAAGTTTTATGGATCTGTTTCACCTAAAAGGAGGCCAGGTACAGCTAGCCGTGCTCTCTATGAGTGTAATCCTCAAGCCATGAACTCTGGTGAGCATCAATCCATGAACTCTGGTGTGTAGGAAGCCATGAACAATTAATAAAATTTTATAACTATACCTGTGGGAAGTGTATCTTGTGAGATATCTTTTTCTGCTCTATGTCGTCTAAAGCTTTGGACATGTTCTTCAATGAAAGAAGAGAGGTTGAGTGAATTAGTGCTCTTGATTCATCGTGACACTGCATCATCAGAGATAGGATATTTATGAAAGAAAGGCTAACTGGAGACAAGTCAGTGGGGAAAAAATGAGATAACTCTGTCACATTCTGCTTTTTAATCAGTATATACCGTGAACATTAAATTTTGTTGTTGCATTTCTGTATGTTTTAGTCGAGGTGTTCTAATGCTGTAATGTCATGTACTCCTTTTTAGCCTCACACCTATGGCCAATGGTACGCAACCGCCTCCCCAGTCAAATTTTCTTAGATAATCGCCCCCCCCCCCCATCCGTTCAAATCATATATGGCCCTGGATAGTGGACCAAAGCAAGACACATCACCCCATTGGGAGAGCCATCACTTGCTGACATCTGATTGGTCGGCAGGGAAGATGCCATGCTGATCTAGACGTTATTAATTTGTATAAAAGGAGCTATTTGAACATAGTAAGGATGGGATGTTTTTTTAACTACTTTGTACTGTTGTTGCCCTTGTGCACTAGTTGATGATCTTTACTTAAATATATCTTTATATATTTCACCTATTCGGGTGGGGAAGCCAGTAGGCCAGGGAGGGCTACTGAGTTCGGCTTAAATATAGATTTCTAGCAGAGAGGCTGGAAATAGTATTTAGGCGTTGGGTAGAGATAGGGATCTGCTGAGGAGCAAAGTGACTGTCTCAGGGACAGCTGATTTCTACCACACCTTCCATAGACCTCACATACCTTTCTATATCCACCTTCCTTTGGCTCTTGCTTTCAATTTCATCAGCCCAATCAATCTCGTATTACTTCTTCTTCCATTTAAATACCAGCCCAAACCTTTCGCTAAGCTTAGATCATACTTATTCAAAGGCATCTGGTCTCTGCCCAACATCCTAACATTTTGTTTAAAGGGGGTGGGGGGGCGCCTCCATTTTTTGTTTGTTGTGGTTACCACTTTATAGCTCCATAGATTCTGCTAATTTCATGGTATGGACTTGATATATAGCTCAAAAGATATCTCTCTCTTGGTGCTCTCTTTTAATACTAAAATATTTTATATATATATAACTATAACTAAGTTACTGGAGTTAAAGTGGAGGGAACCTCAAAACCTGAGTGCCTGATTTTGCCACATAAATATCTACAGATTGTCCAAGTGCTTTGAGAGTTGAAATTAGCACCAGTGGCTATGCACTATTTGTTCATTAGGCGCTAAAACTAAGTACGTGGTAAGCGCACAGGTTGGAAAATGAATTTCGTTAAAATTCCATAAAATTCATTTTCCAATCATGCGCTTGACTATGTACTTCCGTTTTAGCGCCTAATCAAACTTGTCATAGAGTAGGGCTTCCTCTAGCCACTGGTGCTAATTTCAATTCTCTACCACTTGGCAATCTGGAAATATTTATGAGGCAAAATAGCTCAGGGATTTGAGGTACCCCCACTTAAGCTCCAGTAACTTGGCTATAGTTTGCCTATCAAAAATATTTTAGTATCAAAAGAGAGCCCACAGAGGGACGTATTTTTTGAGCTTTATATTAAGTGCATACCATGAAGTTTGCAGAATCTATGGAGCTATAAAATGGTAACCACACGTGTTTTTTTAGCACTTTCTACTAAAATGGAACTGTCCACCCCCCCCCCCCCCCCTTATCTGCCACCAACTTGATCAATCTGCCTTCCTCTACCACCTCTAGTTTCTATATAGTAATTTCTTCTCCTCTCCAGCTTTCTTAACCAACATTGCCTTTCCAGCTACAGTATTACTTCCCCTAACAACTTTCTTCCCAGTCTCTCCTGTGTTAACTCTAGCTTCCTACAGCTTGTTCTATTGCTTGTGAACTACATTTCAGTTGCTTGTTCTAGGCTTGGCCTAGCCAAAATTCTCAACCTAACCTTCTTCTTTCAGCCTCTGCCAAACCATTTACTCGGTTCATCCATTGACTCTTCCTAACCACTCTTCTTTCTCTCTGTCATCTTCAACAACTGTGTGTTTCTTTCCAAATTCCTATCCAACCCAACTCCCAACTACTTGAACTATTTTACTTCCTCAAGCTCTTCCCTGTCAACGTTCCATCCCTGCTCACCATTGCCTTAACTTCCTGCCATTGAACTTTAATATCCACTTAATTGCAAATTCTTTCACTATATATAATCTTCTTTAGTTCTTCTCCATTGTCAGCTATAAGTACAACATTAGTAATGTGCCATTCCAAACATCATCTCTTCACTCCTAGGTTTCCTTTGTGAATGCTTCCACCATTCTCACATACACATGTATATATAATATAGTAAAGATGACAAAGGGTATCTTCCTCTAAGACCAGCCTGTGCCCTAATCCTTCTTGGCTGACATTTTTTATAGACAACATTAGCCTTCAGAACATTATACAAGATTTCACATGTTCTAACCAAACTTGTCTTCCACACCATACTGCCTAAACTTTCCCCATAGCCAATCACTCCACGTCATATCCTTGGCCTTACTTATGCGTAAGAAGGCCTACATCCTGGTCTGGTGGTAGTTGATCTGTCTCTCTTTATCTCCATGCTGTTTGAAGTTTTCCTCTTTATGAAATATCCTTTGTTGTCACCTGTGGTTTTCCTTATTTGTTCTAATTGTTTCTTTCCAAATTCCTATCCAACCCAACTCCCAACTACTTGAACTATTTTACTTCCTCAAGCTCTTCCCTGTCAACGTTCCATCCCTGCTCACCATTGCCTTAACTTCCTGCCATTGAACTTTAATATCCACTTAATTGCAAATTCTTTCACTATATATAATCTTCTTTAGTTCTTCTCCATTGTCAGCTATAAGTACAACATTAGTAATGTGCCATTCCAAACATCATCTCTTCACTCCTAGGTTTCTCCGTGTGCTCTCTTTTGATACCAAGAACTGTTGCATATGTACAACCATACTCAAGGTACATGCAGAAAAAAATGGGTGGAGACCTCAAAAGCAGCATTTCTTAACTCATAATTAGAAAAGGCAAGATAGTGGGTTATTTGTTATCAATACGCTAAAACATAAGTACGTGGTCAGCGCGTGGGCGAAAAATCTCCCGCGCGCACCACTTATTACGTTTTAGCGGCTAATGATTGTTTTAGAGGCACTCGTGCCTTGCAATTAGGAGTTAGAAATGCAGAAAACTTGGGTGCCTGTACCTTGGGTATGGTTGTATATATACCTATGCAACAGTTTTTGTTATCAAAAAAAGCACGCACAGAGAGACCTCATAGAGTGAAGTATGCAGAATTTATGGAGCTACAAAATTGCACACATTTAAAAAAAACACTTTGTTTATTGAGAGAAATGGGTATAGCTAAAAGTATCATAACTCAAGAATGGTTTGACAATAATGAGCTTAAACTTGAAATGCAGTTATATATATAGTAAGCTATATATTATAGTATAATAGTGAAGGTATAAATGGCGAAGAAGAAGGAAAAAAATGGTGGTGTACTCTCCCCTTCCGTTTAATATGGAAACCCTGAATGAGTTAAATATTTTATTGAATGCCTTGGAAAAGTCTAAACTTTGTGAGTAAACGAACAAAAGATCCGATTTAGGAACTTTGAGAAGTTGTTGGAGAATTGATTATTCCAGCAAAAACCAAAGATATTTTGCGTGAAAGAAAGATCCATGTTGTTGTAAATAGCAGGTGTAAAATACAGCATGTTTTGATCTTAATTTGGGTAGTGAATAGATGCGGTCAAGAATGATTTGACTGAGGTTATACTAGATGATTTGATGTTATTTGTGTGGAAAACTTCAAATAGCTATCACTGGTTATCAAGACTATAGCTTTAATAAACAACACCTCAACAACTAATAAAATTGAGCAACTGAACTATAAACTACATGTCAGCTTATGAAAGAAGTGTTAATGTGATATCGAAACTTGGTATTGCTATTTACTACTGTAAACTATAACCTGAATACATCAAAGATATATCAAGGCTAACACATCAGTCTACACTACAAGTTCAACATATTGTTCCAAGAGTGCATCTTTTCAACACTCCTTCTCACTTGTAGGCATAACATTCGGATGATTCAATAACTTCGGCCATTTTCCTTAGTTTGAAAAACTGTTCAGAGTTAGGTCTTTTGTTGGCATGTCTGCTCTCATTTCTTCCATAGGACAGTATTTGAGCCTTACAGATCCTTCGCTCATTTGGTCACGAATAAATTTACTCCTAGATTACCCTAGATTTATTATAATTTTTTAGTGGCCAAAAGGCTGATATAAAATAATCTTGACGATAGATGTCAGCTGAGAGTAACTATTCCAACGCTAAATTACTTCATGCTAAAGTCAAGAGCTATCACCACATCAGTGTCTGAGTTACCTGTGAAGGCTAAACTCACAGCAATAACAACACTGGCACTTCCGCGCCCTCTACTTCGCTTGAATGAACACACGCAGCAATTACCTGGATGTGATCAAATACCGGACATGACAGGCCATCGGTCTCGCAACTCTAGGGAGGTAAAGGATGACATACGCCATGCTAAGACCTAGAAAGTGATATTAGAGCGAGTTAAGGATTTAGCTAGCTATTCTAGGAACGTGCGTAGCTTACAAAATGAGAACATGTCTGAGTCACAGTCTTTGGCTCCTGGGCACCCTGGTAATTTCGGTTCTTAGCCTAAGATCGGAAGATCAAGACTGTCACAGCTGCTCCAGCAAAAATATCCTTTACGTCAGTGCATTTTGCAGCAGGGAACGGTTCAATGCGAGCAGTCTACTGTCCTCCATTCAGACTGCTGTCAGTCTCAGTGAAGTGGAATTCAACGTAACAACTAAACGTGCTGAAGCTGATGGAATGGTAAAAAAATATGTATTCAGTAGCCATTGAGCTTGTTGCATTTATTTATTTGGTATGGATATAGGGTGGGATTGATACATTGCTAAGAGGGCTGGTAGGATCTCCTCCACAGTTAGCTGTTGTTCATCCTGGCTGCTTCAACAATAACAATGTAATAGCCGACATTAGCAAGTTCTTCAACTCGAACTTTGTAAGAAAGCAAACTTGAACACATTATGTTAATTAACAAGTATTACACCTTGACTGTGCAGGTTAGTTTTGCCTTCTCCAGTGTTCCAAGTACACCACATGATAACCACATATGGATGCTGCCTAGTGAAACTCACCTGGGGTCTGGAGTAGCAGCACTCTTGAGATTCTTTGGTTGGAAAAGATTATTAGTGTTTTCAGAGGATGTTCCAGTATTCCATTCGGTGAGTAAATTGCTTATTTATATAAGCAATAATTATATAAGCAATAAGCGAATGTGAATAAAAACTGGCATTAGAAATCATTGTATGGCAGAGCTCTTTGGTTTGGCTGGTAGGCTGACATTACAAATTAATACATACATTGTATTGGATTGCAGACATTTTTTATCACATTAGAGTATTTTTAACGTGCAGACATACTTTTCTCGAAAGAAAATATCATGTTACAGTGGTCCCTCAAACCTAACTTTCTATGTATTTGCTTAAGGGGTGGGACTATAGGTAGGGGCACATACTTCTTTCTGATTTTGATATTTTGACCTACCCTCACTTCCCTCCCCCCTCCACTCTCCCCTTCCCTCCCCCCTTTAGGCGTAGTGTTCAAATAAGAGAATGAAGGTCATCTCTCTATATTTTCAGTAGGCTCAAACTTGTTCTTGGATGGGGGAAGAGATGGTGTAGTTATAATTATTATTAGTCGCATGTTATAGGCAGTAGTGTACCAATTACACTATGTAAATATTTACTAACGTATCTGGTGTGTGTTTTACAACAGTTATGGTAAGCTACTGTTCCCATTCTATAGAAGCTGTGTGATGAATGTGATGGTAGTTACAACCTGCTTTCTTAGGCTATCCAGCAGCTCTGATGAAAAACCCGGTCTGACTCCTAAAGTCATTTAGATATATCTTTGACATATGAAAGTCACTCTACTAGACTTCAGTTAGGGAAGCACAATGTATATACGAAGGTAACCCTGTAGCAGTTTTTACTGATTGATAAGGTGGTTGTCTAATGCTGCAACCTGGCTATCACGAAATTCTCAACGAAAGGCTAGACATTTGCAACGCTATAGTTATTTTAACTAGAATTGGGTCTTAACTTCAGTAGGGTGAATAGCTGGTTGCATTACTCGAGTTTGGACTTCCAAAGTACATCTGCCTATGTTCTATACAACAATGACTTAGATTCAAGAGAACTAAGAAACTTAAAAGTTTTTTTTTAAATACGAATGACTATGAACTCTATAAGTTAATTATTATTGTGGACCACATATATACCACATTATTCTGAGACTGCTCATGCAATTTAAGTACTCTCTTGTTTATTGATCTCTTGGTATTGTAGGTTTCGAAATGTTGATGGTAAATTCTCACTCAATTCCCGATGTATTGAAATCAAATGTAGCACCAAAAAATGGGAGGAATGTTAAAACTTTTTTTGGTGTACCAAGTAACACAAGTGTGTTAGGAATGCTTAATGTAGATGCTTCATAACACTACTTAGTGTTCCATGATACTTCTAAGCTGCCCCTGAAGACCAGCAATCCAATAACATTCCCCCCCCCCCCCACACAATGCCCGAGGATGTTAAGTAAAACCCATCATAGATGCTCCAAATATTCCTGTCATTTCCATGATATTTTTTTTGTGTTCCCAAGACACAAGAGATGCTCTCCCAAGGGTTTTAGGTAGAATCAAAATTTAATGTAGATGTTTTTTTCACTATGTGCTGCTGAGCACCAATAAGTGCTCAAGCATGCCATTTTTTTTGCATACTAAGTTACCCAATTGTGTTGAGTAACACCCATTGTTAGATGCTCTGGTAGTATGCACAACTTAGGTCTTCCTCAACAATAATGGATGTTCCTTTTTGAGCACTAATTACCTAAAGGATGGCAAATAGCACCAAAATGTATACTACATAACACTCCTATGGTGACCTCTTATGCTCCTGAATATTTTAGATAATTGCTACAGGATGGAACACAACAGTTGTTATTTACCAACATTTACCAACATTTTACTGCATATGTCCCAATAAATTTGGTTTTGGTATGCTTAGCTTCCTCTTACAATTTCATGTTACAATATCATAGGATTAGAAAACATTATACAGCAATTAATTAAACCCTGTTTTATAAAATAAAGCACAAAAGTGGTAATATAAATTCTAAACTATGTAAAGTAGAGAGAGATTTATGCTTTTGTTATTAAAAGTTGAACTTAAAATTGCCATTAGAAAAGGGAAGACAATACTTGCTGCAGTATTATTCAGCAGACATGTGCATAGGACTAATTAATCTCCTGCATATGAACAAGCACTATCCTTGTTATTGTTACAAAACCATGTTCCTTAGGAGGCCACATGGAATCTCACTGTGAGAAACGCTACTGTCATTGAAAAAAGTACCAGTTCTGCATATGTATACATTTCACAAAACATTGAGGCAATAATTAGCTACTAATATGACAACACCTATTATTAGATATAATTGTCCTTAGTTTCTGATGAGCTTCATGCTGGCCATTTGCAGGGCGCATCTACTCCTTTTCCCAGTCGAGGTTGTACTTTGGAAATAACTCCTCCTCCATGACCTATAAAGTTCCAAAATACTCTCCGTGTCAAATGGTGGCATCTGGCATATGAAAGATGCCAATAGTGTACTGCCACAATGATTATTCCAAAATGAGCTTTTCTCGTGAAAAAAGTTTCCAGATAGTTTTGAAGATAAACCTGCTTCGGAGAGACTCAGTTGCAATTGGCGCTTGAGAAGCCACCAGTAGCTATTTGGTTTGATTCAAGATCCTTCTTTTCTGGTTTATGAGATGAGCTTCTTTGTCTAGCTCATGATACCAGCTCTTTCTCTGTTTCCAGTTCCAACTAAATGATATTTACAGTTAAGCATATTTTATCTCAGGTGTTTGGTAGAAGTAGGGCAGTAAGCAAGCAGAGTTATAATGATTTATGTACACCAAGGACTCCCAAATTATTATGCTACTGTAGGAAGGCAGTTATCCAAACTTCAGTTATCCAAAGACCTTGGTCAAGAATATACAAAAATCCCCTTCAATGGTAATGTTAGCTACACTTGCAGCAGTGCTGGCTATACATGGCTAGTACACTTCCTGGGGAAAATCCTTTTGCACATGTGCACTACACAGACCTGCCAATATTTTGTGACAAAACTGAGGAACACATAGACATGTGGAACGCATGCCTTTCTTTAGTCTGGGGACATGTCCCTCTCCCCTAGGGGAAAAATCTGATAATTAAATGCTTATTTGTTGTCAGACTTGCCAATTTTTCCACATCTTGTATAAACCTTGTTCTCTTTTGAGTAAGGTGTTGCCATGCTCTATTCTTTGAGAAGAATTGGAGAAAAAAACTGCAACAAAGAGATCATGGCAACACCTACTCAAAAGAAAAAAAGCTCAATATGAGGTAAACTTGAGATATGAAGAAAGGGTGAAGTTTAGTGAAAGTAGAAGAATACAATGTTAAAAATTCAGCTCTCACAATATTGTGAGGAGCAAGGACAACCTGAAGACATTCCACACTGAAGTTCAGTTATCTTAATTATTACTTGAACACCTTCCAGTCCCAACATGTGACTTCATGCTGTATCTTTAAACCACAGCTATCAATTGCTGAAAGGTGGGAGAAGTGATTCTAAGTTAATCCTGCCTATTTACAGTCATGTCACTCTTTACAAAGGTCCAGGCAAAAATTTACTAATGTCCAGTTGGCGCTAATTCATGATCTTCTAAAACTTCCTAGTGATTGACTTCAGCTCCATTATAATCTGCAAATGGATCATTCTAACTATCGTCTGTCTAAGGTTGCTGAAGATATTACATATGTAGCTATATTTATTTTTTGTGTGGGGAGGAAATTCTGAGATGTGTGACAAATGCATTAGAGTGTACGACAAGACTTCAGAGGGTGTGAGGCTCATGCCCAGAATGCACAAAAGAGAGAGGTTGAAGGATATGTGCCAAAGAAAATGACTTTAAGTGTTAATTTTTACATCAAGGACATTCCCTTGTGTTATCAACAACTTGAGCAAAAGGGGGAAAGATAGGTGGGGGACAGATAGATCACTTTATAGCTCCAAAAAAATATATAATCTTAATTGATGACATCATCCCCCAAAAGGTTGACCTTTCTTCTACCTAAGTCAAAGGTCTAAGAAGCAATCTTTGAGCTGCAGGGTATCTGTGTATACCTATGCTAACCATGGTGAAGAATGCGTGGAAAGGTTATTGAGGCAAATGAGTAATGATGGCACTTTTGCATGGTCATTGTTGTGACATATTTTGTGTCTCTAGTTGTCGGGCTAGAGCTAGGGCTAGGGTATTTGTATGATCCAGAGTGTTCAGGAGAATGAGTGGGAAATAAAACTTTGCTCATCAATGAATAATCACGGATGATCTGTGGCAGTACTGGATGTCCCTGGGAAATAAAGCTTTGCTCATCCATGAATAATCACCCGGATGATATGTGGCAGTACTGGACATCCCTCAATTCCTTAATTATGTGGTAGTGATGACCCAAGGTATTTTATCTTGAAACGTTGACCATTGGCTGATGATGACAAGCTCTCCTACCTAGCTAACCTTGTACCATTGCTTTGTTGTGTTTGTCTTGTTTGGGTCATCAGGGATTGGTGTCTTTCAGAGATGGAATTCGTCAGCTTGATGCCGTCACAATCAAGCAATACAGAACAGGTAGTATATGTTATTAAATTATGTAGAAGAATATGTAGTTAATCTTTGACATGATGTGAATCATTCATAGCAGTTTGTTACAGTTCCTCCATAAGGATTTGTGCATACTCAATGAGCTGTTTTATTCTAGCTGGTTGTTCTTCTAACTGTTTGTTAAACTTGGGGAGTGAAGGGACTATCTTCATATGAGTGCATAGGAATATAAGGGCATACTTATTTTGCAAGCACCGAAGGCACTGTCGAGTCTTACCTCATGATGTAAGCACCTACAACTTGTACATGCGCCATCATTAATTGATGACATCATCCCCCAAAAGGTTGACCTTTCTTCTACCTAAGTCAAAGGTCTAAGAAGCAATCTTTGAGCTGCAGGGTATCTGTGTATACCTATGCTAACCATGGTGAAGAATGCGTGGAAAGGTTATTGAGGCAAATGAGTAATGATGGCACTTTTGCATGGTCAAGGATCAAGGGAATGGCATGACTGGATGATGGAGAAGGCAACTTTTGATATTTGAATAGGCATAACGAAGTACGCCCTGGAACCCCCCCCCCCATTTATTTTTAGCATGAAATCCTAGTATTGACTTGCTCTAGCCATTGTCCTAGCCTTAGCATTGAAGACCTAATACAGTACATGTACTAATCTGTACATTTTTATGTCATCACGATGTTGTTGTGCTTGATTGTATGGGGAAGTAGCCAACATTATGTGTATTTCTATACCCTTAAAGATTTTGAACTTTTAAGGTTGAACATCCTGATGTCCTGCACATAGTGGCTTGGCAAATTCTGAGGGAGAACTGTGCATGTGTTATTATGGCTATGATGGAATTTTGCTAAGAGTACTTGGAAACAGTTTCCATTTTAAGACGGAAAACACATTAGACTAAGAGTGAGGTCATCAAGAAGTGGGAATGCTCAGAATACTAAATGATAAGCCATGCAGAAAATATGACATGAAATTGTTAAAGTCACAGTTTTCACTATAGACACTATTTAATTCATTCGGTATGCTCTCCATCATTAACACATCTCTCCCCTAACGAGTCATTATGTCGACTTTGTTAGCCACTTCTTTCTGCCCATAGAGAGTAGCAGTACGTGTTTACTTTTCCAAGCTTTATAATAGATTCTGTATTATCATGACAAAAATGGTGCACCCCACGTCCATAGCTAGAGCATGCTGATGAATTGACTAGCTACTGCATGTCAGAATGAATCTCCAGCATCCTTTCTTGTCAGCTATTAACCATGCAGCTTTATTCCTACTGCCATTTTTCCCTCTGACCTTGCTGTATTTCTCATCCTTTCTCTTTGCTCTGGTAATAATTCCTGGTTTACATAAGCCCACTTTATTTAAGGCAGGTGACCCATTGGTATTTTTATGGGTGAATGTACGGTGGGCACAAACATACCCAGGTAGACATGCATTACTGCAATACCAATTTTTTAAATCTAACACCCAGTGAGGGCTCACTTTGCTCACCAATCTCACAGTTTCCCCCCAAAATGCTAGTGCTACTGTTAGGTAAAGGTCTCCTCCTAGGGTGGAAGTCTGTTAGTACTCTCTTCTATGATGATTTATTAAACCAATCTGCTACAATCTGTCCCGAGTATATACCAGCTCATAAAACACAACACACCTAATATAAAACAAACAAACATGTCAACAGAATTGTTTTCCTTAGACATGCATTATATAACTATAAGCCCATGCAGGTTGTAAGCACAGATATTCTTACCATTCAGTCGTAAGAGAATACACTTTTATGCTGGACTTTGTGGTATGATATGCATGTTCTAGCGTGAGAATGATCTCACATAAGTGTACATTCAACACCTATTTGTTAAAACCTGTACTATGTTAAAATATACATTGACACTTTTTGTCCAAGGCAACATTTTTAGACTAGTTCAATAGCAGTGCAGTTGAGAAATTTAGATGTAACTTTCTCGCCTTAATATTTAAAACAATTGTCGCATTTTACAGTTGATGAGCAGTTGAAATTGGTAACAATTGGTCAGGTCCATCTCCAAGGAAGCGACGAAGGAAACTTCACGTACATGACTGGTGAGGACAACCATAGGACTTGGCATGGAGACCCTCCTTGGGATGGATCTCCTGAAATCCGTATTAACACACCTCTCTTCCCGCTGATGGTTGTCGTGTATATTTTGACCTCCTCTGGGATTATCTTTGCTTTGGTGTGTTTGCTGTTCAATATTATCTTCAGGAAAAGAAAGTAGGTGATGCAATTCTTTATTTGATTTCCTAATGCATACCTGATAGGAATTATGTTTCTCTCTAATCAAGAAATTGAATGCCATAAAGTATGCACATATCAGTTATTGGTACATTAACCGGTTGACCCCGACTTAAAATTTTACATCATCTGTAGCTATAATGTTTTTCAAGCCAAAAATTTCCCAAGCTGATCATTAAAATGCAGATGCAATAAGCTTTCGGTTTAGTATGAGAATTATTTCTATTACAAAATTCTCACCGTGCTACATTGCTCTATGTTTACAAATATTCATCCAGTTGTACCCCTTTTCTCAAAGCTAAGGGATTCAGTTCTGCCATGCCTGTGCCTGTGCATGCTTTCCTCTGCAGAAATGCTTCCAGAAACTGTCCATCTAGAAGTTGCCATAATTAGATTTTAAATAAAATCCATTTAGCCCACAAACCAGAATCTTATTTTTTAATGTGCAGGTATCCCCCCATCACACACACACACCCTCCTCCCCCTAGCCAGAATTTATCCAATTAATGTCAGTGTTTGCAGATATATCTGCTTATGGAGTTAACTAACTTTTTTCACATGAGAATTAACTGGGTGAGTGCTTGCTTAATGAACTGGGCATTTGAAACCAGTAGAATAAAAGCTGAGAAAAAAGCTTCAACAAAAGGCAGTAATTTAATTCCATGATGATAGCAGTAGAAATGATGTGGCAGTGAGCATTGCAGGTGGAGATATTCATGACAAACATGCACCATTAGCTACTCTCAGCTGATGTAAGAGATTTATCTTTTAAGTCAGCTTTTTGTTTTTTTGAAGCCAACTTTTCAACCGAAATACTTCAGTCTTCATCAGGAATCTCTTTAAGCATGAAAATAATTTTAATATAACTTTTGCTAGAAGTAAACAAGTGAGAATAACTAACGAAACTTGCTCAGAGTTTAGGGGCAGTCAGTTTCCACTGCCAAACTATAATCCAAATCAAACATTAAAGCATTCTTTGATTCCACTGCTGGTCCACAGTGATTAGCAGGAAAGTACAGATTATATAGTTCCAGTTGATCAAGATTCATTCACATAATCAGTGCTACAGCTGTTTATTATTGTATCTGTAGATTGATCCGGCTTACTAGCCCGAACTTGAACTACATGGTCATTTCTGGCACCATTGTCCTTTACTGCTCTACCTACACATTCTTCCATCTACCAGATATATCACCTCAACTCTTCATTGTTGTGTGCAATGTAAGCTTGTAAGATAATATATAAATTGTTTTCCAGATTATTTGAAACTTTAAAACTTTGTCCATTGTTCGGGAGGGGGGGGGGGGGGGGGGGGGGGGGTTCCATTGCTACAAATAAAATTGTTTAGAGGTGTGTGTAACCTTCAAGCTTGTAGTTGTGGAGTTTGCAGGGAAGAGTATTAATTGAGATGTGCAGAGGCAGGAACATGTGCTACAAGAATGTAGAATACATTTGGCCATCAACAACAAATGTTTAATAAATGTGTTTACTAAATAACACACACATGTAAATGCATTTGTCTTAATCTTAATGGAGCTTCCCAATAAACGACACTGATAGTTTAAGCCATTAGAGTGCATGACATCTTGTGACCTCAGGAATTTGTGAGGCTAAGGTTTGTGACCCTTGTTGCATGTAACTTTATACCAAAACTAATAAACTTGTTGCCAAAAGTAAGCACAAGATAGAGAACTTTTTGAGTACTTCCTCCAGAAACTGAATCATCGCCTCAATATTCATATAGGTTAAAATCAATGCACAAGATTGCCCTGTATCATGACAAGATGCACCATAAAGATACATTATTGTTGCCCATAAATGAATATGTGTGGATGTTAAAGAGCTCTGAAGCAGGGACGCTCACTCACTTTAATTTTGACCTAAAATACCCTTTAAATTTCGTACACATGGTACATTACATATTTGCATGTGAATATTTATGACCATAACATTTTGTACAGATTAGACAGCAACTTTAGTCCTCTGAATGCATGCATGTGTGTGTGTGTAGTAGATGCACTGCAGTGTATTTTGCCATAGTTAGTGCAACAGCTCTTGTTATTATTGTCATATATTTAAGACTATTTTGGGCAATAATACATTTACAAATATCTTTATCTGCATTAACAGAATTTAAACCTCCTCTGTATATCTTTTGTAATACATGCATATATATATACATGAGCACACGGGCACATATATATAATACTATATATACTTGAGTGATACATATATACATGAGCATTTATATACCTAAGCAACATGAATATATAGATGAGCAGCCTGGGTATATATAGTATGCATGCATGTATACATGTGCACACATATATAATATATATTTATATACATGAGCAACATGCACACATACATGAGCACATATATACAGATGTGCAATGTGTACATGAGTAACATGCTTGTATATATATATATGAGAACACAGCCATATATGTGTATCCAAACATTCACTACAATCTTGTGCAGTTACGTCTCTCCATTTTATCTATTGGATTCGTTCTCTGCTATGGACCCATTAATGCCAAGATGTGGAGAGTTTACCATATATGCAGGAAACCAAATCCTTCAATGAAGAAGATGGTAAGAAAAATTATTAGTTGAGGTGTGTGAACACATTCCACTCAATTATTGAGTGACATGTTTGACCCCAACACATTGAGGATGTTTATTTATTATTATTATTATTATTATTATTCTATATATTCATATTTTTTGTTTGTTTGTTTTTATTTAATTATTTATAATTTATTTGTTTATTTGTTTATATATTATTTATTTACTAACTTACTAATTCACTTACTTACTTACTTACTTACTTACTTACTTACTTACTTACTTACTTACTTACTTACTTACTTACTTACTTACTTACTTACTTACTTACTTACTTACTTACTTACTTACTTACTTACTTACTTACTTACTTACTTACTTACTTACTTACTTACTTACTTACTTACTTACTTACTTACTTACTTACTTACTTACTTACTTACTTACTTACTTACTTACTTACTTTACTTTACTTACTTACTTACTTACTACTTACTTACTTACTTACTTACTTACTTACTTACTTACTTACTTACTTACTTACTTACTTACTTACTTACTTACTTACTTACTTACTTACTTACTTACTTACTTACTTACTTACTTAATTACTTACTTACTTACTTACTTACTTACTTACTTACTTACTTACTTACTTACTTACTTACTTACTTACTTACTTACTTACTTACTTACTTACTTACTTACTTACTTACTTACTTACTTACTTACTTACTTACTTACTTACTTACTTACTTACTTACTTACTTACTTACTTACTTACCTACTTACTTATTTACCACTTAATAATTAATTTATTTATTTATGCGTCAACAAGCAAATCTTTGTGGATGGAACTATTTTGAGCTTTTCTCTCTTGATATCAACCATTTAATGGGTCTGTGGAAGCGTCTTCATTAAAATAATAAAAATGTTTATTGCAAAATGCTACCCACTTGCCTTTAAGTAGCCAAGTCTGTGGTGATGAGCATCAGTTAGCCATCTAAGATCTACAAGTATGCCAAGGAGGGAAGTCCGAGGAATGCTCCTAGTGAGTATGCTAGTTATATATTTCAATATTGCTAGTGTGTGCATCTTTTGATGGCTAGGTACTGTATCTAAAGCTATTGAGCTATTTATGTTGTTATTAGATATTTATCTCTGTGTTGAGATACCCTTTGAATATATCTAGATATACTAAAACAAAATATATCTATTTAGTGAAACAAAAGCTAGATATCTACTATTGTGAGTCCCCTCTGATATATTTAGATATATCAAGCTCTGTTGCTGGGTGCCTGTATTGAATATGAACAAACAAAGCTTATAATGCACCAGAATTTAGCCTGGCAGGATAATATATATTTTTTTTAATAGTGCACCAGTTCTTGCAGGTACTAAAAGAGCAGCTGCTACTGGTCTAGTCTTACTCCCACAAAGTAAAAACCCTGATAGAAACATGCCAATGAATTATGTAGTGCAGTATATATATATATATATATATATATATATATACACATATATTACAACTGTGTTAACTGGGTTAACGTTTTAATAAATGTTATGCTTAACAATTATGACAAGCATTACATGAGCTATCATATTCTATTGCAGACTCTCCATATAATTCATCTAAATTAAAACAAAAGTTGCTAAATATCCAGTAACCTCTGTGTGACCTTGTCAGTTGAATCACTCGATGTTGTGATGGCAAGGTTTCTTGCTCTGTTCCTCCCTCAACTTGAAGCAAAATTGGTTACTTGCAATTGTTGCTTACACTATAAGCTTTGCACCAATAAAATTTACTCTCACTTCCATGAAGGCACAATAGGAAATCTACAAGCTTTATGTGTGTGTCTAGAATTATTAGTTTATGAATCTAATTACAGCACTTCCTGTGGAGATAGCCATGCAATAGTGTTTCTGTTATATTATCTATTGCATTCTGCAAGGAAATAACTTCTCACTTTTTAAGAGTAATGAAACTGTTGTGTTGTGTTGTTCTTAACTCTCTGATGTTTCAAAGTAGTTTGTTGTTGTTGTTTACTGCCTGTTGTTGTTGCTTCTATTAGTTTGTCAAGGACTGGCATTTGATGCTAATAGTGGCTGGCTTCATGGCAGCAGATATAATTGTGCTCATTGTTGTGCTGTCTCTTGATGCTGTTCGTTATACACTTCAAGTCATACCAGACAAGGAGCATCCAGGAAGGCACACAGAGGTATTGAGTACTAACTTACCATTAGGCTAAGGACATTTAATGTCATCAAAGCTCCTACGTCATATACAAGAACAAAAGCAACAACAACAGTACTAACACATTGACATATGTGCTATGATGAGAAAAAATTAAATTTTGAGAAAAAATTCCTGTATTCTGTGGCCAATTATAATTATGTATTTTATTTTATGCTAGGCTGGTACTGGTATAACAGTCACATATAGCATCAAGCGGTGCTATTCCGATCATGAAACTATCTACTTGCCCATCTTGATTGGTTACAAGTTGATTATTCAGGCAATTGGTGTGTTTCTGGCATTCAGCATACGTAAAGTGAAGATCAAAGGACTGAACGACTCCAAGCAGATCTCTGCCATTTTGTACATCACTACCATCATCACCTTCTCTGTGATAGTGTCCAACTTTTTGTTTGGAGACTATATCAATGTTGATGGAGCTGTGTACAGCATTGGAGTGTCTACTGCTAGCACTTTTGTTCTAGGCTTGATTTTCATTCCAAAGGTACAAACATCCACCATAATGTAAAGTATTTTTGTTGTTATATACAAGTGTTTTTGTAACACAATCAATCACAAATTGAATCACAACTCTCAGTACAAGGCCTACTCATCGATAGCAGATATATCTGTGCAAAGAATGCACCTTGGCAACCATTACCAAAGAGTACACTAAAGATGGCATGATCAAATCTAAATCAAGTTGTAAGCTAACTTAACCTTAACCCACTAGAAAAACAGTGCAGTTGCTGAAATGTTGAGATTTGCAATGGCCAACATCATCATCATTGACTTTGAAAGAACAACAACAAAACCAAAAAGCTAAAAATTGTGAGAAACTGTATCTAGCTATCTGAATGCAGCCAAAAAATATAGGTGGAAGGATTGAGGTTTCCTATCATACTATAACTTAGAAGATGAAGATAAAACTAGGTAAAACTAGTGACCACTACAGCCTTCATGAACCTAATGATCTAGAGAAACAAAGAAGTATTCCATGTGCTTCATTTACTTTTATTGTTGCTTGGCTAGCAAGTATATCAAGAGTGCTTACATGATGGAGCCCTCAAGTGATGAAGAAAGCAACCACTTGCCATTAATTCATCACATATGCCGGCATCATGTTATTGTGTATAATTTTTTGCCCTTAAGGCGGGGCTTCAGGTCCAAAAATGTTTTTTTTGTGGTTTTTTCCCCTTCTTTCCCTTCCCATAAATATGTTACCAGGACCTGTAAGATGCTGCATTCCAAATTTGAGAAGATTTGGATGCTCCATTCTGGACTTATAGTGACTTTTGTACATACACCTCTATTCAATTCTTGGGAAAGAAGACTGTCCGTGGAGGGTGCGTTTCGATGGTATTTTTTTTTTTAACTTGGGGTTACAACTTTAGAGCTCTGTAGATTCTGCAAACTTCATGGTATGGACTTGATATATAGCTCAAAAGATAGGTCGCTCTGTGTGCTCTCTTTTGATACTAAAATATGTTTCATAGATATAACTAGAGGCAAGTTACTAGACCCTAAAGTGGAGGGACCTCAAAAACCTGCATCCCAAAGTCCCCATTCAGAATAACTAAGTGCAAAAAAATTGAAATTGGTACGAGTGGCTAGAGGAAGCCCTAGAGCATGCAATGACCTTTTTCATTAGGCGTTAAAAATTTATTACCTGGTCAAGCGCGCGGGTGGAAAATTGAGGGCGTTGATTGGAAAATTGAGGGCGTTGCAATTTTCTACCCGCGCGCTTGACCAGGTAATAAATTTTTAACGCCTAATGAAAAAGGTCATTGCATGCTCTAGGGCTTCCTCTAGCCACTCGTACCGTACCAATTTCATTTTTTTTTTGCAATCTGGAGTTATTCTGAATGGGATGCAGGTTTTTGAGGTCCCTCCACTTTAGGGTCTAGTAACTTGCCTATAGTTATACCTATGAAACATATTTTAGTATCAAAAGAGAGCACACAGAGAGACCTATCTTTTGAGCTATATACCAAGTCCATACCATGAAGCTTTCAGAATCTACGGAGCTCTAAATTTGTAACCACAAGTAATATTTAAAAAAGTAAAAAAATACCCTTGTCCCCCTTTAGAAGGCTGTAACAGCTTTTTGTCAAATTCTGGTTTCCAATCGCCATTCACAGCATAACTAGGTTAAAAAAAATTTGCCCAACATTTTGAAGCTCTTTCTTTGCTCTTTGTGTTCAATGATCAATTTTTTTTAAATTCATAATAATAAAAAGTTAAGTTGTTTAGTGGGCGTGGCATCTATATGAACCCAGCAAACAGTGGGAATATAAAATAAATAAATTCTGGTCGTCGATAACAAAGAGTAATGCATTATCTAAACAAACAACAAATTTGAAGTCATTTGATCCAATATCCAAGATGGGAAGCTGTGAATGGTGATTTTGAGGAGGTCTGATGGCTGCAGGTATCTAGATAGAAAAACACCTGTAAATATATTATTATATTATTATACATATCACTTGAAAGCACATAGAAAGGGCTATCTTTTGACACAAAAATTATATTTGTAGCCCTAGAAACCTAAAAGTTATGATGGTTTTTACTTCGCGGCATGTTTTTTGTGGATTGACCTAAAGCCCCCCCTTAAGATTAAAGGTTAAACACCATAAGTGACTATAGCTGCAAACTTGGAGAAATGAAGCTTGTGTAGTAGTGTTGAGGGTTCAAAGAGACTCAAACTTGCTGTGTTAAAACTCGAGTTGACTTTTACACTCGGACAAAACACTACAACAGCTGCTTCAACTAAGCTACACAAAATAGTCAGTGTGAGCAGTATATTTGGCCTTGGTGCAATGTACAGCCAGCTAGGACAGGCAGTGAATATGTTCACCAACAAATAAACCATTCAGTTCAGAGTTCAAGTTACTATACTGTGCTAGGTAAACAACAGATTATTTTTTGCTTGCACGTTCCCTGTACACCAGTTTTACTTCAGCATTGACAGTGTGAGTAAAGGAAAAAAGGGGCTGATGATCGCAACTAATGACTATTTCCATCGCTTCTATAAGCCATTACTTTTGTTTCTGAAATCTCATTTGCTGAAGAAAGCTACAGAAACATGTTAGCTTACTGTCGATCATCTTAATTTCTTTGTTCTTGAGAAAGATGTTTGAATATTCTTTTCCATACATTTTGTTGAAGACAGAATAACATTGCCTTTTTTTGCTTACATCAATGGAGCTGATTATTATATATACCAACCTATAGCTTATTGTATTAGCATTTCTATGGGTATGAAAACTTGAAAAGATTATTCTAAGTCATAGCTGTAGATTATAAAAACACACATTAATCATAGGTTAAGGACATGTGGCAGCTAAGGGCCACATGAGATGGGAGTTGGCAACTATTCTAAAGTAGCTAAAAGGAATGTAGGAATGGTTGTGGGTTAAGATACCTGAAAAATCTTTTTGGTGCCGACTCGATCACTTGTTGTATTCAGTCACAGATCTAGTGCAAGTGACTTGGAGATCCCAAACACTCACATATTTGAAAGGTTCATAATTATAATTTGTGGTTTCAACAGTGGAGCTGTATATTTTCTGCATACTTCACTATATGACCTTTAGATATAAAGCTAAAAAGATAGATCTCCCTGTGTTTCCCCCTTTTGATTCTAAATATATGGAGATGTATAACCTGCCAAAGTTACATCAGCTAAATTTGGGGTTCCTCAAAATCTGAGTGCCTGAACTGGTTATAACTGTGGCTCCTGACTGGAAGGTGATAGGAAACTGAAATTACTATATATGTGCCAAGAGGAAGCCCTGCAATGAGTATTTTAACAAGTGGCAGGTGGTCAAGTATGACAACTTAAAATGTCGATGGGTTGCCACTGAAGAAAATTTATATTTCACTGCAGGCTATGGGCTGCACACTGCTTCCATGTGCTAATGTGCTAATGAAAACACTCATTGCATAGATAAATGTTCCCAGTAACCACACTTTTATTTACTACTGCCTATATAGCTCTTTCCAATGGGGAACCACAACAGCAGCCAGTTCGGGGACTTGGATTTTGAGGTACTCCAACTTTAGCCGCATCTAACTTCGGCATGGTTATTTCTATGCAATATATTTAGTATCTAAAGAGAGCACACACAGAGAGATCTATCTTTTGCACTAATTATTAAGTTCATACAGGGAAGTATGCAGAATGCATGGAGCTCCAAAGTCATAGGCACAATTAAAAGTATATATATGAGGAACCTCTAGTCTAAACTCACAAGAAACAAAACTTACTGAGTCTGCCTCTGACACCAAGCTAGAGCCTTACTTTTTAGTTATTAGCTCTATGATGGGTGGTTCCTACAGACAAAGGTTATCCTTCTAAGCTATAATTGTCCATGAATTGGGGTCTTAAAACCAATATCATAGATTAGATGGTTCGTAACTGATTGAATGCCGACTTTATTTGTGGTTTTAATATTAGCTATAACTTTTTTTACTTCTCAAACTTGTTTATATCATTAGAATGGAAATACAATAAGCTGCAGTTTAGTATGAGAATAAGCTCCATTGAAGCAAGCAAACAAAAGGTAATTAGTGCTATGTCGTTGTATGTCTACACAAAACTTACTCCAACGAATTTCATCCAAATCCCTCCTTGCTCGAAAGCAAAGGAATTCTTGATTCCCAGTAAGCACTGGTGCTTGTGTTGCTTTCTGAAGAAGAACTTCCAGAAACAGAAGCGAAAGCCAGGAAGAAACCGTTGATAAAGGCAGTTGCAATCATCAGCCATGTTTTTGCTTTTCCTCCGATGATGTCTTAGTTTGCGCCATATGTCGCTTATGGTATTTAATCAGTTAAAGCACATCCCACATATTTTTGTGGGCACTTTTCCTGTTGAGTGCACATCGTGACTATTTCTCTCTTCCTTCTCTGTTTTTCGATATTATTGGAGACAAAATGACTTGTAGATTTTGTGTCCACCGTGACCTTCACCTAGTTATGTTTTGAAATAGTTCATTTGTCCACTATCCTATAGCCAGTCCAGTACATAAACTCTCAACATTTAAGGAATAAATATTTCTCTCACTTCCTGTCCTTGCTGCATCCCCAAGGCTTAGCCATAACAGTCAAACTAGGGCATATTAACATTTTCTTGGCCCTTTCTCTCTGTAGTTCTTAGTCGTCAATGGGTTCCCACACAGAGAACCCATGGATGGTGAGATCAGGGATGATTAGCCTTGTGGTTCATTGTTGCCAGCTCTTCCATTAAGCCAATTGTGTTGATAGTACGGGCAATTGTAAATACTGAACATTATTCATGTGAGCATGTCATAGTGTTTTCAACTTTGCTTAAAAATATATATTAAGTAAAATATTTTTGTTAGTGCAGGAGGCTCCATGAATTTTTCAGCCAAACAGCACTAGTGTAATTATTATTGCACTAAATTAAATTTGAATTTATTAAGATTTTGTACTAGTGATGTCTAATATTGTTTTTTTGTTAGAGGGAAGTTTTAAATTTTGCTTATTCTGAATATATTCTAGATGGTGAGCCTCTATAAAGATCCACATGGGGAGAATGTTTTTACCTCCAGGAATGTTGGAACCTCCGTGACGGCAATGACTGAGGACAACAGGGTCATCGTCAATTCGTATGTGAAGAGAATCAAAGATCTAGAAAGCCAACTAAAACGACTGAAGGTAATTATCTGGAATTGTTAATAAGCTGTGCACCTCTGGCAGAAAGCATAAATTCTTTATACATTAGAGTTTATAAAGCTCGTGTGTCTGCATGTGATCTGTCTCTTTGTCCACTATGCATTAGAAATGTTATGTATATTCCAAATCAAGAGTAGGAGACTGTTTTAGATGAATTCTTCCTCCCCTCCCCTCCCCCCCTATTTTTTTAAATCTCATCACATCTGAAAGCTGCCATCGCCATTGTCAGCCACATTCTTCAGAGATATACCATGCAAGCACTTTTCACCTGACTGTAGCATGTTAAAGCTTGCCAGGAAGTTTGCTGCCTTTAGCGCTACTCTAGAGGAAAGCCCTAAGTTACTGAAATGGTGGAATTTACAGAGGGAAGCGTCATTTCTAATAGATGCAATGAAGCAAGGCTGCCTCTAGCCCTACTCTATTAGAAAAATGCCTCAGCTACCTGCAATGGTTGTAAGTCTATGTCTTCAGGAATATATCATATTTGATCAGCAAAAAGGAACACATCCGGTGCAGGCACCAAGGGCAGCGAAAGCTTTGACTTGTTGGGCCATTATTGAGTGAAGAGTGTAACTCCAAATCTTCCTCCTCCCAAAAGAAAGAAAAACAAAACCAAAACAACAACAGCATATAAAAATTGATAGCATATTGACACATTATTGGAATGGGCCGACAATTCTGCTCCTCTTTTCACTATTATATACTTACAAACTCATTAGCTACTGGGATTAAATCTAATTTGTCAGACTCCTTGTCAAGTAAGATTATCAAATGATTCCACTGCTCTTGCAACTTGTTTGGATAAATGAAGCTAATAGAGGAGAATTATGTTAATAGCGGAGATTATAATATGCTGAATGCATTAAACAGTGTTGCAAGTGAAAAACATGACTTTAACAAGTTGTCAGATTTTGCATGGTCTTCCCTTTGATATTCTGAGAATTCCTGCAGAAGCACTTTCCGATGACTTAATTCGTAGTGTAATGTGCTTCTCATCTTAATAGGAAGCTGCCTAAGTACTCTTAACAAAACTCCCCTCACAGCCATACCACACACACATTACATTTTCAGAATTTGCCATCATTTTATGTTGCAGGACATCAGGTTGTTTAACCCAAAATCTGTAAGGGGATATAAATGCATTTAATGTTGGCTACTTCCCCGTATCGCAATCAAGCATAACAACATCATACAGATCAGTACTGTATTAGGCCTTCAATTCTAGGTCTAGAACAATGGCAAAAGAAAAAAATGCAATCTAACAATATAGGATTTCTTTTTTTCCTTTTCCTTTCCCGCCTCCTCTATCTTTCTCCATCACACTTTTCTTGCCCCTCAATCATTACTGGTGTTCAATATGCTCAATTTGCTTTGTATAAAACCTGGGGGTTACTGCTTCATCATATGTCAAAAGTTGCCATCTCCATCATACCCTTTCCTCCAGACTTGGCATACCCTTGCAACACCCCTCCTGCTCCTCCCCCCCCCCCCCCCAAATCAATCCTAGCAATACCCACAAGAAGGATAAAGATTTGCACAAGATTCAACTTGTCATCAATTTCACCCACCTCACTAAATAGTACCTGCTCGGCAGCAGCCAAACCATTTAGGTAACTTCTCATAATGCTCTTTTATGTCAGTAGTGAATGTCTGCAGCTGTTAACCTTAAGTTAAAATATGAGTTCAACCACTATCTTCAGAGGATTCATTGCAGCTTTGAAATTGAACTCTCTAAAGAATTGTTCACCTATAGCCTGGATCGTCAAAAAAATCCCTCTTCAAAGGACCCTACTCAAGTTCAAGTGCTTAGAAATAGATTTGGCAATACAGTGTTTTGATGATTGAATGGACATGAGGTGGTACTTGTTTATACGTACAGGGTCATTCCAGTTATGGGGAAGGATTGGTTAATCCATACTTCACTCTTCTGTCATTTTCTTGACCTTCTTCCAGAATTTGTCATATCTGTCATCATTTCTTAAGTGTGTTCATGCGGTGACAGTGATAGCTACAACTACCTGTTCTTCTGCTATTGAAAAATGGCTATGCTCAAGTGTCCTGCTCAATTTATCTGTGCGATGAACAGCGTAGAATGAGGCCATAAAAAATTCTTCATCTGTGAGGCCACTCCTCTCTGATTGAAGCAATAGCCAGAGCGTCCTTTACAATATCGAAGTTTTATCCCACACTTCTATGAGCACCTCATAATCTTTCCTTCTGTATAAATAAAAAAGAGTCTGTGTGTGGTTATCCGAGTGTGTGGTCCTTCATGTTCTATGACAGTTTTTGAAGCCAAGAAGCACAAACTTAGCAGGATGGTGTAATTTTACACTGGGAAGACATGGGTTATTTTGCATTAGGTAACAGGATGAAGCAACAAAATTTATGCTGTTCAAGTGGAAACACTTTGTGCATCAAATCTCTTGAAACCTTTTTTTACCAGAATGGCTATCCTGAGTTACAAACTCAGACACAGTTAGTAATGCATAAAGTTTGTAGTTGCTATTAGCAGTTACAAACTTTGTGCATAATACAAAGTTGCTGATAAGAGTGGAGTGCAGGTTTCATTTGGTGTAGGGATGAAGGCAGCTGCTGGAAATAACAGTTTTGCTGTAATTCTAGGGAGGAGCCAAACATGAAACCTTGTTATCACCAACATAGAGTGGTATAATTGACAAGGTCAAGGAGATCAAATTTCATGATTGTTTTAGTGTTTTGGGGGACAACTACATTTGCGAAGGATTCAAGGCATGCTGGAGGTGTTTTTGCTAAAATCAGCAATTTAGGGTATAAGAAACTGCCTAAATGAGCTTTAACAGATTTGGGGGACAATGGAGTACTACTGCACTCTCCAATAGATCTTTAAAGAAGAATTTCAGCTCAGATTTTATACTTTTTTGGGTTTACTAACTTAGTGAAGGGTTCAGCATGCTGGGGGTCATTTAACGAAGGGTTCAAGGCATGCTGTGAGTCATTGGTTCAAGGCATGTTGGGAGTTTAGCAAAGGGTTCAAGGCACTTTGGGTAGTCATTTTATAGCTAATAGCAGCCAAAACCACCATTCCACCAGCAAACAATATCATGAAAGTCATTTATTCTACTACTAGTAGAGGAACCTGGCATTGACGACAAAACAAAGATTAAAGATCATACATTGCTCTTATCGATTAGTGTATGGATGTGACACCAGTTTGAAAAATAGGTGTATTAAGTAGGTTACCTTATCTATACCTGTACTCGGTAGTTGGGATCCCCAGGAAGCAGGGCATAGGCACCCAGTAGGTTGGAGGAAGAGCTTGGCTCTCCCAGAGGAAGAGCTTGGGGGCACCCAGAAGCTTGGCACTAATAAAACAGGTCCTAAGCACCAAGTAGCCTACCTATGAAGCAGGACCAAGGCATCTAGTCTCTGGGATTCCCATAAAGTAAGGACTAGTTACCCAGTAGCTGGGCTCCCTATGCATGGATCACCCATGAACCAGAGATAGACTTTATCATTATGTCTACTCACACACAAAAAACCTTTAAATTTGTTGGTAGAACCCATCGACAAAGGTCTATCTTCTGTAATTTTTGTCATTTCATCAAATGTGTAGGGGGCTAGAGGCAGGCTCAGTAGCAAAGTGCTGCAGTGAGTGTGCTCTAACATAGTAATTGGTAACACCCTCTCATGTTGCATATTTGCTTAGTATCATCAGGAGTGTAAAAAATGCATCCACAGGTATTAATGGCCGACTATATAGCTAAGTGCTGTGCCATTGGATTGTGCCATTTTCCTCTCAGGGGGCACTCTTATCCCAAATCGAACATACCTATGACCTTCCTCATCCCATTGAGTCCCTTTGAGTCCTCAATCAAGGCTCCCCCTGGAATTCTACACAATCAATCACAGATCCTATATATATATATATTATATTTAAATATATATATATATTATATAAGAGATATCAGCTGAGAGTTTGTTGAGAATGTTTATTATATCATATTAGTATGCAATAAAATTTTGTAATTATTTATTTTGCCATAGCAAAAAAATATTCCATATTGTGTCTTTTTTGTTTTAGAAATCTTCACCTGAACCTTCTGAACCTTCATTGGGCATAGAAAGCAAAGCAAACTGAACAAATGGTGGCAACTCTTATGATACACTGAGACACTGACAGACCCAGTCATTATAATAGTATTCCTTACTTTACCATTACTATGAGTAAACTATTTTATTTCATGTGTACAGATCAAGTGGCTACAAATTATTGAAGTCAATTTTGTAGGTATGGAAAAGTAAAAGTTGAAATTTGAGTCATGATAGTTGTCAGGGGCATTTCCCCTGACTTAAGTAGAAGACAGGAGCTGCAGGCACAAGATTGATATGTAACTTAGAGGAGTAATTACTGTGTAAATGCTGGCTGTATTTCATTGGATAATTACTGTTTCTTGGTGTGCATGTTGGATTGGATAATTATGACATATCAGTGAGGATTGGCCTGGCTGGGAGCGAGCCAACTCACCTGGGGACTCACCTGGGGAGAGTTTTTTTTAGTGAACTTAGCCTTTACTGAGTGACTGAATGTGAACTGTATGCGAATCTTGAAAAATTGTTAGGTCAACCTCTGGGTCACGAAGCACTTTTCGTGGGGTTGCGGACTATTTATATGTTTTGTGAAGATGATCGGCGCCTCGCACGAACAACCTTACCATGACGAACTAGGTTTCTATTATGTCACAGATCGTGGAGTCCAGAAACCTCAGTGCGTCATTAGTTACAAAGTACTTTCGAGTGAATCCATAAAACAGAACAAGTTTTAATGACATCTATCATCAAAACATGCAGCACACCAAGATAGAGATCACTCATTTTTAGAACGGAAGTTAACTGCCCTTAGAAATACCCACTTGGTTAACAAGGTAAATGTCATCATACCAATGAACATGCTCTGGAACGTGTTTCATTGTGCATCACAAAAGCTAAAAATCCACAAACCATCGGTGAGGAATTGATAATGCCATGTGCCAAGAAAATGGTTTCTCTCATAATCAGAGAAGACATGGTTAGTAAACTCTTGATCATACCGCTCTCGAATAACACTATTCATCGTAGAATTTGTGATGAGTGAGGATATCAGTGCACAGAATGTTACGGCTATCAAGCAGTTTCCTTGACATGCCATACAATCAACGGACATTGCGCAATTGATCAAAGATGCAATTTTATTGACGAGCCTTTGATGTGCAAGTCATTGGAAATGGCAACTAAAGGAGAGGACATTTTCACAAAAATCAAACAATCAAGGAAGTCTGGACTTCAATATATTGATTGGATCAACAACAGATGGAGCTCCTGGGAGGCATCTGGCTTTAAGCTAAATTACAGCGAGTGGTCATGAAATGGCCGCTGATCACATGAACTTAACTGGTCTACACTCGGGTACGATGGCTGTCACCACAAAGAAACGTTCTTTTGCATGTTCACAAGTTATGTGAAGAGTTCTTATGTTCACAAAACAAGCATGAATGGGTGGAAATGCTGGAGTCCAGTAACTGGCTTGCTAAATTGTGCTATTTGAGCAACATTTTTGAACCTGATGCTACAAAATGAAAGGTTTTTTTTGCCACACTGGCTTTATTGAAGGATAAAGTGAGTCAGCACCATTTCACCCACCTCTCTGTCCATCTGGAAGAATCCAAAGAGATCGAAATCTAGCATCTGTCTGAACCCATTTAAGACCACAACATCTGAAGGACATGCTGAAGCATCCAAATGAAGTCTCCCCCCTTCTCTCTATCTTAGCTGCCTTCTCTACCATGGTCCTAGAGGGAAGAATTCTTTCCTCTATCCATGCTTTCTTTTGTCTTTCACTCCATCATAACTGTGCTCAGCTGTCATCGGAGTTGTGTGTAATATTTCTAGACTACATTACTCTGGGTGGCTCAATGGAAGATATAATTCATGATCTAGAGCTCATTAAACAAACTGAAAAGATTGGGTTAATTTTGAACAACAACAAGTCTGAGATCATTTTTCCATGATGCAGTTTCGAGAGGAACCATCTTATGTTCTCTCCCAGGAGATTATGTGGTTGATCCCTCTGATGCCTGTCTCCTCCTGGATTCTCCGCTGGGTAGTGTGGAGTCTGTCTCAACTGTTCTCAGGGACAAAATCAGTACCCTTGAGGTCATGGGTGACAGACTCAGATTTGTTTCTGCTAAGGATGCCTTAATCCTGCTGCGTAATGCATTTTCTATCCCTAAGCTTCTATACACCCTCAGGACTTCTCCATGTTTTCTCTCTCCTGCCCTGATAGATTATGATGAGAGTCTCCAGTCAATTGTGAGTGGTATCACTAACATTAATTTCACTGAAGTTGTCTGTTCTTGTTGCAGGTGTCTTGGAATCAGGAGTGCAGTGCAGCTTGCTCCCTGTGCCTTCTTGGCCTCAGCTGTCTGCCACTCATGACCTGGTCCAAGCCATCCTACCACCTCACTTGTTTTCACTCCTTGTCCCCTTTGTGGATAATGCCCTTTCAGCATGGTCTATGGGTCACGGCAACCCCCCACCATTGGGTCTTGCGGCGTGCTTCCAGAAATCCTGGGATATGTGCAGGGTGTCAAAGTCCGTGGAATCTTTGTTGCACAATGCACCTGATCGAGCCCGGCTTTTGGCCATGTCCGGTGCATGGCTAAATGCCCTCCCTATCTCGTCCCTGGGTTTGAGGATGGATGATGATACCATCAGGGTTGCCATGGGTCTCCTCTTGCCACTTTGTGTCACCCCCATTACTGCCAGCACTGTGGAACAGAAGTGGATCGCCTTGCTATACGGTCTTAGCTGCAAGAGGAGTGAAGGACGTTACTACCATCATACCGCCATGAACGGCATCATCTTCCGGGCATTGTTATCTGCCAGTGCCCCTTCCAGGATGGAACCATCAGGTCTCTTTCGTTCTTACGGGAAAAGACCTGATGGGGTAACCATGGTGCCATGGAAGAATGGCAAGCAACTGGTATGGGATGCAACCTGTCCAGATACATTTTCCCAGTCATATCGGGATGATGCAGCAGTGAGTGGTGCTGGAGCTGTGGCTGCTATGGCTGAGGAGAAAAAAGTGGCCAAGTATACCAGCCAAGATCCTTGCCACTTTTTTGTGCCTGTGGCCATCGAGTCATTGGGGGTCATTGGGAACAGGTCGATGGCTTTCCTGAAGGAGCTCAGCCTCAGGATAAGGTAAAGAACTGGGGAGGTGAATACCCATGCTTACCTCCTTCAGCGTCTCTCAGTGGCAGTCCAGCGGGGGAATGCCTTGTCTGTTTTGGAGTCGGTCGGGAGTTGAACACTTGTTAGCTTATTTATTTATGTATTTATTGTTAATTAGTTATTATTTTGGTATTTTTGTAATTGACTAGCATGTGTTAATTAGGTGTTAATGAACTTGGTATGTTACGTTTGCTTCCCCGTAATAAACTTCTTTCTTTTTTTAAAAAGAAAAACATGCTAACTAACAATAAAATAACAACCAAAATAATAATTTAAGTTAGTACAAAAACACCAAATAATAACCAATATATATAACTAAGCTGTTAATTTGAAAATCCAAAATTGATAGATTTGTTGCTCTAGTTGTCTTTTTTTCAGATTTGGACAATGGTAATGTAGAATTTAATTGTTCTGTTGTGCCTTGATGAAATGGGCCATTACCAAGTACATACAAACAATAATAAATGACTGACTACTGAAGAAAAAAACATGAATTAGCGTATTACACTGTTGGTTTTGGGATGGCGGGGAGGTGCCGAAGACATAAGTGCTAAACATCTTTTCCTCTTCTCCTACCACTTGAGCACATTTCCCATTACATTTACAATTCTGTCTCCCCTATATACCCAACACCTCTTCCTTCACCCCTGCTACTGATCTACCCAACATTAGGTCTACCCTCCCTTCATCATCTTCATTTCTCCATTCTACCACCCACTCCTCAGACCCTTCAATGCTCTCGACTATATCCAATAATCTTCCTCACTCACCAGCAAACTCCCCACAGTACAACAAGAAGTGCACCAATCCTTCACAACACCTATATACCTACGTCTTCAGAATAAGGCATGAAATTTGCAGTTGATTATCAGTACAAAATTCCCACAGAACTCAATATTTATAATTATCAGGAGTTAGTTGTGTAGAAGAAATAGCGAGGAACACAATTATCAAGTATTGCATCAATGATTGCATAGGCAGGAAGTCTTATGACCTTGTAAATTGGGGCCCTTGGTCACTCACTCCATAAGACCCTGGCTGGATTTTAGAATCCTGCATAAGCATAATTGTGTGATGTTCAGAGCTAAATATGACCAGAGTATATAGTCAGCTCGGTCCATCAGTTCTATCTCCATATTAATACTTATCAGTCACTGTATATAATATATATAATATTTACCTTCTGTTGTCCTTTAGCTATGTGGGACTAAGTCCCAACTTCCAAGTAGGGTGGGTACCTTGCTGACCCAGACCCTCGTTCATTTCCGTTTCATCTGCTTGTTACATATTCTAATTTCACTTGAATTGTTTTTCTCTTCTCTTTCTAATATATACTAAGTGTGAATTATTCTTATATAGCAATATAGCTTTTAGTTAGATGCTATCGCACCTCTCACATTTTCCCCATTTCATCAAGTGTTGTGGTTATAGAAAAACCCTGAATTATTCATTATTCTCATTGACAAATGACCATGAATTTCATATCTTGCCAAATAACTCACAATGTATTTCACAATTCAAGAGATGTACTACATTATATATTTGTTGACAAGCTCATTGATTACTCTTAATATTTTACAGGCTTCTGTCTTTGCATTGCTGACAATTCTATTCTTCATGTAAGTTTGCAATGGCTGATGAAGGAATGTTAGCACAAGGTTGATGGAACCATTCCTTACATGAACAGCACTGTGCAACTGTAAGGGCAGGGTCATGGGGCTGCAGATAAGTGCGGTATTCTTTCATCCAACTTCTTGTATGTCACAGTAGTCCGTCTGAGACCTTTCAATGGGAAAGGTAGTAATATTCGTGTCTGAAAGGGCATTGCTAGATGGTGTCGCATCTTGCTCTGAGGTTATGACTGATGAGCTAATCCCACGGCATAGAGCTGTTGCAATTGCAATAGCAAATAACCCACAACCAGCCTGTCTCTGTATTTTTGGTTTCTCAATGATAAGATAGGTTCCAGCGTAATGCTCCATCTAGGCAAGGCCTTTCAGCGTATCCAATTCTGTATCAATGATAAGAACAGATATATTAAAGCATTAGGGGCATGTATTAAGGTGTAATATCAAATATTACTGTAAATGTCCTCAATTCCATTCACCCGACTTGAAGAAAACATGTCAAACGATAAAATAAAAAATCACTGGATTTTAGTCGGTGTAGTTTAAACCCAATGGCTTACTGGTTCTGGTAGGGAGGCTGTCATATAACAACACTGTACCCTTGGATGTTCCTACATTTGATGCACAAACCCAGTGGCTGCCAGTATTCATGATCTGCACATAATTCTCTACCGGAGTTCCAGTAAGTGAGCCTCCACTGCCTGGTGCCAAATATTAAACTGGCTGATGGCTATATACTCATCTTTGGAAATTGTACATGAAGTAGGGCCTGTGCTTCATTAATGTGGGTGTCCTCCAACCAAGCTCCAGATTGGAGAGTTATGAGAAAGTCTCTGGGTAACTCTCTGCAGCCAACAAGCTGTTTGCACGGTAGGTGTGATATCTGTACTTTGGACTTTGTTTAGGTATTAGTGTACCAATTTTATAAGTATATTCATGATTGTGGTTTATGGTGGAACTAGTTCTTTAGGGGGGGGGGGGGGGGGGGGGGGGGGGGGGACAGTTGCATTAAACTTGTGGTTACCACTTTATAACTCCATAGATTCTGTAAACTTCATTTTATGGACTTAATATATAGCTCAAAAGATAGGTCTCTCTGTGTGCTCTCTTTTTATACTAAAATATTTTTCATATGTGTAACTATAGCCAAGTTACTGGAGTTAAAGTGGAGGGAACTTCAAAACCTGAATGCCTGATTTTGCCTAGAGAGTTCAAATTAGCACCAGTGGTTAGAGGAGCCCTACTCTACAATGAGTGTTTTGATTAGGCGCTAAAATATAAGTATGTGGTCAAGCGGCGGAAAATGAGTTTGATGGATTATTGAGAAATTCATTTTCCACCCGCCGCTGACCACGTACTTACATGGCAGTGGTTTTCTGACTTGCATGGGCGGAAAGAAATAAGGGTTTGCGCCTGTGCAGTGGGTGAAGTGCGAGTAATATAACATGACACCAGCAAGTAGCCAGTGGTGTCACTGGAACAGGAGTCAATTTACCCAATGTCGTTTTCATGGGGAGTAAATACAAATTGAAGATGCAGTGTCAGTCGTGCGTTCGTCTTTTCTTACATTCGCTAGCTAGCTATGTTTGTAATGTTTTTGACTGCAACGGGAAGCAGCTGTTTGTGCACACCAGTGTCGAATTCCCAACGTAGCAAATCTATCAAATCGCCATTGCGCAGGCTAGGTTTAGGTGGGCATCTGCTGGGCAGTTCAGCCTTGTTATAGGGCATCCATCCGAATACCTTTCCTGAAGAAAGTAGTGGGGCAATATACCAATATAATCATATCATGTACAAGCTACTAAAATCCAACACACCAACGAAACAATGGCGACAAAAAGACAGCAGCAAAAACAAAAAACAAAAGCAAAACAAAAACCACAAAAACAAAACAAAAACCACAAAAACAACAAAGAACAACAATAAAAGTACGAAATCAAACGACCCCATCCACAGCTGGAGAACGGATGGCCAATCTTCTTAACCAAAGCCCAGCATTACCGCGCCAGAGGTTGATGGAGAGGCGTTGAAAGAGATGGCAGATGGAATCCACTGAAGGTATTCCAAGCCAAGTACCATGCAGGCGACCAATAGCTCTGATGGTGGAAACTGCTTCAGGGCACACCAACCGCCTAAAGACTCGGCCACCAAAGGGATGAAGAGGACACCGACTTCTCGGCAAGCTCCTGAATGAGCTGCTATTTTCTTGTTCACCTCGATTGGTTAGCGCATGTCCACGAGTGGAAGTAGCCCTAACCTGAGTCAGATGTTGCATAGTTGAAATCATGGAAACATCAATAGCAGCAGGCTGCCCTCTTTCCCAGTTAGGGATGAAAACATCGGCAGGACGACTACAGGTACCCGGGATCAGTGCAGGAACCTCCTTCCTAGGGGCTAGAGCTGCTGACTGGGCTGCAGAGAAGACAGAATCTCTAATAGAGTCATGATGATGGATATCTCCATTACCACCACAATCAACTTGATGATCACCCATAGAATTGGCTATCCTATGGCAGATGGGACATGGCACATTCTCATCGAACATTGGAAGCCCTAGCCTGTAATCAAGACTAAGATGGAACTCCCGATCATGCAGATGGAGACCCAAGGCCTTAGAGGGAATAACATTTAACCAGTCTCCAGCATGAGGAAGAGCACAAGATAGGGCAAGAGCCTTTGAATGGATGTCAGGTGCTTCAGCAAGTAAGAGGTCATAAGGAGCTTGGTCGATGCAATGAGAGAGCGGGCGTTGTCGCAAGGGAACATCAATATCCTCGACCAATCAAGCCTGCCGGCGGCCAAGGCAAGGTCATGCAAGGCTGGAGCCAGATGGATGGAGGAGGGATCAGGGGTATACCCGAGGATCCAGATAACTAGGTCACCGGATTGGGTCACAGTAAGCAGCCGAGGCATGAAGAGAGGCACATCTTAGGCCTAGACCACCAAGGGAGCAAGGTAGAATGGCCGTCAGCAAACTCCACTTGGATACAGGGCCACCCGCAGGTTAGAGAGAGCATCATACATGGCATTGTAAGGCAACACAAACATCCTTGATGTAATTGGGAGGACAAGTACGTAGAGCAAAGACCACCTTTGGGAGAGAAAGACAGGAACGGTGAAGAGAAAACTCCATTTGGGAATCCTGAAGATCTGCAACTCTAGCCAGAACGGCCTTCACTTTACTACCCGCTGGAGAACAAGTCTCACAGTAGGAAGGTGGCCTGATAGGGGACCCTAGAAGACTAAAACCATCACGCGAGATAGGGATGTCCGGAGGAAGATGATTGTTGTCGGAATAGGAACTCACAGGTATGTGCAAAAGAGATTTTGAATGGATCAATCTCAACCCACAAGAGTGGCATTCTTCATCAATGATGGCAAGAGCGATACAGAGGTCCTTAGCAGAGCCACACAAGGTGCCATCATCAAGATATCATACATTAAGCATGAGGCTGGGCACTTCATCTCTAATTCTTTCCAAAACAGCCTGAAGGGCCAAAGCAAACCGAAGGGTACCAAGGGGATCACCCTGCTGGACACCAGAATGATACGGTCCCCTAGCCTAAGGTAAGGTTGTGCCCCATAACAACACTCCATCCAAGCAGCCATGGAAGGAATGTGGGCTCTCACCCCCCTAAAAATGCTCTCACGGTCTACACAGTTGAGAAATCCAAGAGGAAGGTCCACCGATCGTCTGGCGATATGTGGGAATTCTCCTGTACCGGATTCATAGCATGGATAATCGCCTCACAACCGGCTGGAACTCCCACCCCAACCTGTAGAGGTGAAGGGCATGCAAGGCGTCTGACTGGACAGTCCGGGAAATGCATTTAGAAGTCAGGCGACGCAACACTTCCCCCCACTGCAATTGGACGGTGTCCACCATTCTTCTTTACACAAGTAAGAAGCGACGCCCCAGAGAGATGAGGCACAACCGCGGTAGGAACAAGTCCGGCACAAAGGAGATTATTTTCTCTCTATCTCTCCAATTGGAGATAGCCCCTTTGTCAGGAATAGAAAGAATACATCGTGCTAGCCTAAAAAACAAACACCAAGCTTCAAGGTCTGAAGGATCGGCCTTGATGGACTGAAAAACACCACTAACAAGACCGGCCCAGACACCCTTTAGGAACATGGTGGAGGGTAGAAGTCTTCAATCCCAAAATAACAGTAAGGGTGGGAAAAGTACCAAGAGAAGTAGGGAGGGTGGAGTGAGAGACGGGGAGAGACGCACCCTTATTGCTTGAAGAAGCATGAGGAAGAAGCACTAGCTCCTGGTAAAGGATACCTCTGAACAACTGGAGCGTAGGAGAATCAGCCACGGGAGTTCCATCAGGAGCAGCAGTATCGGAACAGCCGATACCAGCGGGATCATCCCGAGAAGAACTTCCAACGGAGGTAGTGATGGGTGGGAGAACCGAAGGGGAAAGTTTACAGGGTTGGGTGCAAGTGGTAGTATTCAGACACTTGCCTAGCCAGCCAGGAAGACAGACAGCCCATGCAGGTTCTTCTACCTTCCTAAACACAGGAGCAACCCTTACACTTTCCTAACCTATTACAGCGGCAACAAGGTGAGCTGGTCGGCACACCAAAAAAAAAAAAATTCCCCCCCCCCCCCCCCCCCCCCCCGTAGCAACCTAATTCATTTTACAACAATAAACATGACATATTGTAATATTACTAAAATCTAAATTAAACCGTCCACCTCAGGAGATCGAATGGGGAGGCGGCGGATCCAGAAGGATGCATTACCCCTCCATAAGTTGATCGCTAACCTCTGGAACATATGGCGGGTAGCTTCATTTGGTGGGATTCCCAAACGATGTCCTTGGAGGCGTCTGGTACGGATGGAATCCTCACTCCACCCACCCACGACCATGGGTGATAAAAGACACCCAGAGTGGGCCGCTTTTTTCAATCCCCACTAAAAGATTGGCGTTGAGTAACATACTTTTCCCCCCTTTTTTTCCATTTTTTTTTTCAGGATTAGCTAATAATTTTTTAATTTTTTTTAACAAACAAAACAAAACTTAATTAATTACATCAATCCAAAAGTCACACCTATAAAACGATTCAATCCTGTCCATCCACCATGGGAGCACGGGGAGGGAGGCGGTTGATCCACATCGTGGCATTTCCCCTCCACAAGCAGATGGCCAACCGTTGGAGAAGGTGGCGTGTTGATTCTGCTGGTGGTATTCCGAGTGCGTAGTGTGCGTAATCTTTTGAGGGGCTTGAAATCCCCAGTATGTTTGCGTTTAAACGAAGGATCATTTTCTAACTGCGTGTGGGTTGTGACTATTGTTGCTAATACTGATGCTCACAGCCAAGTTGAGCCAACATCACTTCAGGTACGTGTGTACTTGCTTGCTAGCTACAAATGTGACGACATTGTGTTGCTTAATAAGCTAACTAGCCAGTGGATATAGCTAGCTACCAGGTGATCCCTTTTATTTTGTAAATGTAGTTGTCATTGATGGTCCTGCCTAGCTGTATGCAAATGCACCAATAATTCATAATTCACAAGCCAATCTTACTCTGTGAGGGTGTTGATGCAGGCAACCATCCAGGAAGGAAGGGCATTGGGACATGATAGGCCGTGCTAAGGGCTCCATAATTTATTCTGTATTTGGCCACTGCAAGTGATTTTGGTGCTATATAAAGGGTCGATCCCTCTGAATGTAATTAAAGGGATTAGATAGGATAGGGTCAATGGCAAGAAAAAGAGTGGGTTTGGTGGTGTCAATTTTTCAAGATATACATGTTATTGGAAGTGGTGTGAAGTGTTTGGGGTCGATGCAGTTACAAGCAGCACAATGGGACACTCCCATTGGTACTGGTATTGGTGGCCCTGCAGAAAAAGCCATTGAGGGCTTGGCTGTTGGTGGGGGATAATTAGGTTTCTTGGGAATACGTAAACCAATACCTTGGCCAGAAGGATGACCAAATCACCCACCACTATGGGTGTGAACTATACTTTGAAAAAAATTGAGTTTTTTTTAGTTTGAACCTTTGATGTTCAGTGAAACTTCCAATAAAGCATCTCTGAAAGAGGGCAAAGCACCCAACAAATAACAGTTTGAAATCCTTGTTATAAAATATTCTATACAAAAAAATAAACTCTGAAAGAGGATAACCTCTTTATGAAGGACAACATGCTAGGTTGCGAGCATGTCTACTATTTGGAGGTTAGACACCATCTATATTTTTAACCCTTTCACTGTGCATAACCGGTACTACCGGGTAGAAAAAAATGGCGCGTACCCGGTAGTACCGGGTATGTCCTTTTTAAAATTGCGCGTGTACTGCATGTGCCATCTATTGTTTTTTCTATGAACTAGAGGTGATTTCCACTTGGAAAGTCATGTTTCCCAGCGGTAGGCAGCAAAATGGAGGGAGCATGGCCTCACAGCAGGCAATACACTGTCAACGAAGTTGTAGACCAGATCTTTGCTTATATGGACAGCGAGGACAACTTTGATTTGGACGGTACAGGTAATTTGTTTCCAACAGTTGACTATGATAATGCCACAGTAATTGGGAGTATTCCATGGACGAGGCCAATGATTTGCTCGACTTAGGCAGTCCTGCATAGGGACAAGGTGACAATGCTATGTCTGTTGATTCTGGCGGTGAATCTGATGATGATGCGGGTGATTTGCCAAGGCGCCCTAGACGAAGGCAGTCCCCTAGTCCTGATCGTATGTCAGTTGATGAGGAAGCTGTTCTTACTGATTATAGTGAGCTATCAGGAATGAAAGTGATGCAGAAGACGAGCCAGTGCAGGCCAAACAGGCCAAACGTGGTCCACGTGTTCGTGGTGGTGGAATTTGTGGCCGGTGGCAGAGAGGGTCCTGTAAGAGGTAAGAGGGGCTGGCCTCATGCTAGAGGACAGGGGCGCAGGCCTGCAAGGGCTCAGAACCCCAGGATAAATTGGGACATTGACCCGAATGACAGTTATGAGCCAAAGCAAATTCCATTCGTTGGTGGCGAGCGACTCAAAGTTAGGCTTGGTGCCAATGCAACTATGAAGAATTCTTCGCCCAGTACTTCACTAACGATATCTTTAGGCATATTGTAGAGGAGACCAACTGATATGCTCAGCAGTTCATTGAGGCAACCATGAAAATCTTAAGGGGAACATGACTGGGTGGACATTACCGTTGATGAAATGAGATGAAATGAAGACATTCTTCAGTTTACTTGGACTGATGGGTGTTATTCACAAGCGAAGGCTGGACATGTATTGGTTCACGGATGATCTAGAAACCCCTGTATTCAGGAAAATAATGAGAAGGGATAGGTTCTTTCTCCTCCTGAAATTCCTACATTTTGCAAATAATGAGGACCCCGCCCATGACCCCAAAGATCCCGATAGGGACAGGCTCTACAAGATATCAGGAAGGTCAGAGATCGCATGCAGCATGTCTATGCCCCCGAGAATGATCTTTGCATGGATGAATCCCTTCTTTTGTTCAAGGGGAGGCTGCTTTTCAAGCAGTGCATTCGAACAAAACGTGCTCGTTTTGGTATCAAATTTTATGAGCTTTGTACATCCGAAGGTATCTGTCTTGATTTATTGTCTATTCAGCTGAGAATATGTTCAGGGATCATCAAGACCCAGAACCCCAAATGCTTGTAACTGAGCGTATACCTCTGAACCTGACAGCCTTATCTTGGCCTAGGCTACACATTGTATCTTGATAACTACTATACATCCCCAGCTTTGGCTACCTACCTCCTTGATCATGATACATACCTCTGTGGGAATATCAACCCAAAGCGTGCAAATTACCCTGGTAATCTTCAGACTATAAGACTTGAGAAGGGGACATCATGTTTCATGAAGTCACAAACTGGGAACATACAGGCAGTAAAGTTTCGTGCACTAAAGAACAAGTCAAATAATAAACCCAAGGAGAGGTATGTATGTTGACCACGGAGGGAAGGGCTGCTATGATTCCTACTGGAAAACAAGACAAGGATAAAAATTCTACACTCAAGCAGGCAACATTGCATATAATCACAAAATGGGCGGAGTAGACATATATGGATGATCAGCAGCTCCATAGTGTGAGTGTGGTCAGGAAAACGTACAAATGGTACAAAAAGATTGCTTTGAGGTTGTTCATGCAGTGTGCCCTGTGTGCCCACAAACTTCACCCCGAATTCACCCTATCTACCAATTTTTTCCTAGCTGACTTCAAAGACCTGACAGTACTTGTATGTTCCAGCCCTAAACTGAACAAAGATGTAGCAGGGCGAGAACCTACATAGGCTAACAGGGAGGCACTTCCCTGAGAAAAGAGGGGAGAAGGCTGGCCACACAAGGCACAAGAAAGACAAAATGTGTCGTGTGTGCTGGGCACGTGGATTCCGCACCAAAGCTGGTAGAGAAATCAGGACAGTGTGGATTTGCCCTGACTGTCCAGGTCTCCATGCAGACAAAGATTGTTTCAGGACCTATCACACTACAACAGAGGTCCTGACGGAGATGATGATGGAGATACGTCTGATGGAGATGAGTAAATGTTCAAAGTGTGAGGTGTCCTCCCCACATATTCACACTATGGAGCTGACTAAAGTTGAGGTTCTGAAATGAAGGAACAATATAGTGTTTGCAGTCAAGCAGTTTTATTTCATGAAAATTATTGTTACAATTATTTACAAAATGAATTTGAAAAACTAAATCAGGTTGTGGACAGAAAATCATAGTTTTCGTGTAACGAGGTCTCCAGAAAGTGGTCGGTATTCACTCGAGTAGAGTTTTCTTACCATTCAATTCTAAAATATGATAACATTGCCAAATTTGCCAAATTTGCCTGTTTCTTTTCAGTATATAGTAGGCTTCAGAAAGAAGAACAATGTCATCATTATGTTACAACAACAATGGTTTTTCTCCTGAAAAATTGATTGCATTTTCCAATGAAACGACATCAATGTGACCAAAATATATGTCTGCTAAGGGTTACATAACCAGATAAATGTTCAAAACACATTTGAAAATATGCTTCAGAACTTCAAAATACCTGCATTCCATCATCCCAGAAGGCTATATACGAATTGATGGGGAAAACACATGTTACAGTGATTTTTAATTTTTTTAAATTTTTTGTCTGTTTTTGAATAAAATGATGAAAAACTATTGATGTTTTTATTCTTTTTATGTATCTTCATCATTATCCAGAAAAAAACAGCATCCCATAAGAATTTTCTTGGATAAAAAGTAGTTTTTATCACAGATTTGATAAAAAAAAGGGAAATCCAATATGGCCGCCATGAGGTCACATGACTACCTAATTATGCAAAATACCAAATTTCAATTCCCCCCCCCCCCCATAGGCCAATCTCTTGCCCACCCAAACACATAAAGAATTTCAAAATAACCCCTTTTAGTATTTTTTTGGCATTCATTTCAAAATCATTTCAAAATCACCTTTTTTCAAAAAAAGGCCCAGCACAGGGGGAGTATTTACCTGCAGCAGTGAAAGGGTTAAAACAATCGGATACTCCATTTCAAAGTAGGTTTTTTTTGTCCAATTCCAGTTACATCAAGTAATACAATTGAAGAGAAGCCCTGAGGAAACATTTAACAAAGTTTATGGCTAATGGCTACTGTAATGTAGCTAGAATCAGAAAAAGAAGCAAATTTCATACCGAGTCTATCAAGGAATTGCGCAGTGGCCCTACTGAGCACTTAATTTTTGCCAAGCATTATGTACTAGGATAACTCTCTCTCCTGTACCAAATTTGTTGTGTACACAGTTATAATGCTTTTTCTGAACCTCACAAGCATTCAAAGCACTGAGCTATAGGTCTCTCATAGCAGAAGATTGGTGCTAGGCTGGAGACTTTCTGTGGTAGCACATCACCAACCAGAGTAGTGTAATTTTTTTATTTGGCAGAGGGATGATGGTACATCAAATACAGGTCCACTCTTACAAGAGACCACCGCTACGACACCATAGGAGTCTGTGAAACCACAGTTGGACCAGGTATATACCATTGCAGACACATCTATAACATCATCTGGTCTGGCACCCTGCAATCTGTGAATATATGTGTGGAAGCAACCTAAAATTCTCCAAGCTCATCTCTTTCATGATTTCATGGGTTTGCTACTGTGTTTAGAGTACAACTTACGAGTTTTTACACTATGGGAATAGAGTCGTAGGAGTTAGCGAATTGATGGGAGGGGAACAAGGACTCATGCAAAGCGACCTTTAGTGGTTTTTCTCCTGCCATTGAGACTGATGGAACATGACAACTCTGGAGCACGACAACTCTGGGCGTATCAGATGAAGACTTCATGTCCATCAAGCATCTCAATGATGAGAAGCCACATGGAGGAGTCGAAATCCTGGCTAATACTAATTTGACTAGCACTTATGGTTATTACTTTAGTTACAATTTTTGTGTAGTTATACCATTTCAGAAATTGGTGTGTTGTGAAAGGTGTGTTGTGAAAGGGCATAGGGAAGAGGTTTCTTGATAATAATAAGAAAGTGTATTGATGGACATGTATAGCAGAAGCACATTCTTGAAATTCCAGTGGGAAGGGATCGCTTCACAGATACATAATAGATAAACTTCCGCTCTATTATGGTGGTTTCACTAGGAACATTCCTGGTGATATTGATACATGCGGAATACATCTGGGCTGTGTTCCACCACTGCTATAGTGATCACAACCACCGAAGCTATCCATCTGGCCTGGACTCATGGGTACAAGTTAACTCATGTGCTTCCTGAGGATGCGGCAACAACACCACACATCCCTGGCATCCCTGGCATTTCAAATCCAAAAGAGATGTGTGTTTGTGATACCTGTCTTGTCACAGAGGGACCTGCTGGAACGATGTGTTCTTGGGGTAACTCGGAACCAAATTGAGAGCTTCAATAACTTCATATTGTCATGGTGCCCTAAGGCTTCTCAGATGACTGCTGAGTCAGCTCTCAGTCTGGCTCTACTCACCTTCAATCACAGGATGGAAGATCTCCTGCCTCTTATGGAGCCCTCCAGCTGTTTTAATGTCGAGTTCTTTGGCTTCATGGGATGGGAATAGAAGGATGAAGGCTGAGTATAATGTAGGAGACTTGACTCAAAGATGGAGATAGTACCTAAGATCTGCGAATTTGGCATCAGAGGAGGCACATGTTCAGAGAAGGCATCACCTATTCTCTCAGAGCTACAACCACCTTTTTGTGGCTCTCTTTAGAGGACACACACATAAACGCAATACAGTAGAAGATACTTCACATTATTGAGGGATGATGTTCACTTGTAAAAGGAAGTTCCATATGTATGTATGCATTTCTTGTTAACACCAATTTTTATCATCTTTTTATTTTACTCTACATAGCAAACTCAAGAAAGTAATGCAATAGAACAGATCAAGAAACTACTGAAAATACGTGCATAAGAACACATTTTGCCAAAGCTATTTCATTGCAAGCCCAAACATTTTGTTGTCCTAAGTTTGATAGCTTATTATTGCATTCAAGTTTTTTTGTTCTTGCCTCATTCATAACATTGCCTCAGTTCACATACTTGAATCGTCTATTTTAGCTCTCTACGATCTGAGTTTTCAACACCGCAAGCATTGCCAAGTTGTAGCCATTTGAATAGGTCACTTTTGAGTATTATTTGCAGTGGTATCCTTGGAGTAATGAACATTGTGGGTAAAGCTGCTCATATCACAGCTAAGGGCTTGTTACAGTTGTATATGGAACTATGCAGATACTCTGATGGCAAAGAAGGGAGAGAGGGATGATGTTCACTTGTAAAAGGAAGTTCCATAATTATGTATGTATGCATTTCTTGTTAACACCAATTTTTATCATCTTTTTATTTTACTCTACATAGCAAACTCAAGAAAGTAATGCAATAGAACAGATCAAGAAACTACTGAAAATACGTGCATAAGAACACATTTTGCCAAAGCTATTTCATTGCAAGCCCAAACATTTTGTTGTCCTAAGTTTGATAGCTTATTATTGCATTCAAGTTTTTTTTGTTCTTGCCTCATTCATAACATTGCCTCAGTTCACATACTTGAATCGTCTATTTTAGCTCTCTACGATCTGAGTTTTCAACACCGCAGCATTGCCAAGTTGTAGCCATTTGAATAGGTCACTTTTGAGTATTATTTGCAGTGGTATCCTTAGAGTAATGAACATTGTGGGTCAATCTGCTCATATCACAGCTAAGGGCTTGTTACAGTTGTATATGCAACTATGCAGATACTCTGATGGCAAAGAAGGGAGAGCCGTATTTGAGTGATCTTGATGTTGTTGGATATATCCTCTAAGAAAATCTTCCTATAATGCATTTATGAGCACAGAGAATAAGCAACTATTTGTGGAAAGGAAGTAGAAAAGTCTTTGGCAGTTTGTTACAAATATTTGATTTGTGGTTTTAGCATGCTCACTTACAGTAGAATCCCAACTGTTCTGCATATACTGCCCCAGAGGGATGCGCAGGGGCAAAACATAGGTTGGCGCATAATCATACACTCAGGAGCTCGAGATCTTATGAGGCAAAGGTGCCTGTACGTGTCTGCTAAGGAGGGACTGGCTAGCAAATCTGCATTTGGTTGTGAATGTTTTTGAAAGGTCCACTAACACCGATGCTCACAGCTGTAACACCACTTTAGGAATGTTTCTAATTGTTAGCTAGCTACAGTGTGACGTCTTGGTATTGTGTAATATTTACTGCACTTTTTAGCTAACTAGCTAGTGGATACATCAAATGATCTGACCTCGGCTCCTCCAACTGGTCCGCAAGCCGTTTGCCAAGGTCATTGAAAAAGGCTGCAGCTACAGGGCCGAAAACTCCCGACGTCTCAATGGCCAGAGGCATAAATAGATAAACAGAGTCCAACTCTCTATACTTAGTCCTCTTGTGGTACTCAGCTTCGGTGGCCATGCTGCCAGCCTAAACACTAGCCAAAGCTAAATGGGATGGTGCATAGGTGTCTGGGCATGTAACATCCCATACTAGTGATCGACCACAATTCTATGGGACCAAACTGATGCCATCTGGCCATTTGCCATCTGATCTAAACACTCCATTGGGTTCGAGTCGAGATGGGATTTTTTCAGCGTCCAAACCTCTCTTGACCACCACATTTAGAGAGGCATGCCTTGGATAGCGACCTTGGCTTCTACGGAAACTCAGGCCATGTGTGCCTTTAACATCAACCTGTTCACCACAATGGCAACACGAATGGGGTTGAACTAGGGGTGCACCTATCCTCAATCCAACTGCAATCCTAAATACCTTGTCTTCCATCCTTAAACCTAGAGATGCCACTGCGATGGCATTGAGCCAAGCACCAGATTATTTCCATGCTGCAGCTAGCAAACATGCACGAGAAGTTTGAGAATGAGCATCACTTAGCAGCTGATCAAATGTAGCCTGAACTAAAGGAGTATCCCAAGCTCTCTGCTGAAAGGACTCACTTCCTGCAAGGGGTGAAGCATCATGACTTTGACACCACATATTAAGGGCATAACCCTGAAAAGTACACTGCACAACAGACAACCTTTCTGGAAGGATGTGATGGATAAGATTAGAGCAGGCAGCAGCTGATACAATGAAGGCAGAAAGTGACAGTGCAGTTGCACTTCTGATCCCAAGACCACCCAAATGCACTGGAAGTGATGCCTGGGTCCATGCATAGTCGCTAAATTCAACGTTCACTATCTCACTTACTATTCAGCCTGTCAAATGAATGTAGTGATGGAGAAGAGGAGGAAGGAGATGAACGTAATATATATAGAAGTTTGGGAATGCAAAAGGCATTTCGGAGGAGATGCAATGCATCATTAGCATGAAGATAACTAAGTCTCTCTCCCAAAACAGGCAATGAATCTATCTTCTTCCTATAATCGATGCCTTCCGCTCCACCAATCGGTGAACCCAACAGGGTGGATGACTCTAGGTTCACTACCAAAAGACCTGGAATATCCACTAGTAAGGAACCCAGAAAGGTATGGTCCTCGGCATACCACTTCGCACTTACTGTGGTACAAAGAAAGGCCTATATCCTGAGCTAGAAGCTCCACTCTCCGAAAGTCATTCACTATGTCCTCCCAATTTCGGTGATGTCGTCCAGGTAAGATATGCAAAGTTATGACTTTAGGTCCTCTACTACTGAGTGAATAGTGAGGCAAAACAACGCTGGGCCCAAGGGATCACCTTGTTGTACCCCATCCTTTGACTCTATTACACTTTTGTTAAATGAGATACTTGACTTTTCTCTGCATGTAACTGGCTTATTAAGTAGGTAGAAGTATTTAGCCCCTAAGTCAGACTTTATTGTTCATCTGACTATACTTTAACACATGCATCTCCAAAATTAATATAATAACAATAACAACAGCAACAACAACAACATAAACAGCAATATCAGAAGAAACAAATGAAAAATGAATGATATTTTTTAACAAAAAACTTGTGTTCATAGTAGCATTGTTATAATATATATATTACCTTATAAAGCCTCCCATATAATTAAATCCAGGTGGAATCTTACTTCAATTATTTAATACTTATTTTTTTATTTAGCCATTCTCTTTATGTAAAGCATTCAATCCAGGGTGAAATATCCACCAACCCCTGTTTACTTGGTAGTAAATGGTTCAATCCTGGATGGTATCTTGTTGTTCTTTTCCCCGATTCACTCATTACTCAAAGTAGCCATTTCATAGTGGTTCAAGGTTCCCAGTTCTGGAATTTTTAAATATTTTTTTCCTACCAAACATCAGGAAATTCTGTGGGATGACTTTGAGGAGAAAAACAAGATCACCAGTTCAATCCTCGATGGAACCTTTTTTTTCATCATCAACATTGGATATTCAGTGGAAGAGCTTCAACTAGTTAAAAATAATAATCAGCAGTTATAATGGATAGCTATATATGCGTTTGTACATCTATGTGTACATGTATGTTTAAAAGCCACTGGATGCTACACTAGCATGAAAGCACAACAGAGTGAAGATATCTCAGCCAGTAATATATACATATATGTTTATCAAAGAACTTCTTTTTTGACTAAACTATTCTTTTCTCTCTTTAAAAAAAATTCAGATAAACTACCACACCAGGCAGCTCCTTCCTTCTTCTTGACAGGCCATGGAGAAAATGCTGTACTTGAGCAATAGCTCAGACACAGACTGCGACATCAATGCTACCATTAGCCTGCACTCACAGTGGATATACAAGTACTTGGGACAATGTGTGGTTGAAGTGAAGCAGTATTTTGCATTGATGATCGGTCTTCTATCCATTGTATTCTGGATCTGTGCTCTATGGCCGTAAGCCTACATAATATATATATATATATATATATATATACAAGACAAAACATGTTTTATTTTGAAAAAAAATATATATATTCGATTGACTAATCAAAGAAGAAATGAAACAAGAATTATCCAATGAACACAAAAATATTTAGAGGAACCATTATTTATTATACTCAAAATATATTGGAGATTTTTAAGCAGTATTATAGTGTTGGTCTTCATTATGAACTCAAAATTGAATACAGATTTTAAGCAGTATTGTAGTGTTGGTCTTTATTTTATTAACCGATAGAGGGACCTGGAAATGTTTGTGTTTACATTGATAAATTCATGTTTGATTTCTTATTTGACTGGTCTATATATCCATATATAAATAGAACATTTTTGTCTCGCTTGTATTGGTTTTCTTTAAAAAAAAAATCATTTGATATGTACATAGTCTGGCTTAATGTTGAGCAACATAAGATTTATTCCTCCAAATTTGAATGAGAAATTCAAAGGTATGTGGATTCCATGACCGATTTCACAATATGCATGCCGCCTCGGGCAAGAACTTTTCGCGAATCATCTGTTCCGATGCTGGTGATCATCTAGATTCTTTTGCCCTGCACAGACAGCCTTCCTCTTTGAACTTTTTGTGCCATGTCCAAATCTGCATTGCAGTTGGTGCGTTTTCTTTCGCAAAAATGTACGCTGCACACTCTTGTTCGACTGTGTTCGAGCAAACTCCAACACACAAAACTCCTTTTCTTTTCTAGTGAATGGCATTTCTATACCTGAAAAGATAAAAACATAAAACATTAAAACATAAAAATTAATTTTGACCTGTTTCTACACACGCTGTTAATATTTGAGGTCATTTAAACAATTATTGGCAAAGTTATTAGATTGCATCAAATTTTTTGAAACACACTGTATATTAAAAGAACCACCTACAAGAAGTTATTGAGTAGCTACACCAGAACTAACATTACTAATACACATGGCATATGCATCATAAGTAGTTCATGATTCTGTTAATGGGCCCTCCCAGGAGCAGACAACCTCTGAGAAATGGACAAACTTGTATTTAGCATGGAGCTAACCTCCGATAAGGGATAGTGTCTCTGCTCCGGGACAATGGACACTACTACTAGAAGTCCCAAACTAAACTAGCAATTCAAAATGAACTCCATAATAGCGGACATTCCTAAGCTACACCCAGAAAATAAGCCACACCCATAATTCAATAATTAATACAATATCATAACAATTTTTCTAGCTAGTGATCTAGTCCAGCAGTAATAAGGAGCTGACAAGTTCTCTGCAATCTTATCTATGTAAGGGTTTGCTTCTTAAATACATTATTTACACGGGACCTCCATCCACATCCAGGTACCCTGTTGACTTTCTCTCTAGCCAATTCTTGTTTAATTCTTGCATAAAAATTGTTAGATAGGATACAAAGACCCATTTGCACCCAGATGACAAGAGATATAAAAGTAATGTTACTGGGAATAGCAATGTGTGCAACTGTAATCAAATATTGTGAGCATGCGTACATGTAGGTAATTGCGTGTGGTAAGGGGTCGTTATGCCCGTAAGGTAAGGGGTCTCTGCGCCCATAGTTAGCTATCTCCCCCCAGGTCGAATCAGTCTTTATAGTTCAGCCGATGGTTGGTTACGCATTCCCGTGTTGAACGCCGCAGGGAGGGTGTGGAGAGTCTGTCTGGAGTGGGTGGAGGTTCAGCCGGTTGAACAGGCTGCGTTTCCAGAGGGATCTGATGCGGTGTCGGAGGAGATTCCCCTGGAAGTGAGTCCCATGATGTGGAATCCGTGTCTGGTTCCATGGGAGGTGGACGTGGATCGGGAGGTGGGATGAGTGGCGGACTGGGCAGTGGCTGCGTGTCAGCGGTTGTCTGAGAAGGGGTAGCGAACTTGCGTAGGAATTTGCGATTCCGTAGTGTCGCTCGTCCTGAGCCAGACAACTTGATCCAGTACTGGTCAAATTGCTTTACTTTTGTGACTGTTCCCGTCTTGTCCCATCGGCGGGGAGCAGGTCCGGTCTGATTCTGGATGCGGACCTGGTCTCCTATCCGTAATGGTGGAAGTGCCCGGGTGTGCTGAGACCATTTAGCGAGCTCGGTTGCTCCTCTGGCTGCCATGGTGGTCTCCCTGGTGTCGAGGAGTTTGTCCCAGTAGGTGTGGAGGTTCAACTTGCCGGGCAATACAGGGAGAAGCTCCTTGATTGGCCTGGCAAACACTGCGATAGCCGGTGAAATCTTGGTGACTGGGTCTGGCGTATTCCTGTACGCCAGCATCGCCCTCTGGAACTCGTCGCAGTCTAGGTTTCCATTGGCAGGCGTGTTGCCCGCCAGTGCTTGCTTCACGGTTTTCACTCCTATCTCTGCACGTGAATTGCTATGGGGATTGGCGACGGAACAGAGACAGTGGTGGATACCCCAGTTAGAGAAGAACGTCTTGGTCGTGGTAGCAGTGAACTCCGGGCCCCCGTCTATCGTTATGTCGTCTGGGATGCCGAAGGTGACAAAAGTCATGCATAGGGCGGTGATGAGTCCGGCGGCGCCGTTGATGGATCTTTCCACGATGGGCCAGCCGGAATATCGATCTACAATCACCACGTATGTGTGACCCTTGTGGTGGAAAAAATCGGCACATAGACTCTGGAAGGGCCTCGTTGGGAGAGTCGGTGGTGTTGGCGGTAGAGATGCCTGGGAGGGTGACATAACGTTGCACGTGGTGCACGATGACCGATGGTTTGATATGTCTGCTGCTATGCCCGGCCAAAAGATGGATGCATCAGCTTTTGCCTGCATCATTGTTGTCCCTTGGTGGGCAGAGTAGAGGAATTGGAGGCAGTCGTCTCGTAACGCTGGTGGAATGACCACTCGGTCTCTGAAGATGACTACTCCATCCACCATGTAGAGGTGGAGACGATGGATGTAAAACTGTCGGATGTGATTGGGCATCTTAGCCTGTTGTGGAGGGAAGCCCTCTTCTATCAGCTCGATCAGTTGTTGGAAGTGAATGTCTGCTGTCGTCGCTTCCTTGAGATGCTGCCATGTGATGGGGGTTGCCATCTCAAGGGCCGAGCAGAAGGTGGACACGATGTCGTCCTCGTCCCTGTCGCTGTTGGCGTCGGCTGGGTCAATCGACATTCCAGCCATCAGGGCGATGGGGATTCGTGGGGGTGGTGCCGATACCGCGTCTGGCAGGGCCATCCCATGGGGAGTGTTGGATCCAGATGGATGACGGGATAGGGCATCCGACGTGCTGTTTCGCACGCCGTGGATGTAGACCATTTTGAAGGAGAAAGGCAGTGTCTTCTCCTTCAAGTTGCGGATTCTTGCATTTGTAATGTCCGCCAGAGCCCGGTCGCCGAATATTTTGACCAAGGGCTTGTGATCAACAGTGATGTACAGGTCTGTGCAGCCGAGGACAAAGTGTCGGCATCGTTGGAGTGCCTCAGCGACCGCGAGTGCCTCCCCTTCGATGGCAGCATAACGGCTCTCTGCTGCGTGGGTGAACCGGCTTCCTACGAGAGTGATCCGCCAGCCGTCCTTGCAGCAGAAGAGTTAACGTTGGGGGCAGGAGCAGTGGCGCTGAAACATCCAATAGCCGATGCCGGACTTTGACCAGTCGGTGGCTATGCATGTGGTTCGATCTTTGTCGAAGATCTCGACACCTGTCTGAATCTGGTCGATGATTTGCCTCTTAGAGGCTTCGAACGCTTCCTGGTGATCGTTCGTCCATGAAAAAGTGGTTGTTGGCTTGAGAAGGTCTCTGAACGGTGTCATGGCATCAGCTCGCGAGAAAGAGTAGGCCACTTGATTGACGAGCCCGAACCATGATTGTACATCTGTGGTAGACGTGGGTGTCGGGAACTCAGCAATTGCTCTCGTAAATTAGCGGGCTGGTTTCACCGTTGTGGGTCCGATCTCGAATCCTGCAAACTGGACTGTGTCCTGCGCGAAGACGAATTTCTCTGGATTCAGGGTGATTCCATTCGCTCCGCACAGGCGCAGCCAGTCTGCAGCGTTGTGAAATGCCTGTTCAATGCTTGAGGACCACATCAGGTTGTCGTCCACACACTTCATCTTGTTTGGCACATCCTCGATGATTGAGTCGAAATGGGCGGTGTACCCGTCACCTGAAGCTTTGAACCCCTGGGGGGCGGTCAGGTAACGGTTCCGTCCCCAAGGCGTGATAAAAGTGGTGAAGTGCGTGTCCTCCGGGTGCAATGGAACGGAGTGGTATCCGTTCCATGCGTCGAACATGCTCTTCTTCACCTCCTTGGGGACACCACGTGCCTGGTGGTACGGAGACTTAGTGTGGTGCGTCTCCCTCGTTGCATGGTGGTTGAGGGGTTGGAAATCTACGACTCGCCGTGGTTCGCCGTTGGCTTTGCCGACAATCACCATTCGGTGACACCAGGTGTCAGGTGTGCCAACTGGGATCTTCTCCAGTACCCCGAGACGGACGTCGCGGTCGAGGTGTTCTTTGACTTGTTCTCCCAGTGCACAGGCACTGAGGCCGCCTTGTATACAGTGACCGGTTTTGCCCCGGGGTCGATATTGAGCCGCAGGGGTGGTCCCACCATCATGGGAAGGGGTTGGTGTGTACAGACGTTGAACGTGGAGGCTTTGAATGTCGATCTTAAGTGCTGCTCCAGTGCACTCCTGTTCTCCTCCATAGCTGGGACGGGGAGAGGGATTGAGCCAGTTGGTGGCAGTGAGTGTGTCGGGCATCCACACGTACGCTTCTCTGCCGAGGGGGAGGTGTTGGTTTGGCATTGTTCCCGTGACGGTCCCTTAACCTCGCCGTTTCCCGAAGGTGTCGAGGGAGTGATGAAGCGAGACTGCCCACGTAGTGGGATGCTCGATGCTGCTGCTGCTGTAGTCGTGGATGGAAACTGAGGAAGTATCAATCCGAGATCCGAGCATGTTTCTCTACTCAAGAACAATCTGGTGACACTGGGTGTCACGTACACCATCTGCTTGGACTTGGCCTTGGTGTCCGGTAGTGAAATTTCCACTATGATGGCGCCTAGGAGGTGTATTCCGCTCTTATTGCCGCCTGCATCCGTTGGGAGACGGGAATAAGATTTGTCCGGGATAACCCGAGTCGTCGGAGGATGTGTGTACCCACCAGGCAACACTGACACCCCGTGTCGGGCATGCCGTCGATGTTGCATTGTGCGGCGCGTGGGCGTCGAGCGATCTTCAGTCGGTCGTAATCGTCTGGGATCAGTTTGACCAACAGATGCCTGGTTGGCTGGGGGAGAGACTGCCTCTTCACCCATTTGTCTTTGGAGAACATGTGGTGATCCAGTGTGCGACATCTTCCCATTCCGTGGGTCGTGATGTCGCAACATGTGCCAAAGATGGCATTCTCAGTTGAGGGTTGCTTTAACCAGCACACTCTGTCGGCGTGGTTCTGTTTTCCACATTTCCCACAGGTGTGGCTGAATGCATGGCATTCGGTGCTGCGTAAAGAGATTGGGGGGTATTTCCCATGCCCCATCTTCCCGCAGAAGTAACACTTCTCGTCGTCCATGTCGGTGTTGGGTTGTGTACGCCCGGCTCGAGATGTCTTCTTGTAGCCGCTCTGATGAACCGCCCCCATGGAGGTGCCCGGGTCTAAGAGTGACACGGATGTTTTTGCCGCCTCCTTGGACTCGACGTAGAGCATGGCTCTCTCCATGGAGAGCGGCTGGTCGGGTTCCCCGAGTAATCCTTGCTTTATCTCTGGATCTGCTAGGCCGGTTATCACATTCTCCTCAGTGTAGTCGACTACCAGTAGGCATGTGCACGCTTTGGTATACTGGCAGGTGGCTGCCTGGCCCCGGAGTCGTGCCCCGAAGGCCCTTACACCTTCCTCATGATCTTGAGACATGTTATGCAGTCTGTCTCGTGCCACTGTAGGGTTCTCGACCCTCACAGCCAGTGTCTTGATTGCCTTCATAATGTCGATCAGGGGCTTTCTTGACAGGGCCACGCCCCTGTTGTTGCGCTGGATTCCTTTGCGGAGGTCCGAGTCACAACACTCGAGGAGTTGTATCGCCTGATCTTCACCCTTGACATTGGTGGCCTTCACATAATCCTCCCATCTCGATAGGAAGTATAGCCAGTCTTAGCTGGTTCCGGCTGTAGAGACCGTTTGCCTCTTGACAGCTTCGACCTTGAACCTCTCTGTCCCTTTGTGATTCAGAAAATGTCCCTGGAGATGTGCAGCGGCCAACACAGGGGTGGCCATCAGTCCCTCTGGGAGTAGGAACGGGCATCCAGCAACCGGGCAGCACCTTTCTTCAGCCATGCCACTCATGGTGGGCGTCAAATAGAATAGCGCCGGGTTTGCCTCTTCTCCTGGCTTCTTTCAGCGAGCAGACTCTAGTTGACGATCAATAGAGGTTTAGGCTACGACAGTTGCACACATAGATAGGATACAAAGACCCATTTGCACCCAGATGACAAGAGATATAAAAGTAATGTTACTGGGAATAGCAATGTGTGCAACTGTAATCAAATATTGTGAGCATGCGCACATGTAGGTAATAGCGTGTGGTAAGGGGTCATTATTCCTGTAAGGTAAGGGATCTCTGCGCCCATAGTTAGCTAATTGTGACAAGCATGGTACCAAATTATGGGGGCATGCCCTAAGATAGCAGCTTCTTTACAGTGGTATCTCTACTGTTGGTTAACTCCCACTAACAGTGATTTGCCTTGAACTAGAGTGCAGACATACATATGGGGCTAGGGCTACACGAAACCCTCAATATGAATTGATCTCCAGAATTGTAGTTCTGCAGTTCAACTGTTTACAACTTGGCTGGCCATCTTCAAGATTTGCTACAGGATTAAAGTTTCGTGGCATGTAGCTACAAGCCCAAAATGTCAGGCTGAATTAACAATAACTCTACAGTGTGGCTTCAATAACGATTGGTGCTTCCAAGAAGTGAAATTACTTAACCATTGCAGAGAAATGTAGAACCGATAAAGCATGCTCAGACAAACCCACGAATAATTGTTTGAGTGATGGAAGAGGCAAGTTAGCCGATATTGAAGAACAAATTGTTGTTGTTGATGAGTCTAATACTTCAGGCAGCCCAAGTCGATACAAGTGCACTTCATCCCTCAGAGTTCGCTGAAGTAAACAAAAGACTGTAAAGTGAGTTTTCATTCCATGCTCTAAGATCATCTATCCCGGAGGCCCACAGCTGACAGAAAAAGCAAAAGAAAAAGTCGAGCATCTTGGACAGTCTGGCTTCAAGGTTTTAGGGAGTGACTAGAAAAATGTAAGAAGAGATACAATATCAGGCAGTTGGAAGTATGTGGTGAAGTATACTATCGTCATTTGTTCCTGAGGTATTTCTGTGTAAGATAGAAGAGTGTGAAACAGTTACCAATGGGTTGAAGTCTATTGACATTGTCATAGCTGCTTGCAATGGCATGTTCACTGGATAATATCTCCTAGTACATTCAAGGTGGGTGGTAGCAATGGCAGGTCACTGGTGAAAGCAAATGTTATCTCCAAGTGCCTTGATAAGGTGGATGGTGAGAGCATCTCCAAGTGTACTTTCATAAAATGTGTGGGCAATGGCAGGTCACTGGTGAGAGCAGACACTTCAAATGCTTCCATAAGATATGTGGTGACAGTAACATGGCCACTGGTGGGAGCAGTCACTATATCCGAGTGCCTTCATAAGGTAGGTGGTGTCAATGGCATGGTCATTGGTAAGAGCAATTGTTATCTCCAAGTGCCTTCACAAGGTGGGTAGTGGCAAAGGGAGGTGACTGGTGAGAGCAGTCACTATCTCCGAGTGCCTTCATAAGTGGGTGGTGACAGTAGTATGGCACTGGTGAGAGCAGACATTATCTCCAAGTCCTTTGATAGGGTGAGTGATGGCAGATCACTGGTGCAAGCAGGCACTATACAAGTGCTTCATAAGGTGAGTGGTAGCAATGGCATTGTCATTGGTGAGAGCATACACTATCTCCAAGTGATTTCGGAAGGCCTGGATCAAAAATGATTGCTTAGGTGTTGTATCTTGTCCCCAAAAGAGCCTTTCTTTGGGGCAGATGCATGTATGGAGATATAAAGCCTCATACAAAAATAACAATCTGCACAGTCAAATAGTATCTGAGAGGTGATGATCTTCCCAGTATGAGGATAGGAGGAGGAGGAATAGGGTGATGATGAGGGTGATGAACTGCATGATGAATTCCCTCCTCAGCTGAAAGTGCAGCGTTTTAAGGAAACCATTGACTCACTTTAAAATGTACAGCAATTTCTGGAAAGCTGCAGGCAGGTATTACAGGAGGCCCTGGGAATTGGGCCAGGAGTAGATACTGTTGCTGGGTTAAGACTACAGTCTTCAACACAGGCCTCACTCTGGAAGGTAAGTACGTACATTATGTAACCTTCAGAATGGCTATTAATATATTGTTACCAATTCTACCTCGATTAACTATATTGAAAATAAAATACCTGAAGCCAAATCTTCAGTGCCATTCACTGTGAACAGTATTCTCCAAGTTAGACTTGGCTCATGCTTACCAGCAAGTCCTCCTCAGTGAGGCATCCAAGAACTTCGTAACCATGAACACACGAAAAAAATCTATACGAAGTTGATTTTAGAGTGCATCAGCACCCTTCATTTTTCAGTGAACCAAGGGGAGCATGTTGCATGAGTTCTCTGGAGTCTTTGACTGCATTGATGCCATCCTGGTGTCTGGCAAGACATTGGAGGAGCATTTTCGAAATATTGAAGCAGGTATGAGACAAGCACGCCTTAAACTAAAGGGAAGAAAATGCTCATGTTCTGTTCTTGCACCTCTGATCAAGTTGCTGAATTGTACTTGGCCACCATTTATACATTCAGATTACTGATAGAGAAATTATATATTCACAGCCCCTCCGTGCCCCCAACAGGTTGAACCAGACAGAGCTAAAGTGTTCTATAGAGCAGTACACTTGTCCCTATCATAAAACTTCTCTGGTATTTTCTTATTTTTGGTTTGATTGTTTTTTGTTTGTTGGAAATGTCTCCTTGACATTAATTACTTATGTGGAGTTAGCAAGGTTGCTGATTTCTTACTCATTTTCATGCATTCATTAAAGAAGAAATACTTTTCTTTGTAGGTGCATCCACTCGGCTAATACATACCAGATATAATATTATTTGGAACTTAATGTGGTGGTTATGGTTATTGGTGTCTAATTGAATGTGATGCGTGTTGTTATTTCTACTTTTAGACAGATTGTGGTCAATTGCAAAAATGGACAAAGTGATAAAAGTTTCTCGATCTTTTTCCTGGTGCTCTGGCTGTTTGGTGATGCTGCTAACTTCATCGGGGCTATTTTTACAAAACAGCTATATATTTACACAGGTTAAAATTATGTTTAAATTCTGTGAAACATGGTTAGGTGCCCCTCGTTGATATGTTGCCATCTTGTTCATAAGTAGCCATCTGGTTGATATGTGGCTATATTGTTGGTAGGTAAGAGACGATCTTCTTGTTAAGTAGCCATATTATTGATATATAAGTCTTACTATTGAGCACTGGTGTAACCTTTCCAAACATTCTTTAATGCATGCATTACCTTAATGGACATTTTTAATTAAGCACTGCTTCACATTAGGTGCTCTTTTCCAACTGGTATATGCACTGGGTGGAGCCGCTAACAATTTCATTTTCTGGTATTGACACATATCCGGAAGTGTATTAACACTCTTAGAAATAGAGCTCATAACTCAGCTAAAACTCACTTTAGCATCTTTTCTTAGCATTCAAAATGGTGGTTTAGGCTCCCTAAACACATCCAGCATTCCTGGAATTCTTTGATAGCCAAAATTCTTAAAAATCTGTTTAATTTATCTTTCTACTTTTTTACACATATATAAGTCCCTTCGTTATAATGTTTCTATTAATTTCAAATGCATTGCCAGCAACTTATATTCTGTCCAAGTATGAAAGTGTGTAAGGATCATCAGCACAATAAACTGCTCATGTGGATGCACAATATTGAGTGGAGCTGAGCTGATTCAGTGACTGCTTGGTTTTTCTGAAGTCAATTGGTATACTGAGAAGCTTATTCTTATAGTTAACAGCCTAGAGCTCAATATAAGGTCAAGTTATTGTGATCCATGTACATTATGTGTGTGTGTTATACTGTTATATTATATATATATTATATGCATGTACAGTACTTTGGTAATAAACATGGCCAAGAATGACACCTGCTCTATTGTTTGGTTCTTAGACATCTTTTACAACATTCTTGAAGATGTCAGTTCAGATATATTGTTTATAGAGAACAAATAGAAACAGTACAAATAGAAACAGAACAAATAGAAACAACTAAGAATGTTTTATCATCAAAAAAGCAAAGGTAACAATAATTAGAGGAAACGTTGTTTATTAAAATCATGTCAGAATGATTAAAAAAGCAGTGTAATGTTTGTGTAAATTCTTTTATAAATTATATTATAATATGTAATTTAGTAAATACTCTGTGAGGCTAGGAACATACAAAATGGTGGGCTTTGTCTAGAATGATGAGTACAGGTTTTCATATATATATATAATTATATATATATATATATATACACACACATCTATTCCTTTTGCAGATTATTATTGCAGCCTATTATGTTCTAGTGGACTTGGTGTGCTTGATACAATTCTGGGTTCACTTTGTGAAGAACCATTCGGAACTGTCTAGTAAGTATGTAAATTTACTGTGTTATAATAATGTACAATGTGTATTACAATGTAGACACTCATAAGGTATATTATGACCACCTAACAAATAAGAGTAAAGTCATAGAATGCATGAATCTTGCACTCGGTGAGGATAACATACCACCATCAGGGTGTCCTTTTCCCAAACTAAGTCTGTTTGGTCTGTCCCTGCTCAGCAACCATAATTGCCTATATTAGAGTGAAATAGATTCACAGATCTGGCCAGAGCTAAATGGCGATTTCCTGGATGTTTTTTTTGTGCAGTGACTTAAGAGGAATTAAACTAGAAGTTAATAGTTGTTAATAAGTAATAATATATATTTATTGATGGACCATGGTTACTTGACCCTACCCTCTTTAATATACAAGATGTTTAGAAATGTAGAATTTTGTTGTTTCTCGATGACTCTCAAGTTTGGCAAACTTTTACTAGCTAAGCATGCCGCAACTTGTAAACTAATGACATATTCAACCCTATATTTGGCTAAACCCATTTATGATTAACCCTTCCACTGCTGGATTTATGCAGTATTTCTTTAAAATTGTGACCATATTTTACTTCATATTTTGTATTCAGTCAGTAGTGCACAAAAGTCCCTAGCAACTAGGGTTTATTTAGCATTGGACAAAAACATTGCCTGTATTGCTAGTAAGCTATACAACTAACAAACTAGACAGTTTGATAGAATGACACTAGCTAAAATTATAGTATCCGCCAAGTGCCTGGGTAAATGCTGTTTTGCTCAGATTATACTTGTAAGAAAAGCAAACAAAAGTATACCAATTACAATGACTTTCTCAATAATCAATTTTGGATTTTACTCTCTCGATGTTTCGACTAGATGCTCTAGCCTTCACTACGAATAGTGAGATGCTAAACTCATGTGAGCTTGTTATATACCAGTAGCCAGCTATTCACCACATGTTACAGCCACATCAAGGAACACAAGTCTAGCACGTGAACTGGATGTGAACCAGATGTGGAAAGGAAAGAAGGAAAGGAAAAAAAATAATAAAAAAATAATAATAAATAAATAAAAAGCTAGCTTATAAGCATAGCTGCTTACTTACCTGACAGCTCTTGTTGTTCCTGTCCTTCACCATAACCACTGTTCATATCTCAATCAATAGGCAAGTAAGCACAGCTATATATATCTGACCTGATGTTCAAACTTAGCAGTGTGTCAAGTAAAGCATGGGAGTGATCGATATCCTGAATATTTATCTTTTAAGTCCACAGCATGTGCTACCTTTTGTGTTTCTCTTGTGCATAACTTTCCACATGTGCAGTGGCGGATCTAGGGGGGGGGTTTGGGGGGTCAGAACCCCCCCTCACGAATATAACCACACCCACTAAATTATACTCAAACTCTGTGTAAATGCACAACACATGTATAGGACATGAGAATGTGGCATCTTTGTTGAAAGAGGTGTTGGTGAAGTATTGAGTGATTGAAAGTGTGAATGAAGCCATCTTAAACCCAGCTGCTTATGAATCACTCTATGTTACTGAACTTGAGGGTGATGAATCTACCTTCAATGACTGGAGTTGGGACAGGGAAACACGTATTAAAGCTCAAGGACTATTGAGAACTATGCAAACTCCATGCCATGCTATTTGTTTAACAACTGCACTTGAATCAATAAAGCCACTAACAGTCAAGCTTCAGAAGAGAAATCAAGATATCTATCAAGCCTATAAGCAAGTGGATGAAACTATCGAGTCTAGACGTGCTGATATTGACAATGTATTTGATCAGTGGTATAAAGAAGCAAGTGCTTTACTAACATTCTTTGGAGTTGACTCTTCTAAGGAGAGTGGAGAGGCAAGCCCATAGAAATAACCATCCTGGTGATTCTGCTCAAGAATATTATAAAAGGATTATAGCTATTACTTTCCTTGACACCATCATCTGTCAACTGGAGTCACGGTTCAACAAGGAAAGCAGAATTTGTGCTGAGCTTTTGCTTCTCACTCCAGCCATTTATGTCACTGATAAATTTGACCCAGTGTCCGACGTCGCTCACATGCTTACATGGGAGTGCCATCTTCCTTCTCCAGTAACAGCTCCAAAATGAGATGTCAAGATGGAAAATATTCTGGCAAAGAATATTGGATGCAGGTGATGAAGTTCCAAACAGCTTGCTAAATGCAACTAGTGCTATTCGCAGAGAAGATTTCCCCAACATATTATACCCTTTTGTGTATTGCTTGCGTCCTATATACCTATTACCAGTTGTTAAGCAGAGTGTAGTTTCTCTACTCTTCGGCAGACCAAAAATTACCTTCGAAACACTATGCTTACGTCCAGACTGTCATTCAGATAGTACCAACTTCAACAGAGATAAAATAATTGTAATATTTGTGAACAAATATGCCCGTAGAATGTTTAGCTCGTCTATTTTGTGTGCATAATGACTTCCGCTGACAATATTATTGATGCTGTACTTATTGTATATGATTTACTAAAATACTAAAACTCTCTTTATCCATAATAAATTTGGGGAAAAAACACTCAAAAGAGCTAAAGGTGACAAAAAAATCACTATCAACAAGTCAACCCCCTAGTCAAAATGTCTAGATCCGCCCCTGATGTGTGCATGTATGTTGTATGTGTTTTGTGTTTGAGTGTGTGTGCAGTAAACACATGTACTTATCGTATTTTACGGCATATAAGATGCACTTTTTTGGACAAAAAAGACTAAAAAATCGCCATTTGTCTTGTATGTCAAGTTATTATAAAGTCGCTGCACTATTATTGTCGACTGCTTCTGTGTTTAGTTTCTGCTATTATTGCTGGTTGCTTCAGAGTTGGGTTTGGCTCCACTATTACTGTTGGCTGCTATTGTGTTTAGTCTAGCCCCACTGTTAATACTGGCTGCTTCAGTGGTAATTCGCTGCACTATTATTGTCGACTGCATTTGTGTATAGTCTCCCATCCATTATTGCAGGTTGCTTCAGTGTAGAGTCTTCTTACCGTCAATAATATGGCTACAGGAGGAAAAAACATTAAGCTATACTATCAGCTATACTATCAGCTACAAACTAAAATATGCAAAAGAGCATGGTGACAGAGCAGCAGAACAGTCAAATAATAATTGGGGGGGCAAGCGCCAAAGTCTCTGAATGCTTAGAGCTATTAACCATGATAGATACCAATTGGCAATTTTAATGAAAACTGGTCCACTAAAAGAAAAGCTAGTTGGTTTTAAACTTGTTTATAAGCACTTCTAGGAAATAGGATGCTGCTTATAAGAATCCATTACTAACATGCTTTAAGCCATGTCTCTCTATCTAACAAGATAAACTAGCTAGCAACACATTGAAAATTATTTGCGTACAAAATTATAGTTGGCTTTTCCTACCTTTATTGCTAGCACTTGGTATCATCCACCGTCTAGGAGCTTCATTAAATGCTCAATCTGTGCATGTTTTTATAGGAATGTAGAAAACATAAAAATTGCTATATTCCAAAGGAATCATATTAATTTTGTATTGCAGGTGGTCTCAGACGGATGTGTTCACGACAAATTGGATACAAGAAGTTATACATTGTCCCTCTAGTTCTGCTACTTCCCGCAATGGCAGTTTTTCTTCCACTCAGGAGTAACATTGATCACGAGGTCAAGTGGACAACAAGGAACTTGTTGGAAGTAACCCAGTCTCCTCCAATCATTGATGCTCAAAACACAAGATTTTTATTAGGATACATCTTTGGCTGCTTATCTGCTGCCACATACTTATTTGCTGTGCCTATTCAGATAATAAAAAATGTGAGGACACTATATATAACTATGATCTCAACACACAGAAGGTCAATCTTCATCAGTGTTTTGTTGCACACAATGATAGAAGTTAAATGGTCCATTTATATTTTGGTCTCTGCGAACACTTACATTTTATGGTTTGATTTCTAAGACTCTCTAAGACTGCTCTTTTTGTTCATATTTCATATAAAGATAACAGATTTCTCAATAAACCTGAGGAAGTCAACCTATTCCAGTATGTCAACAAAGAGTTCACCAAGGGTGTTTTTTGTTTGTTAGATATGCGTACCATAATTATAGAGAGTTATTCTGGAGCTGTTAAATATTTGCAGATATTGATTACGAAAAGTTTTTGAGTATTTGTGCAAGAAATTCTAGTGGAATGGAAGTTACACTATTCTGTGCTACTCTTGAACTACACACTCTAGAATTAATATTCGCAGATTGTATTCTAAAAATGAAAACTGCAAATATTAAAGCCCTCTGATGTGTTCCTGTATACTGAAGAGAAATGAAATGTATGTCCCCGGTGTGGAATTATACTACGTGGTTGGTAGGTGTATTAATATCCCATTTGTTTTGTTAAGCACCTCTCATGGTTGATTTAACCCCTCACTAGAGTAAAGCATATGGGATGTGCTCTTACTTGGCTATGAATATTCAAGCAAAAGTAATTTTTTTTGTTAAGTTAGAAGGACGAGAGCTAGTCATTATGAGGGAAGCCACCATTCAGGGAGAAACAGCATTTTCTAATCCCTCCCTCACCTAAGTAAGAGTTATTGCAGAAAAGTCTACGATGGAAAGGCTGATCAAGACTGTAGGAATTCACTGCAGAGCTGTCATGAGTGATTCATAGTTTGTGTTGAAATGAAGATTTAGCTGTGTGTCTTTGTATCGATGGACTTATTTGCATCATGACTAATGGACAGCTGCATATACTACCAACTTTCCATTGCATTATTGATTAACATTTCTATTAAAAAAAGAAGCAAGAACATCGGATAGTGATGCTGGCATGTGTCACTGCCAGACAGTATTGTGTGCTACAATTCAATCATTTCTGCAGCTTCAATTTCCAATGGTGTGCTCTGCAAGGTCCTGCGTGCTCGAACCGTCCTATATGCATGCTGGGCACATCATTTAGTTAGTAGGTGATTTTCTAACTATTTTCTGTTTATAATCACATCTGCTATTTTTTCCTTCACTTCCCCCTCCCCCCCCCCCCCCCCCCCCCCCACCCACCCATCCTCATCTATAGTTCCAGCGCTGGTCAGTTAGTGGTCTTTCGACACTGATGTTTATATTTGTCACACTGGGTGATACCACCTATCTGCTTGGGGTGCTGTTGTTCAGCACAGAGAGGGTCTTCATCATACAGGCACTGCCCTGGATTCTTGGGAGTGCCTGGTCTGTTCTCTTTGACATTGCGGTATGTTTATAAAATAATAAGGTTCTGTGATAAGGTTCTGTGTAATATTGCAAATGTTCCTTTTTGCATCATAGAAAATATATTGTGATCATGTTTGAGAATATTGATAAATTGAAGCTGCTTTGTAAAGAAATATTGATGAATTATATTAAACCAGGCATCTGTGCATTAGAACCTTGCTGTAGAGATTGTAGTTACATAACCGCCATTATCACTCATTATAAATAGTCATTTTTCAATTATTAAGTCAGTAAGGCTTAACCCGTGTTAATTATTGTTATAATTATCACAATTGCCTCTAATAATAGTTCACCAATGGATATGTTAGCTACCTCATTTTTCTCTCTGCTGTGACCTTCCCTCCTGTTTGTGATTATTACAGATTCTTCTTCAAATTCTGGTGTGGAAGTACATTTCGCTATGCAAGGGAAAGTGTGCAAATAAAGAGATTTCCGTAAACGATTGAAATCTTATATTTAAACACTGTAAATTAAACACTGTAAATAAATGTGCCTATGTTGCAATTATGTTGTAATGATATTGATGGACACATTATGGTGCTTATATAATCAATTTGAATGCTCTAATGTGCATAATGGCATAATATTGTTGCTGATTGTATTGACAACAAGCTGAAACACAAAGATGGTCAACATTTAAGAAGGCTAGAGCATCTAGTTGAAGAATCGAGAGAATACTTGATTATTGAGAAGGTTTAACAAACTGTTTATAGTGCTGAAATTGGTTATAATATGTATAGGAAAATCATTGGGTCACTTGGCACGATATAAACTTGATTTTGGTTATTGAAGCTTCCCAATAAAGAATTCTTTTTTAAATTCTGCAATGTAATTGTTTTATAACACAGGAATTATTTACCAAGGACATAAAGTTTTGCATTGTCAGATAATAAAAGTGTTGTTAATAAATTATTATATAATTACTTTACTGTTGATGGATTACTGTATTTGATTCACTGCTGTTGTCTTGTGATTAGTATAATTACTTGTGCGAGTAGCTGCTGTTTAACGGATTACTGTAATTGATTCACTGCTATTGTCTTGTGATTGTTGTTGATTGATTTCCTAGAGGATTCGTGTAGAATATTTTAGTCACCTTTATCCCACAAAAAAGTGACTTGGCATCTTGGACAAGAGGAGAGATGACCACAGGAGACTTGCTAAAATACAAAAAAAGCTAGATCGGTTAGACTACAGTTAGGTTCCTTCATAAATCTGACAAGTCTTTATATCATGTATGGAAGGATAACAGGTATCACTCTGTACTTTATTTATCTATTTCCTTTTTTCCAAGCATAACTTCCATAATAATGTGTCCATTCATCACATGATATTTCAAAGGACTCCAAACTGACTAATGAACACTCAGAAATCGTGTCGTCAATGCCCATAAACAAGCTTGTGTAAGTGCAATATCTGAGGTGAGTCATGCATGCGTTCATACCAAGAAAGGATCAGTTTGTTTCCTCAGAATTTATTTTTGAGGCAATTCCCACATACTCAATCAGGGAATATGGCAATCCCACTAGTGTCGACGGCAACAGCAAAGAAACAGGGCTAGGGCCAGATAGGAAGAGAATAAAAACAGGCACTTCAGCATTCAAATTGGAATCCTGGGATGGCTGACTTCAGTTTCTAAAACCTTTGTGGCGCAGTCCACTAGCACAGCACCTAAACATGATCAATCTTTTACAGTGGAGAAGTGAAGACGTACAACAGTACATATTGGCAATCAGATCCCAAGAATGGAGCAGTCTGCAGCTTGTGGATGTAACTTGAGTTCCTGCCAATAGTCAAAGTTGAAATAGAAAGTGAATGTTGTATAAATGAGTCTACGAGCATGAAATTTGCATTACTGCATCAACTGACAAGAGAGAATATAACAGAAATATAGGGTACTTTAGCTATAAAAGTACATCTCCTCCAGTTATTGCACTGTAGTATATACTTATCTTAAGACAGGATTACACTGCTCAATGAAAGAAGGCATGTTGTTAATAAACACTCTGTTTAAAAGATTATGGTACTTTTCTATCAAACAATTTATCCTTACTCAGTTGAAATGAAAGCTCGAAGTGTATGTTACATTTCTGACAAACTCTGAAATACATCAACATAAGCAAACATTATATTTGCTTGTGCATTTTGAAGGCGGCACTACCGGGCTCATCACAAAGAAAATAATCACAACCGACCCAGTGCACACAAAAATTCTGTGATGTCTGATGATACAGATGTGGCATATCTCTGGAAAACTTACAAGCAGAAGCAAGTGATTGTGAATAATCCAGTATAGTGTCAGTGAGATACAAATCACTCTGTCTAGTATTAGGAAAACATTACAAAATGATCCTGATTTAAGACGAGACAGTTCTAGATATCCACCTCTACTACGTCAAGCCATAAATGGATGTCATTGTGTCTCTTTTATGAAGGCCAAATTCATGAAGTTTTCTTTGCAGTGTGCTTTTTTCAAAACTTGGTTGGTAACTTACATTGATCTATAGAGCTGACAACAGTTAGAAACTTGGCTTACTATATATACAGCATTTTTTAAATGAATTTTTTAATAATTTTTTACAACTTTCAATGCAAAACAACACAGAGCATTTGGGTGGACCAACTAGCTGAGAGCTAATATTAAGGTGAGCCATGAACAAGGGAAGGGATGACAAGACAAACAAATAGTGTAAAGAAACATATAGCTCACTAAGTAAAGTTTAAATATCAATACCGCTAGTGCGTCTGACCTGTCACTTTGGGTCTACTGCTTGAGCTTCAAGATTATGGATCCTCAGCTTATACACAGGGAATATTTTACTGGAGGTCAATCTATACAATCCCTAGCACACAATGCCAGCAGACAAGCACATACAAATGCTCTTTTGTTCTTGACTCTATCTGCATGTGGAATAACTTGCCCTGTGAAGGGGGGACTGCTCCTAAAAAAAAGTTTTTCACTTTTTTTTTTTTTTTTTGCTCAAGTTGTACCTATAATGTGTCTGCAGGCAGAGTTTCAAGTCCTGAAGAAACTACTTACTTCAATCACAAGTTACAGCTAATTCTGTCCATGCACTATTGATTTCATTTCATTATTATTCTTATAGTTCTTCTGTAACTTACCTCTGAATGTCTTCATTTCTACCCGAGCGCTACTCTGAGGTCGTTACCCCTACTGACACTTTTTATATATCAAAATGTAGCATTTTCGACGGTGCTTCGTTCCAGCTGAATTACGCAATGTTTGGAGGAGGGGGGGGGTAGGCATGCGCACGTGATGAATCCCCGTCAGTTTGTGAATTTCCCCATGAGGTAAGGTCAATTATTGAGTTTTTCTGCGATTCTGAAGATGCCACGTCTGTGCAAAGCTAAAGCGAAGGCTCTCCTAGCCCGGCAGACCAAAGCTGGATGGCCTGGAGACAATTCTCCCCCTGCCCAGTTGGCAGCTACGGAATCTTCAACTCGGACTGCTGCTATGGAATCTTCCACTCGGTCTGCTTCTATCGAATCTTCCACTCGGTCTGCTGCTACTGAATCTTCCACTCAAGGTCTTGGAGTTGCTCCTGCAGGACCTAGTCAAGAAGCAACAGGCAAGTTTTATGAATAAGAAATGTGGATGTAAAAACGTGGATGCTTAGTGGACTGCTTGTGATTGTTATTCTTTCTTGTTTGTAACAGTAGAGAGGCCTATTCCCATCATGACAGTGTCAGGGAAGAAGTTAGCTGCTGCAACCTCTGCTTTGACTCCAGCTAAGTCCACAGTTGAGGAAGGAGAGGGAAGGCGTATTTTTGATTTTTCTGCTTTGTCCAGTGCTATCGCAGGGGCATGTCTTTGTAAAGTTTGTCAACGGCCCGTCCGACTTGTGGAAAGCTTTGCTAGGAGAAGTGGTATGGTATCCTGTGTGACAATTGAGTGTACCAACCCTAGATGTACTGAGGTGACCGTGGTGAGTAATCCCCTGTCGAAGGAGGCCAAGGCCCTAAATAAGGCAGTGATCTTTGGTTCCCGGGTTGCAGGTTGTTGTAGGAGCGGCTTGGAAGATATTACAGCTTGCATGGAGCTTTTACCCCCCGTTCGGGAAGCAGCCTTTGCTCGGTATCAGGAGGAAATAGCGGAGAGTTGCAGTGCAGTCAGTGAGGCTGTTAGGCTAGAGGCGGCTGAGCGTCTGCATGATTTTCATGATGCTAGGAAGGATGAGGTGATTGATGTGGCTGTTACGGTTGACGGGACTTGGTCAAAGCGAGGCTACCATTCCCTGAATGGGGTGGTCGCAGTTATATCCTGGGATACTGGTGAAGTACTGGACTTTCATGTGATGTCCAAGTATTGTGCAGCATGTGCGTCCTATAAAGCTAAGCATAGTGATGAAGAGTTTGATGAGTGGTTCAACGGTCATGAAAGAGTGTGTACAAGTAATTATGAAGGGAGCTCGGGACAAATGGAGACAGTAGGTGTGGTGAAGTTGTTTGAGAGGTCGGTTAGCAAGTTAGCCCTTCGGTATACCACCATGATAAGTGATGGCGATACTAAATCTCATATGGCTCTGATAAATGCCCAACCTTATGGTCCTGACACGCTTGTGGAAAAAGAAGAGTGTGTTGGCCATGTTGGGAAACGTTTCAAGAAGCACTTGGATGCCCTTCGGAAGAGTGGTGGTGTGGATGAGGAAGGTAATCATGTGTCCTTGCAAGGGAAAAATGGTGTTAGCAATGCCACTGCAGTCGCATTAGGTGGATACGTTGCTGGAGCCATTAGAAATAATCAGAATAATTTAGACGGCATGGTCCGGGATATCAAGGCAGTATATTTTCATTGTGTGTCCACCGATGACCATCCCCAGCATCAGTTTTGTCCCATGGGTGAGAGTAGCTGGTGCAAATATAATAAAGCCATTTCTTTGAAAGAAGCAACACCGAAGCATAAGCCCAAAATCCCCCCAGCGAAAGGAAAGTTTTTCAAGAAGGTCTTTGATAAAATGTCCCGGAGAGAACTTTTGAAAGGATGTTTGCGTGGTGCCACTCAAAATCAGAATGAGTGTTTCCATAGTGTGATTTGGAAGAGTGTGAGGAAGTCTGGCTTTGTAACGGCAGTGGTGGTCCATTTGGGTGTAAACATAGCTGTAGGAACCTTCAATAGCGGCAAGAGTTGTGGCATGTCCAGGATGTTGAAGATGGTGACAGGGAATGAGGGTGGTGGACGTTCTAACGCTGCTTTTCTGAGTTCCGATGCCAGTCGGTTGTACAAGAGTAGGACCCGTGCCGAGGCTACTGCTAAGAGGAGGAGGAAGGCCACCGCTATCCAGAGATCCAGGAGGGAAGCAGAAGCGATAGTTACGGAAGGTGGTCCCTCTTACGCACCTGCACTTGATGAAGATTTGGATGAAGAGGACGACAGCGACTAACTTCTTTCTTTCCCCCCTATCTCATGCTCTGTGTATGAATGTGTCTCTCTGTGTGTGAGTGTGTATTTGTCTCTGTTTTCCTTCCCCCCCACCCCTCTCACTCTGGTGTTGTGGTGCATGAACTAACAAGGCTCATATCTCAGACCCTTTTTTTTTTCAATTTGAAAACGCTAAAACTTGTCAATGTTCACATTTGTTAAATAATTTGTATATCACTAGAATGTTCATTTTGTACTCTTTGGAGTGAAAGAGAGAAAATTTGTGATTTGTGAGCTGTAAAGTATATATTGGCCCGAATACCTGGCTGGGTACAGTTGTTCTTTTTTTTGAAATTTTGTAAAAAGTTGAAAAAATGAGAAATTATTGAAAAATGCTCTTTGGCCTTGTAGTAGAGTAGTGTGTTTCTTCTACTAGCTGTCGAAGTTGAACAACCCTACATCAAGTATTGAAAAAGAAGTAGCATTCTCCCTAGAATTTGGCAACATTTTTTTGCACATTTTCCTGTATAAAATTAAAGACAACTCTAATCATCAAAATTAATACATAATCTGAAAGAACAAAGCAAGAGCTATATTTTGATATATAAAACAATGATATATGACAAATACTTTCTGAAATAAGTGGGATAAAAAAGTAGCATTGAAATTCAGGAGCAGTCCCCCCTGAAGCACATTCAGCTCCTTCCACCAACACTTTCAAACGTTTCATTGCTCCTTTATTCATGTAGCATTATATATACACTAGTATATATTAGCTTATGGCTATTAGTGTATCTTCTTATTATATTAAAAAAAAGAAAAAAGCAACTCGTGCTGTAGCTGGCTAGCTAGCCTCTTTCACATCCCCTCCCCATCTGGCTTGGGCTTGGTTCCGTGGATGGCATCACCCACTGCCAGCTTTATTAAAATTTCTCGAGCTGCTTGTTCGTACACAGATTTGCACTCCCCACCACACACACAATAATTCCTTCCTTCTCTGTCCCCGCTCCCCTCAACCAATTTGCTACACATCTCCTTCAGCCTGCGCCACATCCCCCGCCACCAGCATACGGCCCCAGCAGTGGAGTGCTCTTCTCCCAGCATTCACTACCCAACCCGTCCGTCAATTGGCTCCGTGATACCCGGGATATCCTAGAAATTACTAGTATATGGGGGGAAAAAAGAAAAAAAAGATAAAAGTCCATGGCTGATGAAGGTGTGTGGAAAAGAGGGGGAAGTTACAATCACAGAGGCGGCAGGAAGAGAGGCTACAGAGGACGAGGAGCAAGTCGGAACCCTCTAAACCGGGATGACTGTGATGGAGATACTTACATGGAAGATAAAAGCAGATAGTAAGAAAGATTTCCCCCCAAATAGAGCACACCTTATTGTCTATGTTACTTTCGGTAGTCAGCCTTACCAGAGGGCTCACATGGATAATGTTCCTAGAGGGGGTTCTAGTAGTAGAGGTGGAGGTTCCTCTGTGTTCTCTCGACTTGGCTCGGAAAATTCTGGTTCATCATCCTGGCGTGGTGGTTCTAGGAGATCTGGTTCTGAGAGATCAGGTTCTGGGAGATCTGAGCATTATGCAAGGCCAAGCCAGGATAGGCCAAGCCAGGAGAAGTTAACATGGCACAAAGTTACTGTGAGTGCGTGCGTCCGAGTCATTGCATGTATGTTACAGTGTCGGTTACATCACAGGTCAAAGGAGGTGGATATCAAAGTCAAGAATGGCTGATGAGAACTTTGAAACAGTCAATTAATGAGCCTTTTATGGCAATCCAAGTAAGTTTTTTTTATGTGAGTGTACTCCCTCATGCTTTCAGAGCAGAACCAATTTTTCTCACCCCCCCCCCCCAGGAGTTAAAATCTCTAATTATGTAAGATATTTCTTTTCGTTCTCTACACCTGTACCAGTTCTAACGTTAACCACCGACTTTCTTCATGTTTTTTATAGTAGTAGTATATCAACGACACTATCAATAATCAACTTGAAGTTTACTCTCTCAGAGAGAAGTTGATAATTGAGAAGGTCATTTGTTTCATGACTTAAAAAATAAATAACAACATTAGAGAGTGTACTGTGCATGTGCATGCATTAGAGAGTGTACTGGGCATGTGCATGCATTAGAGAGTGTACTTGGCATGTGCATGCATTAGAGAGTGTACTTGGCATGTGCATGCATTAGAGAGTGTACTGGGCATGTGCATGCATTAGAGAGTGCACTGGGCATGTGCATGCATTAGAGAGTGCACTGGGCATGTGCATGCATTAGAGAGTGTACTTGGCATGTGCATGCATTAGAGAGTGTACTGGGCATGTGCATGCATTAGAGAGTGTACTGGGCATGTGCATGCATTAGAGAGTGTACTTGGCATGTGCATGCATTAGAGAGTGCACTTGGCATGTGCATGCATTAGAGAGTGCACTGGGCATGTGCATGCATTAGAGAGTGTACTGGGCATGTGCATGCATTAGAGAGTGTACTGGGCATGTGCATGCATTAGAGAGTGTACTGGGCATGTGCATGCATTAGGGAGTGTACTTGGCATGTGCATGCATTAGAGAGTGTACTGGGCATGTGCATGCATTAGAGAGTGTACTGGGCATGTGCATGCATTAGAGAGTGTACTGGGCATGTGCATGCATTAGAGAGTGTACTGGGCATGTGCATGCATTAGGGAGTGTACTGGGCATGTGCATGCATTAGAGAGTGTACTTGGCATGTGCATGCATTAGAGAGTGTACTGGGCATGTGCATGCATTAGAGAGTGTACTGGGCATGTGCATGCATTAGAGAGTGTACTGGGCATGTGCATGCATTAGGGAGTGTACTTGGCATGTGCATGCATTAGAGAGTGTACTGGGCATGTGCATGCATTAGGGAGTGTACTGGGCATGTGCATGCATTAGTGAGTGTACTTGGCATGTGCATGCATTAGGGAGTGTACTGGGCATGTGCATGCATTAGGGAGTGTACTGGGCATGTGCATGCATTAGAGAGTGTACTGGGCATGTGCATGCATTAGAGAGTGTACTGGGCATGTGCATGCATTAGAAGAGTGTACTTGGCATGTGCATGCATTAGAGAGTGTACTGGGCATGTGCATGCATTAGAGAGTGTACTGGGCATGTGCATGCATTAGGGAGTGTACTGGGCATGTGCATGCATTAGAGAGTGTACTTGGCATGTGCATGCATTAGAGAGTGTACTGGGCATGTGCATGCATTAGAGAGTGTACTTGGCATGTGCATGCATTAGAGAGCGTACTGGGCATGTGCATGCATTAGAGAGTGCACTGGGCATGTGCATGCATTAGAGAGTGTACTGGGCATGTGCATGCATTAGGGAGCGTACTGGGCATGTGCATGCATTAGGGAGTGTACTGGGCATGTGCATGCATTAGAGAGTGTACTTGGCATGTGCATGCATTAGAGAGTGTACTGGGCATGTGCATGCATTAGGGAGTGTACTGGGCATGTGCATGCATTAGGGAGTGTACTGGGCATGTGCATGCATTAGGGAGTGTACTGGGCATGTGCATGCATTAGAGAGTGTACTTGGCATGTGCATGCATTAGAGAGTGTACTGGGCATGTGCATGCATTAGAGAGTGTACTGGGCATGTGCATGCATTAGGGAGTGTACTGGGCATGTGCATGCATTAGAGAGTGTACTGGGCATGTGCATGCATTAGAGAGTGTACTTGGCATGTGCATGCATTAGAGAGCGTACTGGGCATGTGCATGCATTAGAGAGTGCACTGGGCATGTGCATGCATTAGAGAGTGTACTGGGCATGTGCATGCATTAGGGAGCGTACTGGGCATGTGCATGCATTAGGGAGTGTACTGGGCATGTGCATGCATTAGAGAGTGTACTTGGCATGTGCATGCATTAGAGAGTGTACTGGGCATGTGCATGCATTAGGGAGTGTACTGGGCATGTGCATGCATTAGGGAGTGTACTGGGCATGTGCATGCATTAGAGAGTGCACTGGGCATGTGCATGCATTAGAGAGTGTACTGGGCATGTGCATGCATTAGAGAGTGCACTGGGCATGTGCATGCATTAGAGAGTGTACTGGGCATGTGCATGCATTAGAGAGTGTACTTGGCATGTGCATGCATTAGAGAGTGTACTTGGCATGTGCATGCATTAGAGAGTGTACTGGGCATGTGCATGCATTAGGGAGTGTACTGGGCATGTGCATGCATTAGAGAGTGTACTGGGCATGTGCATGCATTAGAGAGTGTACTGGGCATGTGCATGCATTAGGGAGCGTACTTGGCATGTGCATGCATTAGGGAGTGTACTGGGCATGTGCATGCATTAGAGAGTGTACTTGGCATGTGCATGCATTAGAGAGTGTACTGGGCATGTGCATGCATTAGAGAGTGTACTGGGCATGTGCATGCATTAGGGAGTGTACTGGGCATGTGCATGCATTAGAGAGTGTACTGGGCATGTGCATGCATTAGGGAGTGTACTGGGCATGTGCATGCATTAGGGAGCGTACTGGGCATGTGCATGCATTAGGGAGCGTACTGGGCATGTGCATGCATTAGAGAGTGTACTGGGCATGTGCATGCATTAGGGAGCGTACTGGGCATGTGCATGCATTAGGGAGCGTACTGGGCATGTGCATGCATTAGGGAGCGTACTGGGCATGTGCATGCATTAGGGAGCGTACTGGGCATGTGCATGCATTAGGGAGCGTACTGGGCATGTGCATGCATTAGGGAGTGCACTGGGCATGTGCATGCATTAGGGAGTGTACTGGGCATGTGCATGCATTAGAGAGTGTACTTGGCATGTGCATGCATTAGGGAGCGTACTGGGCATGTGCATGCATTAGGGAGTGTACTGGGCATGTGCATGCATTAGGGAGTGTACTGGGCATGTGCATGCATTAGGGAGTGTACTGGGCATGTGCATGCATTAGAGAGTGTACTGGGCATGTGCATGCATTAGAGAGTGTACTGGGCATGTGCCTGCATTAGAGAGTGTACTGGGCATGTGCATGCATTAGAGAGTGTACTGGGCATGTGCATGCATTAGGGAGTGTACTGGGCATGTGCATGCATTAGGGAGCGTACTGGGCATGTGCATGCATTAGAGAGTGTACTTGGCATGTGCATGCATTAGGGAGCGTACTGGGCATGTGCATGTAAAACAAATGCATTAAAACACATTTTTTTAATTTGGGTATCTGCCTACAGGTGCTTATGGCAGTTCATTGGCTGATATCATAGTCTTTAAGCCTGAAAGGGATCTTGATGCATATATAAGTAGACATTTTTATGCAGCAAACTAGAAGAGCCTTCTTTTCCAAATTTGTCAGCGGTTGATACAAAACTGCTGTTTGTTTGTATTATTAGCCAAGAAATTCAGGATTTTAGGTATCTCTCCCAGGTGGACTGGAAGAAGCTGAACAAAAACCACAGATACACTCGAGTGCTTTACTCTAGTGTATGCGAAACTTTGTCCAGAGGTGGGTGTGGCTTACCACTATGGAAGGTGTGGTTTGTGGTGGGCATGGCATAGTGTATGTCTGGGGTTGAATAGGTTGTCTAGTGCATGTAGGTCTGAGCTGTGAATTAGCTTTCTGGGCACGCTGGAAAAAACCCTTGTTCTTGATTCATGTCTATCTGGTGTCCCTAGGGATATCTCTCCGATATTTCTTGTAGCACTTGAGATATATTGAAGGTTCAATCATCATTTTTGTTGCTTGCTTGTCAGTTACATCAGCTTGGCGACAAAGTTATGTTCTACTTGGAAGACCACAGGGCAGCGAAGGAGATCTCCGACCTGAAGTCCCTATCATCCAAAGATGGCCCCCTTCCAATCACAGTGTATCCTTCAGCTCCTCCCAAAGGAAATCGTGACGGAGGAAGAGGAGGTAGAGGAGGTGGTGATGGTGGCAGGGGTGGAAATAAACGCGCTGCAGCCCCGTACAAGCGGCAGAAAGATAGAGGCGAGATGGATGACGATGTCGTCATGGAGGAAGGCAGTACTGAAGTTATTCAGGTAAGCCTAGGGCTAGGGCTAGGACTAGGGCTAGGACTACATGTAAGGGCTATATGCATCTGAGTTGACACCAAATAGAGGAATATTTTAGAAGGGGTTAATTTTTGCTTTTTTTTTTGTGGCTAATTCAATCCACGAATATTAATGGTGGTGGTGGGTGAAGACCAGTAGAGCGTAACTTCCAATCCGCAGATCATTACCTTGAGAATTCTCGATTAGTGTCTGCAAGTATTTAACCCTTAATGTCTGTGGGTATTTAACCCTTCATTTCTGCATGTATTTAACCCTTCATTTCTGCGAGTTAACTCCTCATTTCTGCATGTATTTAACCTCTCATTTCTGCATGTATTTAACCCCTCATGTCTGAGAATATTTAACCCCTCATGTCTGAGAATATTTAACCCCTTATTTAACCCCTTATGTGTGTATGTGTGTGGGTTTTTAACCCCTCATGTGTGCGAGTATTTAACCCCTTATGTGTGTGGGTAGTTAACCCCTCATGTCTGCAAGTATTTAACCCCTCAAACATACTTCTATGTGGTATGTCGTCCATCTCCGAGTTCCACATGCCTAAGGGTTCATGATCATCTTTGCTTGGGTTTGTTTGTGTGTTTGCTTACGTCTTTATATTTGGTTCGTGTCTCAGCAAGTTTTAGGAGAGAGGTTCAACATGGAATCAAGAGCATTGAACTTGACAGATATGTTCAATGAGAAGAGTGAGTTGATTGACCATGCAATCTTTGTGAAATCAAGTTCGTTTTTATACTCCCTCTGTCGTGTGTTCAGAATTCAGGGATCACGGAATGAGAGCGTCCATGTATGACAAAAGGTTCATTGACTCTGTGTTGTCCATCATCGGGGAACAGTGCCCAGACGTAAGCTATTCTGCATGTGTATGTTTTCATCAAAAGTTAACTTTACTGCATTTGTGCATGCCGTTCAAGTCGGAGGGGGGAGGGGCTACGAAGTATTTGTGACCCTCTGTGCTGCAAGTTCTCTTGATTTGAATAATTATAATACATGCGCTACGCTGTGGGAGATTAATGACTCACTGCCGTCTGCGCCCGCTGTCTTGGCCCTCTGTCTGGGTGTTGCCCAGCGACAGTCCAGGATACCTGCTCAGGATGCCTGCTTTCTTCTCATTTTTAAATTTTTTATAATTTATTATTTTTTAATTTTTTTATTTCTTATTTTTTTATATCTTTTTATTTTACAATTTTTTTTTTTTTTTTTTATTAATTTTTTTTATTTATAAAAAAAAATAAAAAAAATCTGTTATTGGTGGAGAGTGAATTCTCAGAGCCTCGCATGCCACCACACACAATCCAAATGCTTTGTTTTAACTTTGCTAGGCAGTTGGAGAAAAAAATCAAGGGACCTCTGTCTGAGCTTGCCCACTTGGCCTAACTTCTTTGCGATTGCAATGTTTCCTGCTTGTCTCATTGTTTACTTGCAACTGTTGTTTTATTCATGAGCTTCCATCTCTACAACAGAAAGCTGTGCTCCAGTCAAACTAGCATGCTCCGTGGTGGCTCATCTCAAATGCAGGTGGGGGGGGGGGGGGGGATAATTACCTCATTATTGTACTTCTTGTAGTATACTAGGCACCTCCTGTAGTATACTAGACACTTCCTGTAGTTTACTAGACACCCATACCATAGCTGCTTGGACCACATAAGATGACGACTTGTCATCTTTGGGCCTTTAAAAGATGCAAAACATTTATAAGACAACTGCAAATTGGTCAGGTCTGAGGAAGGGACCCAGTTATGAGTTAGATCAAAGCATGCAAAATTATAGGGACATGCCTAGCACAGGACACGCTGGGTGTGTGAACCACCTTTCCCTCTGTTCTGTTTTGTGACCTTAACTCCATGTGTCCTGGAAGCCTTTCTGCTGAGGGCACCTGCGCACAGGCAGCCATGTTTGCTAGCGGTCGCTATGAATATGAGAAGGGAGGTACTCCTGGATGGACTTGCTTGTTGTAGACATAGAGCAAAGTAGCAATACTTGTTTGCTTACCTCAATGGAGCTGGTTCTTACACCAATCTGCAGCTTATTGTATCTGCATCTAGGGGTATGACCAATTTATAGCTGTGCATAAATAATTATGGTTTTATAAAAACAGCAACGTTAATTAAGTGGATGTTAAGTTTCCTTTGACTTCAAACTTTTCCTGTAAATAATGCGATTGCAATATAGAAGTGCTTCTTGACCTGTAGTGTGTACCACTAAAGTCGGGATGAGGCCTTCAGCTAGGGCCAGGGCAGCAGCTAGGGCTTATTAGAGCAATGGGATCTGCCCTGCTGATGATGACATCGGGATGATGCAATGCTAGGGTATTCTTGAACCAACAAGACTGACCTGCACTGAGCCCAGAGCTCAGGTCATTTACCACTGAGCCCAGAGCTCAGGTCATTTACACTCACCTGCACAGAGCCCAGAGCTCAGGTCATTTACACTGACCTGCACTGAGCCCAGAGCTCAGGTCATTTACACTGACCTGCACTGAGCCCAGAGCTCAGGTCATTTACACTGACCTGCACAGAGCCCAGAGCTCAGGTCATTTACACTGACCTGCACTGAGCCCAGAGCTCAGGGTATTTACACTGACCTGCACTGAGCCTAGAGCTCAGGTCATTTACACTGACCTGCACTGAGCCCAGAGCTCAGGTCACTTACACCAGGGTTGTATACAGAAATTTTGCCAAGGGGGGGCGAACTTGAGATATGGAAAAATAAGGGGGGGCGGAGAGCCTGGATGGTGCGGAAAGGGGACGTGCACCCTGGGCTTCCGCGTGGAGTACGAAAGTGTTTTACCCACAGGTATTTTTGCAGTACTAACTGTATATATAGCTGCTACTTATGATGGCATGCACTTTTTCTAAAATCTTTAGTACAACATTCCATCTTAAATATTTGCTGAAGTTGCATGCTACGGCAATCAGCATATATAGATTAGATATAGTCACTTGTCACTCGTATAATGGAGGTGGGCTTTTGTGAAATCGAATTATGTTGCATTCCATGCATTTTCTTACCAAATCATGGACAACAGGTTTCATACACAATTTTTCTCTAGTTCTCTAGGGGGGTGGGGGGGTGGAAATGGTTGGTCACTTGGTGCCCTAATTTTTGTTAATATTTTCTTAACATGTTCATAAGTCGTAAAAGGGGGGTCTGGGGGGAAGATCCCCCCATATTTTTTTTTGCTTTTACAATGTCTGAGGATAGCTATTTTGACTGACTACCAATGGCATTATGCTATACCGAACTATGGCTAGACTGTATATATTTCTCCTGATATTGTAGCTGCTTGGAAAAAGGAGAGCATGTGTCATGACACGATGACATCACACACCACCATGTGCTCTCCTTTGTAGGTTTGTCACTTCTTTTGTTTCTCCTTCTTTCCCACTCCCTCTCTCTCAGTATTTTTAACTCAGTCCATTATGTCATGGTCTTCAAGTCTAATCTTAGACATGATGTCATCACACGCCACCACGTGTTCTCCTTTGTAGGTTTGTCACTTCTTCAGTTCCCTCCTTCTTTCCCACTCTCTCTCAGTATTTTTAACTCAGTCCATTATGTCATGGTCTTAAAGTCATCACACACCACCACGTGTTCTCCTTTGTAGGTTTGTCACTTCTTCAGTTCCCTCCTTCTTTCCCACTCTCTCTCAGTATTTTTAACTCAGTTCATTATGTCATGGTCTTAAGGGGGACCGTCTGTGCATTTTTATTTTTTTATTTTTTACCTGTGGTTACAACTTTAGAGCTCAGTAGATTCTGCAAACTTCATGGTATGGACTTGATATATAGCTCAAAAGATAGGTCTCTCTGTGTGCTCTCTTTTGATACTAAAATATGTTTCATAGGTATAACTATAGGCAAGTTACTAGACCCTAAAGCGGAGGGACCACAAAAACCTGAATCGCTCCAACCTCCATAGAAACCACTCTGAGTTGCGAAGTGCAAAAAAATTAAAAATGGTACAAGTGGCTAGAGGAAGCTCTAGAGTACGCAATGACTATATTGAGTAGGCGTGAAAAATTTATTACCTGGTCAAGCACGCGGTTGGAAAATTGAAGGCGTTGACAAGGCGACGCCTTGTCAACGCCTTCAATTTTCCAACCGCGCGCTTGACCAGGTAATAAATTTTTCACGCCTACTCAATATAGTCATTGCGTACTCTAGAGCTTCCTCTAGCCACTTGTACCATTTTTAATTTTTTTGCACTTCGCAACTCAGAGTGGTTTCTATGGAGGTTGGAGTGATTCAGGTTTTTGTGGTCCCTCCGCTTTAGGGTCTAGTAACTTGCCTATAGTTATACCTATGAAACATATTTTAGTATCAAAAGAGAGCACACAGAGAGACCTATCTTTTGAGCTATATATCAAGTCCATACCATGAAGTTTGCAGAATCTACTGAGCTCTAAAGTTGTAACCACAGGTTTAAAAAAAAAAAAAAGTGCAGATGTCCCCCCTTAAAGTCTCTATAAAAGAAACCTTACTAGCTGATTTCTCTTCATATTAATATGGATATTCGCTCATACTTTGCAAGTACTTCTCAAGCCTCTTCTCATGCTAATAGCAGCGATAGCGAAGATAGCAGAACAGATAGCTCTGAGCATGTCGAGGCATCTAGTCCTAGCCTTAGTCCTCCACCTTCAAAGAAAAGCAAGCAAAACAAACACCGCTCTTCTGTATCCACGAAGAGAAAATACTCTAAGAGCTGGGAGAAAGATTTCAGTTGGCTCTATTATGACGAGGATAGCGATGGTGCCTTTTGCAAGGTTTGCAAGCAATCTGGTCTGCAGCGTACTGGAGGAGTGTGGGTCACACAACCTTGCAGAAATTGGAAGAAAGCTGTTGAAAAAATGAAAGCTCATGCGAGAAGTGACTTCCATATCCATGCAACTCAAGCTCTTTTTGCAGCTAAAGGAGCAGCCAAAGGTGGAACAGTTGTACAGCAACTCCAGAATGTTTTAGCTCGCAAAAGAGCTCAGAACAGAGCTGCAGTGAAGTGCCTGATCCTACTCACTCATTTTCTTACGAAAGAACAAGTTGCACATTCGACAAAATTTGAGAAGCTGGTTGACGTGGTGGTTCGATGTGGCAGCCAACATTTGAAGCAATTCTTAGAAACTGCACCAAGAAATGCTGTGTACACATCAAGAGTGGCTGTGGTTGAATTCATCGAATCATTGGGGACATGGGTGGAGGAGTCGATTCTGAAGCGACTTCAAAAGGCACCTATGTACAGCCTCATGGCAGATGAGTGCACAGATGTCACCAACGTAGAAGAATTGTCTGTGTTTTGCCGCTGGGAGGAAGATGGTGTACCAGTAGAGTGCTTTCTGGAGCTTATTCCATTGAAGAAGGCTGATGCAGAGACCATCTATTCTAATCTCATCGATTGTTTAAAGAAGAAAGGTCTACAAGTCGGAAGAATAGTTGGATTGGGATTTGATGGAGCTGCAACTTTTTCTGGACGAAAGACCGGGGTTCAGGCACGTATCAAGAAACATACTCCTCACGCTCTGTTTATACACTGCCACTGTCACTTACTGCAGTTGGCTTGTGTGCAAGCTGCCAATAAAACTCCTGGAATTGCTCATGTTTACAGAACATTGACTACTCTTTGGAAGCATTTTCGCAATTCCCCCAAGCGAGCAGAGTGTCTGAAGGAGGTACAGCACGTTCTTGAACTTCCAGAAATGAAAGTGATCAAGCCATCTGACACACGCTGGCTGGCACATGAAAGGTGTGTCAAAGCTGTCAAAGCAAGTTATTCTGCAATTGTAATCACCATTGGGAACATCTACGAGACATCCCACGAGCCAGAAGCTCTTGGAATCCATGGTGCCCTCTGCAAATTGTCTACGATTGCAGCTATATATTTGCTTGATTTCACTCTACCACAAGTAGCCAAGCTCAGCAAAGCACTTCAGGCAGAGCAGCTTGACCTCTCGTTGATATCATTCCTTGTTGATGCTACTGTTAAATCCTTGGATGATGCAGTTTTGCCTGGAGCGAACTGGGTGTTGGAGCTTCTTGAAAACGTTGAAGACTTGAAGTCATCTACAAAGGTGTCTATTGACGCTGATAAAATACTTTCGTTCCAGAATGTTGTTGGTAAGCCTTTTGTTGCTGATTTAAAGGCCAACATAACAAGCCGATTTTCTTCATCCAACGCTGTTGTATCAGCATTGTCTATATTCGATCCACGGAAAGTTCCAAAACCAGATTCAGTATCTTTTCCCACTTATGGAGACACGTCTGTTGAGAAACTGATTGCTCACTACAGAGAAGATAGAGATGCAGAAACATTGGATGGAGAAGAAACAGTGAAGACAGCCATGATTTCCACTGAAATACTTACAGAGTGGAAAACATTCCGCCAGCTGTTAGTCAAGCAACCACGGGATACTACTGCATCACAGCTGAAAGAACTTGTTTCAAACGACATGCTCAAGGCCATGTTTCCCAATTTGCACAAGATTGCCTCCATCTGCTTATCGATTCCAGTTTCTACTGCTTCTGTGGAGAGAAGCTTCTCACAGATGAAGATGATCAAGACTCGTTTGCGTAATTCTCTAAGTGACTGCAGCCTTTCTCACCTTATGAGGATTGCTATAGAGGCACCAGAAGTACTCTCTGAGAGCGACCTTGAAGAGATTGTGGACGTATGGCAGAGAAAACCAAGAAGAACCTCAGTTTGACATTCCTATCATTTGAACCTGATATCATAAGCTTATTACACCTTTCTTGTATTACACCTTTCTTGACATTATTTAAAAAAAAATCTCTAATTTCAAGGGGGGGGCGAGAATGATACAAGGGGGGGCGAATGCCCCCCCCGCCCCCCCCCTAAATACACCCCTGCTTACACTGACCTGCACTGAGCCTAGAGCTCAGGTCATTTACACTGAGCTGCACTGAGCCCAGAGCTCAGGTCATTTACACTGACCTGGACTGAGCCCAGAGCTCAGGTCATTTACACTGACCTGCACTGAGCCCAGAGCTCAGGGTATTTTACACTGACCTGCACTGAACCCAGAGCTCAGGTCATTTACACTGAACCCAGAGCTCAGGTCATTTACACTGACCTGCACTGAACCCAGAGCTCATGTCATTTACACTGACCTGCACTGAGCCCAGAGCTCAGGTCATTTACACTGACCTGCACTGAGCCCAGAGCTCAGGTCATTTACACTGACCTGCACAGAGCCCAGAGCTCAGGTCATTTACACTGATCTGCACTGAGCCCAGAGCTCAGGTCATTTACACTGACCTGCACTGAGCCCAGAGCTTAGGTCATTTACGTATCCCAGTAGCAGCAGTGGTTAGTCCTCGTGAACCAGCTTAAGGCCGGTGCATAATGTGCCGCTCGCACTAGCAATGCCAAGCGAAGAAACACAACGCGTCAATTTAGTGATATTGTGGACATGAAGTCGCGTCCCTTTGCTTCAATAGACTCGATTCTATTCTAGTTCCGGTCGACATGTGTTGGTGTGTGTTACGGGAAGGAAAAAGAAGTTTCTCCAAGGAATGATTGTGGGAAGATTAATAGATAACAGAGGCAGGGAATAATAAAGGCAGGGAGGAACTTTCTTAGTACTGTATGTGGCTATATCTCGTGAGTCATTTGGAGATTGAAACCCTCATTATTAATGGGTGGAGTTTCATAATTGGCGATGGGACACGTCCAGGCGGATATTGTGAACTGTTCGAGGTGGTCCGAAGTGGCGCGTAGGTCCCTCGCCGTATTGTGAACCAGCCTCAAGTTCTACAAGCAGTTCTAACAGGTAATACCTGATTAGCACTCTGTTTCTTCCACAGTCCTACCTGCAGCAGTGGTGAGGGCAAAGTTCTATTCCTATCCAATGACACCAGCATAATTATTACACCTCTCTGTTTATTGCTCAGGATCCTTTTAAGGGGTGACAGTTGGATTTTTGGGGGGAGAGTGACCCACATGTATTTTCCCCTTTTCCCCCCTTGTGGTTACCACTTTATAACTCCATAGATTCCGTAAACTTCATGGTATGGACTTGATATATAGCTCAAAAGATAGGTCTCTCTTTGTGCTCTCTGTTGATACTAAAATATTTTTTATAAGTATAACTATATAGCCAAGTTACGGGAGCTACAAGTGGAGGGAACCTCAAAAACCTGAATGACTGATTTTGCCGCATAAATATCTCCAGATTGCCAAGTGAGAGAGTTGAAATTAGCACCAGTGGCTAGAGGAAGCCCTACTCTCTATTCATGAGTGTTTTCATTAGGCGCTAAAATGTAAGTATGTGGTCAAGCGTGCGGGTGGAAAATGAATTTCGTATAATCCATAAAACTCATTTTCCACCCTTGCGCTTGACCACGTACTTACGTTTTAGCGCATAATGAAAACACTCATTGCATCAAGTAGGGCTTCCTCTAGCCACTGGTGCTAATGTCGCACTTTGCAATCTGGAGATATTTATGCGGCAAAATCAGGCATTCAGGTTTGGAAGTTCCCTCCACTTTAGGTCCAGTAACTTGGCTATAGTTATACTTATGAAAAATATTTTATTAACAAAAGAGAGCACACAGAGAGACCTATCTTTTGAGCTATATATCAAGTTCATACCATAAAGTTTGCAGAATCTACGGAAAAGTGGTAACCATAAGTTAATTTTTTTTTTAATGCAACTGCCCACCACCCCAATTAAAAAACAACAACTTATGGTTACCACTTTAGAGCTCCGTAGATTCTGCAAACTTCATGGTATGGACTTGATATATAGCTCAAAAGATAGGTCTCTCGGTGTGCTCTCTTTTGTTACTAAAATATTTTTCATAAGTATAACTATAGCCAAGTTACTGGACCTAAAGTGGAGGGAACTTCCAAACCTGAATGCCTGATTTTGCCGCATAAATATCTCCAGATTGCAAAGTGCTAAAGTTTACCAGTGGCTAGAGGAAGCCCTACTCTACGCAATGAGTGTTTTCATTAGTCGCTAAAATGTAAGTACGTGGTCAAGCGCGTGGGTGGGAAATGAGTTTTATGGATTATTAACGAAATTCAGCCAGATAATGTGCATTGAGTGTGCAGTGTGGATAGGCCTTTGGAATATTAGATGGTTGTGGTGAGTCGGCCATGTTTTTGTTTCATTTCTTGTTGTTGTTGTTATTTTGTGTGTACTGTGAAGCTCTTGGAACTCAACCTGAGCAACAACCGCATCCAGCATCTCGAGGGTTATGTGGACCTGCCTGTGAAGTGCGCCAACTTGAAGACTCTGGATCTCTCCAACAACAAGATCTGGGCGTCCACGGAACTGGAGCACGTGAAGGGCATGGGTGGGGTCACTACACTCAGCCTCAAGAACAATCCACTGCAAGAGCAGTCCAGAGATTTCTCAACTTACAGCAGCTCCATCAGAAAGTACTTCCCAAGCCTCGAGTTTTTGGTGAGAGGCAACATGTCATTCATGTGTACACTATACCTGAAGGCTCTCATTAGAGATCACTTTAAAATTTTTTAGCAATTGCCCCTCCTCCCCTCCTCCCTCACCCCCTCCTCCCCTCCTCCCTCCCCTCCTCCCCTCCCCCCCCCCCCCCCCCCCCTTCTCCTCCCCCCCTCCTCCCCTCCCCCCCAATTTTTGTTGTTGTAATTGTCATCACCTTTGCTTGGCTAACCTTTTCTCTGTTAGGTGTTGTGGTTAAACTGAAGGTAGCCCATTTTGTTTTGCTGATTGGGCCTCAGCATAATTGTTCTTTCTTATGGCTTCTTTTTGTCAGAGGAATAATCTTTTTAAACTCATTTAGAATGCAAATACAATAAGCTGCAGTTTCGTTGGCATCGGCTCCATTGAGGTTAGCAAACTGAAGCTCTGTATGGCTGAGCCCCTTCCCTTGCTGTGTCTACTACAAAACTTACCTGATAGAAGTCTGGCTAGGAGTGCCTCCTTCTCAAGGGCAAAGGCCATAGGAGTCTGCGAAGCCTTCCTCAGTCTCCATGCTAGTGATGGCTTAGAAGAGCTTGTCTGTGATGGCATCATTGGCCATTAAAATAAGGCTCTCCCCTCATCAAACCAGTACCAGGAAGTATAATGATCAGCAATGCTCTGGGCATGTGCAGGTAAAAATGAATAATATATATATATTTTTTAAAGAGGAGGATGATAAAATACCGTAATAATAATAAATAGTGATAATACTGTAATAATAATGAAAACCATTGTTTAGCTCATAATTATTAATAATAGGGTAGTAGTAGTAGTAGTGGTGGTGGTAGTAGTAGTAGTAGCAGTAGTAGTAGTAGTAGTAGTAGTAGTAGTAGTAGTAGTAGTAGTAGTAGTAATAGTAGTAGTAATAGTAGTAGTAGTAATAATAGTAGTAGTAGTAATAGTAGTAGTAGTAATAATAGTAGTAGTAGTAGTAGTAGTAGTAGCAGGGGTGTATTTAGGGGGGGGCGGGGGGGGGCATTCGCCCCCCCTTGTATCATTCTCGCCCCCCCCCTTGAAATTAGAGATATTTTTTTAAATAATGTCAAGAAAGGTGTAATACAAGAAAGGTGTAATAAGCTTATGATATCAGGTTCAAATGATAGGAATGTCAAACTGAGGTTCTTCTTGGTTTTCTCTGCCATACGTCCACAATCTCTTCAAGGTCGCTCTCAGAGAGTACTTCTGGTGCCTCTATAGCAATCCTCATAAGGTGAGAAAGGCTGCAGTCACTTAGAGAATTACGCAAACGAGTCTTGATCATCTTCATCTGTGAGAAGCTTCTCTCCACAGAAGCAGTAGAAACTGGAATCGATAAGCAGATGGAGGCAATCTTGTGCAAATTGGGAAACATGGCCTTGAGCATGTCGTTTGAAACAAGTTCTTTCAGCTGTGATGCAGTAGTATCCCGTGGTTGCTTGACTAACAGCTGGCGGAATGTTTTCCACTCTGTAAGTATTTCAGTGGAAATCATGGCTGTCTTCACTGTTTCTTCTCCATCCAATGTTTCTGCATCTCTATCTTCTCCGTAGTGAGCAATCAGTTTCTCAACAGACGTGTCTCCATAAGTGGGAAAAGATACTGAATCTGGTTTTGGAACTTTCCGTGGATCGAATATAGACAATACTGATACAACAGCGTTGGATGAAGAAAATCGGCTTGTTATGTTGGCCTTTAAATCAGCAACAAAAGGCTTACCAACAACATTCTGGAACGAAAGTATTTTATCAGCGTCAATAGACACCTTTGTAGATGACTTCAAGTCTTCAACGTTTTCAAGAAGCTCCAACACCCAGTTCGCTCCAGGCAAAACTGCATCATCCAAGGATTTAACAGTAGCATCAACAAGGAATGATATCAACGAGAGGTCAAGCTGCTCTGCCTGAAGTGCTTTGCTGAGCTTGGCTACTTGTGGTAGAGTGAAATCAAGCAAATATATAGCTGCAATCGTAGACAATTTGCAGAGGGCACCATGGATTCCAAGAGCTTCTGGCTCGTGGGACGTCTCGTAGATGTTCCCAATGGTGATTACAATTGCAGAATAACTTGCTTTGACAGCTTTGACACACCTTTCATGTGCCAGCCAGCGTGTGTCAGATGGCTTGATCACTTTCATTTCTGGAAGTTCAAGAACGTGCTGTACCTCCTTCAGACACTCTGCTCGCTTGGGGGAATTGCGAAAATGCTTCCAAAGAGTAGTCAATGTTCTGTAAACATGAGCAATTCCAGGAGTTTTATTGGCAGCTTGCACACAAGCCAACTGCAGTAAGTGACAGTGGCAGTGTATAAACAGAGCGTGAGGAGTATGTTTCTTGATACGTGCCTGAACCCCGGTCTTTCGTCCAGAAAAAGTTGCAGCTCCATCAAATCCCAATCCAACTATTCTTCCGACTTGTAGACCTTTCTTCTTTAAACAATCGATGAGATTAGAATAGATGGTCTCTGCATCAGCCTTCTTCAATGGAATAAGCTCCAGAAAGCACTCTACTGGTACACCATCTTCCTCCCAGCGGCAAAACACAGACAATTCTTCTACGTTGGTGACATCTGTGCACTCATCTGCCATGAGGCTGTACATAGGTGCCTTTTGAAGTCGCTTCAGAATCGACTCCTCCACCCATGTCCCCAATGATTCGATGAATTCAACCACAGCCACTCTTGATGTGTACACAGCATTTCTTGGTGCAGTTTCTAAGAATTGCTTCAAATGTTGGCTGCCACATCGAACCACCACGTCAACCAGCTTCTCAAATTTTGTCGAATGTGCAACTTGTTCTTTCGTAAGAAAATGAGTGAGTAGGATCAGGCACTTCACTGCAGCTCTGTTCTGAGCTCTTTTGCGAGCTAAAACATTCTGGAGTTGCTGTACAACTGTTCCACCTTTGGCTGCTCCTTTAGCTGCAAAAAGAGCTTGAGTTGCATGGATATGGAAGTCACTTCTCGCATGAGCTTTCATTTTTTCAACAGCTTTCTTCCAATTTCTGCAAGGTTGTGTGACCCACACTCCTCCAGTACGCTGCAGACCAGATTGCTTGCAAACCTTGCAAAAGGCACCATCGCTATCCTCGTCATAATAGAGCCAACTGAAATCTTTCTCCCAGCTCTTAGAGTATTTTCTCTTCGTGGATACAGAAGAGCGGTGTTTGTTTTGCTTGCTTTTCTTTGAAGGTGGAGGACTAAGGCTAGGACTAGATGCCTCGACATGCTCAGAGCTATCTGTTCTGCTATCTTCGCTATCGCTGCTATTAGCATGAGAAGAGGCTTGAGAAGTACTTGCAAAGTATGAGCGAATATCCATATTAATATGAAGAGAAATCAGCTAGTAAGGTTTCTTTTATAGAGACTTTAAGACCATGACATAATGGACTGAGTTAAAAATACTGAGAGAGAGTGGGAAAGAAGGAGGGAACTGAAGAAGTGACAAACCTACAAAGGAGAGCACGTGGTGGTGTGTGATGTCATCGTGTCATGACACATGCTCTCCTTTTTCCAAGCAGCTACAATATCATGAGAAATATATACAGTCTAGCCATAGTTCGGTATAGCATAATGCCATTGGTAGTCAGTCAAAATAGCTATCCTCAGACATTGTAAAAGCAAAAAAAATATGGGGGGATCTTCCCCCCAGACCCCCCTTTTACGACTTATGAACATGTTAAGAAAATATTAACAAAAATTAGGGCACCAAGTGACCAACCATTTCCACCCCCCCCCCCCCCCCCCCTAGAGAACTAGAGAAAAATTGTGTATGAAACCTGTTGTCCATGATTTTGTAAGAAAATGCATGGAATGCAACATAATTCGATTTCACAAAAGCCCACCTCCATTATACGAGTGACAAGTGACTATATCTAATCTATATATGCTGATTGCCGTAGCATGCAACTTCAGCAAATATTTAAGATGGAATGTTGTACTAAAGATTTTAGAAAAAGTGCATGCCATCATAAGTAGCAGCTATATATACAGTTAGTACTGCAAAAATACCTGTGGGTAAAACACTTTCGTACTCCACGCGGAAGCCCAGGGTGCACGTCCCCTTTCCGCACCATCCAGGCTCTCCGCCCCCCCTTATTTTTCCATATCTCAAGTTCGCCCCCCCTTGGCAAAATTTCTGTATACAACCCTGGCTCTAGCCTTCATCAGGAATAATGACTAGATGCTCTAGCCTTCATCAGGAATAATGACTAGATGCTCTAGCCTTCATCAGGAATAATGACTAGATGCTCTAGCCTTCATCAGGAATAATGACTAGATGCTCTAGCCTTCATCAGGAATAATGACTAGATGCTCTAGCCTTCATCAGGAATAATGACTAGATGCTCTAGCCTTCATCAGGAATAATGACTAGATGCTCTAGCCTTCATCAGGAATAATGACTAGATGCTCTAGCCTTCATCAGGAATAATGACCAGATGCTCTAGCCTTCATCAGGAATAATGACTAGATGCTCTAGCCTTCATCAGGAATAATGACTAGATGCTCTAGCCTTCATCAGGAATAATGACTAGATGCTCTAGCCTTCATCAGGAATAATGACCAGATGCTCTAGCCTTCATCAGGAATAATGACTAGAGGCTCTAGCCTTCATCAGGAATAATGACTAGATGCTCTAGCCTTCATCAGGAATAATGATTAGATGCTCTAGCCTTCATCAGGAATAATGACTAGATGCTCTAGCCTTCATCAGGAATAATGACTAGATGCTCTAGCCTTCATCAGGAATAATGACTAGATGCTCTAGCCTTCATCAGGAATAATGACTAGATGCTCTAGCCTTCATCAGGAATAATGACTAGATGCTCTAGCCTTCATCAGGAATAATGACTAGATACTCTAGCCTTCATCAGGAATAATGACCAGATGCTCTAGCCTTCATCAGGAATAATGACTAGATGCTCTAGCCTTCATCAGGAATAATGACTAGATGCTCTAGCCTTCATCAGGAATAATGACTAGATGCTCTAGCCTTCATCAGGAATAATGACTAGATGCTCTAGCCTTCATCAGGAATAATGACTAGATGCTCTAGCCTTCATCAGGAATAATGACTAGATGCTCTAGCCTTCATGACTAGATGCTCCAGTCTTCATCAGGAATGACTAGATGCTCTAGCAGCCTTCATCAGGAATAATGACTAGATACTCTAGCCTTCATCAGGAATAAGGACTAGATGCTCTAGCCTTCATCAGGAATAATGACTAGATGCTCTAGCCTTCATGACTAGATGCTCCAGTCTTCATCAGGAATGACTAGATGCTCTAGCCTTCATCAGGAATAATGACTAGATGCTCTAGCCTTTATCAGGAATAATTACTAGATCTCTAGCCTTCATCAGGAATAATGACTAGATGCTCTAGCCTTCATCAGGAATAATGACTAGATGCTCTAGCCTTCATGACTAGATGCTCCAGTCTTCATCAGGAATGACTAGATGCTCTAGCCTTCATCAGGAATAATGACTAGATGCTCTAGCCTTCATCAGGAATAATTACTAGATGCTCTAGCCTCCATCAGGAATAAAGGCTAGATGCTCTAGCCTTCATCAGGAATAATGACTAGATGCTCTAGCCTTCATCAGGAATAATGACCAGATGCTCTAGCCTTCATCAGGAATAATGACTAGATGTTCTAGCCTTCATCAGGAATAATGACTAGATGCTCCAGCCTTCATCAGGAATAATGACTAGATGCTCTAGCCTTCATCAGGAATAATGACTAGATGCTCTAGCCTTCATCAGGAATAATGACTAGATGCTCTAGCCTTCATCAGGAATAATGACTAGATGCTCTAGCCTTCATCAGGAATAATGACTAGATGCTCTAGCCTTCATCAGGAATAATGACTAGATGCTCTAGCCTTCATGACCAGATGCTCCAGTCTTCATCAGGAATGACTAGATGCTCTAGCCTTCATCAGGAATAATGACTAGATACTCTAGCCTTCATCAGGAATAATGACTAGATGCTCTAGCCTTCATCAGGAATAATGACTAGATGCTCTAGCCTTCATGACTAGATGCTCCAGTCTTCATCAGGAATGACTAGATGCTCTAGCCTTCATCAGGAATAATTACTAGATGCTCTAGCCTTCATCAGGAATAATGACTAGATGCTCTAGCCTTCATCAGGAATAATGACTAGATGCTCCAGTCTTCATCAGGAATGACTAGATGCTCTAGCCTTCATCAGGAATAATGACTAGATGCTCTAGCCTTCATCAGGAATAATGACTAGATGCTCTAGCCTTCATCAGGAATAATGACTAGATGCTCTAGCCTTCATCAGGAATAATGACTAGATGCTCTAGCCTTCATCAGGAATAATGACTAGATGCTCTAGCCTTCATCAGGAATAATGACTAGATGCTCTAGCAGGGGTGTATTTAGGGGGGGGCGGGGGGGGGCATTCGCCCCCCCTTGTATCATTCTCGCCCCCCCCCCCCTTGAAATTAGAGATATTTTTTTAAATAATGTCAAGAAAGGTGTAATACAAGAAAGGTGTAATAAGCTTATGATATCAGGTTCAAATGATAGGAATGTCAAACTGAGGTTCTTCTTGGTTTTCTCTGCCATACGTCCACAATCTCTTCAAGGTCGCTCTCAGAGAGTACTTCTGGTGCCTCTATAGCAATCCTCATAAGGTGAGAAAGGCTGCAGTCACTTAGAGAATTACGCAAACGAGTCTTGATCATCTTCATCTGTGAGAAGCTTCTCTCCACAGAAGCAGTAGAAACTGGAATCGATAAGCAGATGGAGGCAATCTTGTGCAAATTGGGAAACATGGCCTTGAGCATGTCGTTTGAAACAAGTTCTTTCAGCTGTGATGCAGTAGTATCCCGTGGTTGCTTGACTAACAGCTGGCGGAATGTTTTCCACTCTGTAAGTATTTCAGTGGAAATCATGGCTGTCTTCACTGTTTCTTCTCCATCCAATGTTTCTGCATCTCTATCTTCTCCGTAGTGAGCAATCAGTTTCTCAACAGACGTGTCTCCATAAGTGGGAAAAGATACTGAATCTGGTTTTGGAACTTTCCGTGGATCGAATATAGACAATGCTGATACAACAGCGTTGGATGAAGAAAATCGGCTTGTTATGTTGGCCTTTAAATCAGCAACAAAAGGCTTACCAACAACATTCTGGAACGAAAGTATTTTATCAGCGTCAATAGACACCTTTGTAGATGACTTCAAGTCTTCAACGTTTTCAAGAAGCTCCAACACCCAGTTCGCTCCAGGCAAAACTGCATCATCCAAGGATTTAACAGTAGCATCAACAAGGAATGATATCAACGAGAGGTCAAGCTGCTCTGCCTGAAGTGCTTTGCTGAGCTTGGCTACTTGTGGTAGAGTGAAATCAAGCAAATATATAGCTGCAATCGTAGACAATTTGCAGAGGGCACCATGGATTCCAAGAGCTTCTGGCTCGTGGGACGTCTCGTAGATGTTCCCAATGGTGATTACAATTGCAGAATAACTTGCTTTGACAGCTTTGACACACCTTTCATGTGCCAGCCAGCGTGTGTCAGATGGCTTGATCACTTTCATTTCTGGAAGTTCAAGAACGTGCTGTACCTCCTTCAGACACTCTGCTCGCTTGGGGGAATTGCGAAAATTCTTCCAAAGAGTAGTCAATGTTCTGTAAACATGAGCAATTCCAGGAGTTTTATTGGCAGCTTGCACACAAGCCAACTGCAGTAAGTGACAGTGGCAGTGTATAAACAGAGCGTGAGGAGTATGTTTCTTGATACGTGCCTGAACCCCGGTCTTTCGTCCAGAAAAAGTTGCAGCTCCATCAAATCCCAATCCAACTATTCTTCCGACTTGTAGACCTTTCTTCTTTAAACAATCGATGAGATTAGAATAGATGGTCTCTGCATCAGCCTTCTTAAATGGAATAAGCTCCAGAAAGCACTCTACTGGTACACCATCTTCCTCCCAGCGGCAAAACACAGACAATTCTTCTACGTTGGTGACATCTGTGCACTCATCTGCCATGAGGCTGTACATAGGTGCCTTTTTGAAGTCGCTTCAGAATCGACTCCTCCACCCATGTCCCCAATGATTCGATGAATTCAACCACAGCCACTCTTGATGTGTACACAGCATTTCTTGGTGCAGTTTCTAAGAATTGCTTCAAATGTTGGCTGCCACATCGAACCACCACGTCAACCAGCTTCTCAAATTTTGTCGAATGTGCAACTTGTTCTTTCGTAAGAAAATGAGTGAGTAGGATCAGGCACTTCACTGCAGCTCTGTTCTGAGCTCTTTTGCGAGCTAAAACATTCTGGAGTTGCTGTACAACTGTTCCACCTTTGGCTGCTCCTTTAGCTGCAAAAAGAGCTTGAGTTGCATGGATATGGAAGTCACTTCTCGCATGAGCTTTCATTTTTTCAACAGCTTTCTTCCAATTTCTGCAAGGTTGTGTGACCCACACTCCTCCAGTACGCTGCAGACCAGATTGCTTGCAAACCTTGCAAAAGGCACCATCGCTATCCTCGTCATAATAGAGCCAACTGAAATCTTTCTCCCAGCTCTTAGAGTATTTTCTCTTCGTGGATACAGAAGAGCGGTGTTTGTTTTGCTTGCTTTTCTTTGAAGGTGGAGGACTAAGGCTAGGACTAGATGCCTCGACATGCTCAGAGCTATCTGTTCTGCTATCTTCGCTATCGCTGCTATTAGCATGAGAAGAGGCTTGAGAAGTACTTGCAAAGTATGAGCGAATATCCATATTAATATGAAGAGAAATCAGCTAGTAAGGTTTCTTTTATAGAGACTTTAAGACCATGACATAATGGACTGAGTTAAAAATACTGAGAGAGAGTGGGAAAGAAGGAGGGAACTGAAGAAGTGACAAACCTACAAAGGAGAACACGTGGTGGTGTGTGATGACTTTAAGACCATGACATAATGGACTGAGTTAAAAATACTGAGAGAGAGTGGGAAAGAAGGAGGGAACTGAAGAAGTGACAAACCTACAAAGGAGAACACGTGGTGGCGTGTGATGACATCATGTCTAAGATTAGACTTGAAGACCATGACATAATGGACTGAGTTAAAAATACTGAGAGAGAGGGAGTGGGAAAGAAGGAGAAACAAAAGAAGTGACAAACCTACAAAGGAGAGCACGTGGTGGTGTGTGATGTCATCGTGTCATGACACATGCTCTCCTTTTTCCAAGCAGCTACAATATCATGAGAAATATATACAGTCTAGCCATAGTTCGGTATAGCATAATGCCATTGGTAGTCAGTCAAAATAGCTATCCTCAGACATTGTAAAAGCAAAAAAAAATATGGGGGGATCTTCCCCCCAGACCCCCCTTTTACAACTTATGAACATGTTAAGAAAATATTAACAAAAATTAGGGCACCAAGTGACCAACCATTTCCACCCCCCCCCCCCCTAGAGAACTAGAGAAAAATTGTGTATGAAACCTGTTGTCCATGGTTTTGTAAGAAAATGCATGGAATGCAACATAATTCGATTTCACAAAAGCCCACCTCCATTATACGAGTGACAAGTGACTATATCTAATCTATATATGCTGATTGCCGTTTGCCGTAGCATGCAACTTCAGCAAATATTTAAGATGGAATGTTGTACTAAAGATTTTAGAAAAAGTGCATGCCATCATAAGTAGCAGCTATATATACAGTTAGTACTGCAAAAATACCTGTGGGTAAAACACTTTCGTACTCCACGCGGAAGCCCAGGGTGCACGTCCCCTTTCCGCACCATCCAGGCTCTCCGCCGCCCCCTTATTTTTCCATATCTCAAGTTCGCCCCCCCTTGGCAAAATTTCTGTATACAACCCTGGTAGTAGTAATAATAATAGTAGTAGTAGTAATAATAGTAGTAGTGGTGGTGGTAGTAGTAGTAAGTAGATATGTTCCATCCAATCTATGAATCTGCCCAATCTATAGATTGTGCAGCACAATCTATGAATGCCCATCTTGCCTGCCTATCATTACACTTCAAAACATGGTAGCATATTAAACCCTTTGCAACAGAGAAACAGAGAAAGTGATGATTGCAACTGAGAGTGTAATGATGTAGAAAAAAGTGATACTGAGAAAAAGTTCCACATGAACTTGGCAGATAAAGAACTAAGTGACATGGCTAGAGCAAAAAAAGATATTTGAAGAATATTGCTCTGAAAAGATATAATGCACAGTTTGTAACACTCGCACAACTGCTATAGTCCCCAAATGTAGAGAAACTTGCCTCACAAACAGCTCTTCTCCCTTCTTCTCTTTTCGTGGGAGTAGCGCAGGCTTTGTAAATTCCCGTCGACTATCCCATATTGTGTGGGTGGGTTTGGATATTTGGCTTGCACACTCGCTCGGTATAACTAGTCGATAATAAGTATTGGTCGATATGTTCCATCCAATCTATGAATCTGTTGCAAAGGGTGTTAATATGCTACCATGTTTTGAAGTGTATTGATTGGCAGGCAAAGCATTCATAGATTGTGCAGCACAATCTATAGATTGGCATCCAATCTATGAATTCATAGATTGGATGGAAAGATATACTTTTTAAAAGTCCAGTGTTCAACCCATATGGTTCATTGTTAATATTTTGTTATTAATTTATTATTATTATTTTTATTATTATTATTATTATTATTATTATTATTATTATTATTATTATTATTATTATTATTATTATTATTATTATTATTATTATTATTATTATTATTATTATTATTATTATTATTATTATTATTATTATTATTATTATTATTATTATTATTATTATTATTATTATTATTATTATTATTATTATTATTATTATTATTATTATTATTATTATTATTATTATTATTATTATTATTATTATTATTATTATTATTATTATTATTATTATTATTATTATTATTATTACAATAAACTTGAAATTGTACTCTCTTGACATCAATGCTCTAGCCTCTAATGAAGGCTAGAGCATTTAGTCGAAACAATACAAGTTGATTATTGAGAAGGTTATTGTAATGTTATTATGTCAACTGAGAGTTCATTGAGAGATTATTATTATTATTATTATTATTATTATTATTATTATTATTATTATTATTATTATTATTATTATTATTATTATTATTATTATTATTATTATTATTATTATTATTATTATTATTATTATTATGAGTACGCGATGCTGCTGGAGCTGGTGGCATTTTGTGAGCCAAGATTATCCTTCCTCATCCTCACATGCTGTACCTGCACGTGCCTGTGTCAGTGTGTAACATGCTGTACCTGCACATGCCTGTGTCAGTGTGTAACGTAGATTGATTTGGTATTGATTATGTCAGTGTTCTCATTGATTGTTCGGCAGGATGGCCAGGGTTTGCCTAAACCGGTGAAATTTGATCTTCCCGTGGCAGTCAACAATCTGCCGCCGTATGTGGTGAGTTCAAGGATAGGGCTGGGTGTGTGTGTGTGTGTCCTGCGAGTTTGTTAACCTCTCTCTCTTCTTGTTTGCAACAGAGAAACCACTTACCGAATGACCAAATCAAGGACTTGGTTGTGAAGTTTCTGGAACAGTACGTGTCGTAGGGGTACGGTGTGTGGTGTGTGTGTGACTTAAACATAGTAGGTGTGGTTTAATATAGGTGGGTGTGCATATTGGGTGTGGGTGTGACATGTGCTGATGGTGTATGGAGGACATGGCTTGATGCGTGTAATCTGGTGCATTGTGTGCCACATCTTCCTGGTGCAGATATTATACCCTCTATGATGGAGCATCGCGAGAGAAGCTGCTTGAAGCGTATGGGGAGGAGGTAAGGAGTTTGACAAGCAATCAAAATAGGCTCATCTCTGGATTCTCCTTTTCCTTCCCCCTCACTTTTCTATCTATCTTCCCTTCCCCCCCAATAATATATATTCCACCCACCACCACTTTTCTCTTCCCCCCCGACTTTTTTCACTTTTTTCTTCCCCCCACTTTTCTTTTCCCCATTTCCCCCCACTAATCCCCCCCCCCCCCCCACTTTTGTCCCTCCCCCCTCCCCCTGCCAGGCTTTGTTCTCCCTGTGCTTGATGTCTCCAGAGAATAACAGGTAGAGTACAAACGAGCATGAAGATGGTTTCCTGATGCAATAATCTAGGGTGTTGATGTTGTTTCTTACTAGTGTTTCAGACAGAATTTTTGTTTGAGGGGGGGGGGAGACAATCTATGCGTCTGAGATTGTCACTGTGAATAGACTATATATAGTGCAGGGCAATAGCATCTCTAGTGGCCTCTACATATATATATACAGTAGGAGACCAAAAAACGTTCCGGTTCCGTACCCATTCCAACGCTAATGTTACGATGTCAGAGAAATTTCAAACCCGAATCGACGCATAAAAACAAAACAAAAAAAAACGACGATAATGGCGGATAATGCCAAAAAAACGCCGTGTTAAGTTTACGTTTCCAAATTTTTAAATCTTGCGCTTTTTAAAAATAAACGCAAGTGCGCGCATGCGCACACGGGGCGGGCCCCAGTTGTTTACAACAAGCTAAATCTAGCAAGTGATTTTTGCTCCACTTTGTTTCCTTCTTCCCAGATGCCCTTCTTCCCAGATGCCATTTTCCCCATCAGGAAATTTATTGCTCACTGAATTTTTTCTCTTCCTAACCTTTTGTCCTGTGCCCACTAGTGTCTGTCCTTCAGGTCCAGCTCTCAACTTAGTATTAGTAGCTTTGCCTTCTAGTTCATTGCTACACTGTGTAGCTAAGATGCATTAGACTAAGCTTGCTATATAGTTTTGTAGTGTTAGGCAAACCCTGGGGCTTGTAAAACAAGCCCCTTTTTAAAAGCCCTCACAGAATCTCTAGTAGCTAGCAAGCCTTGCACTTCACAGAGTTGCTTAGCATAGAAAGGTTGAAGATTTTACATAGCCTTAGAAAACTTAACCTCTAGAAAACCCTAGCTAAGCTAGGCTTCACATCAACCATGTATAGACCAAGAGCTGCACATTGCCCAATGGAGAACTCTGTGTCAGTAGAACCCCTAAATACGGTGGAGGATGGTCATGTGTTTGGTGATAGGTGTACTGTAAGAGTGGAAAAGTTCTGTCACGAGTATAAATTTCGGCACTGCATAGTGGATGTCTCTATTATGTCTTGTTGACATGCAGCAGGACCTCAGACTTCTATGGTTTAGTTATAGGATAGGTTTATCCTTGATGGCCCCATCAACCTGCCTACATCTCCCCTACATTCGCTGGTTCCAACTACTTACCTCTTTATTGAGCTTGGTGTTTGGAGTCGATCCAACCGTTTATGCTCGCAAAATAGCAATGCCATGGAAAGGGTAACTGACTCTATGTATGCTTCACACAAGAATGTTCAAATGTCAGAGAAATAGTGACACACTGAGACACACAACACTTGGCTGTAGCTTTCGACCATGCTTCATACCAAAAATGTGCTGCGGGGGGGGGGGGGGGGGGGGGGGGGGGGGGGGGTGGCTGCCCCCCCTTGGAACCTTTTTTTGCCCCCCCCCCATTGTATTATTAAAATTCATTAGACCATCATGCCCCCCCCCCCCTTAAAATCCAGACTCCTCTAGTGGACAATTTTCTAAATGAAACCCTGATGATTATGATTATGGTATCCTTACTACCAGCGAACAAAAAATAATAGCAATTTTGTATATGTGGCCTTCCATGTGAATAAGATACTTCGTGCATTATTCTTGAAAATTGAGTTTTTCACATTTCTGTAATGTTCACATAATGAAATTTCAGAAAACTAAATTTCATGGATGTATGTGTCGTGGTTTGCAAGTTATAAGCTTGTGAATAATTATGGCGTTAATTAGAATAAAATGTATATACCGTATTCACTCGAATATAAGTCGCGACTTGTATTTATTTCAGCCAAATCTAGTTGCGATCTTCAAGCATTGCGCTTGCGCAGTGCCAAGCCAGTCTTGTGCTATTGTGCTGACACAATTTTTTTGTGCGTCATTGTTGTTGTGATTGTTTCATTTCAAACATTGAGCTAGGTTGTAGTTGGCTGACAAGAGTTCCTAATCGCTATCGTAATCTACAATGAGTTCGTTATGTTCGATCTGTTCTTCATCCTCTTCGTCCAAGATCGACTTTGAGGCAGTGGATTTCTCCATCTTCAGACCCGTCCACCTTCACAGTGATGCCACAAGCACGGAATGATTTCTTGATGAACTCGGCAGACAAGCTATCTTAGCTAATGATTGTGCGTGTGCAAGAGCGGTGGTGTAATTAACTTGGTGTGCTACATTTGGAGTGCATCTTTCAGAGCGACTTCTATTCAGTGTGCAACTTATATTCGAGTGAATACGGTATATGGTAAAAATGGCTTAAAATGGCTTGTAAATACAAAGGTAAGAGATCAATCACAATGACATTTTTTAACAGAGTTTATAATACATTTACACAAAGTATGAAAGCAAGTTATGACATCCTTATGCCTTTGCATGTTCTTTTAGTATAGTATATATGTCCGATGTCATGGCACACCGAACATTTCCTTTTTCCCACGGTCACTTGCTGCTTCTGTGGCTGTTTGAGAGACTGTTGACTCAGCAGATGTACTGCTCACCATTGTCGGTGTGCCTTTAGCTGCAGGCTTTGGACAGCTTGCCATGGGGCATGTGAAATGTGCCGAGAGAACACTTTTACAAAAAGGGCAGATTTGTTCATAAAGATACCATTGACGTTGTTCATCTAGGCCTTTGATGTTTGACAGCTGTGGCATACCAGCATCAAGGATGAACTGATGTTCAACCTTCAGTGCAGACACAGTAGAATCTGTTGACAATGCAGTTTCTCTCACTGTGACTACACCTGAGAGCTACAGGATTTTAACCCGGAGGGGATTGGTTCGATTCCAATTGTATTTAAATGCCACATTTAGATGTAGTTTCTTATTTTACACAATATATGTGAGCAGTATTCGCTTTATTGTCCTTATTTTTTATAATGGGTTTAGGTATTTTGCCGGTTTTACAGCGACAATTAGTAGCGCGAGTTAGGGGTTCGCGTGGATTTCGAGCCGAAAAGGCCAAAAGCCCGGCCCCCGGCCCCCGGTGAAATAATTACGTATTTACTCCAACTATAAATGGGGTCCGAGGTGGTTTCTTAGTGTCAAAAAAGAACCTATGATACTGCAGGATGTTAGGAATCGTTTGAAGAATTGCTGAAGGAACATCGTCCATTGATAAAAATTCACATACTTACGTCCTGTAAGGTCTCTGATAAGTTGTGCTTTGTTCTGCTTTGTAATGATAGACTCATAGACAACTGCAGACAAGTGGTTAATGGTGTCCACACATGATCTCCTATAGCACTTCTTTATCAACCCCAAGAACCTGTCTGGAGCAAACTTTGTGTGTCCATCCAGCATAAATGACAGTTCTGCACTTACATGCCTACCTGTCATCACCCTCCATAGTAAATATTGGACATGTGCATTATTTTTATTTTGCCCTGTGCAATCTCTGCATGAAAAACAACATTGTTCTCACCACAGCCATACTTCTCCAGATAATGATGAACAAGACTGGTCTTACAATCAACTCCTTTTCCAGGGTTCTTCGCCTCATTAATTAAGTAGTTTGACAGGGAGTCACTTGTTCACTTTTCCCCTCACAGCATACACCAAATATTCCACACTTGCGTGCAGTTTTAAAACATGCTGGTCCCGTTTGTTGTGAATCAAAAGGAAACTGAACCTGCTGAGCACAATCATATGAATAATGCATGAAGCATACATTTTTACTGTCATCCAAATCAAAGGACTCCTTCAAAATAATAAGATTCAAACTTATATCTCCTGATCCCAATTCAGGTAATTTACCGTTAATATATATTTTGATCCCCAGCCCGACTTTTATACTAATTTTAATAATTTATTTTCCAAATTTCCGATTAAAGGGGTTAAAATTAAAAAAATAGATAAAATAAAATAACGAAACTATTTGTCCTATCAATATATAAGGTTCTTCTACAGGTTGCCCGCCAACTCAAATTAATAATAAAAAATCTCCTACTAAAAACCAAAATAGTCCCTGACTTGAAGGTCTAAATCTTATCCCTTTAAATCTATTTTTATGTAAATAGGGCAAAAACAATAAAATCAGTATACTAAAAACTAAGGCTACAACCCCCCCGAATTTATTTGGAATAGAACGCAGTATCGCATAAACAAATAAAAAATATCACTCAGGTTTTATATGAGCGGGAGTCACTAAAGGATTCGCCGGTTTGAAATTCTCAACATCCCCCAATATATAAGGAAAATAAAATACTATTATACACAATAATACACCCAATATTCCTGCCCCATATATATCCTTTAAAACATAATAATAATGAAATGAACCCTTATCCGGATCGGATTTTACCCCAATCGGATTATTTGAACCATCCTCGTGTAAAGCTATCAAATGTATAATGGCTAAGGCAACTAATACAAATTGAAATAAATAATGTAAACTTAAAAACCTATTTAATGTAGCATTTGACACACTAAAACCCCCTCAAACCCACCTAACAATATCTTCCCCTACATAGGGAATAGCCGATAATAAATTTGTTATTACTGTAGCGGCTCAAAAAGACCTTGTCCTTTTCGCGCTGCTCTCGATAGTAATGTCTTGCTTCCCTGGCTTGATCAATGTGTAAAGATGCCTTTTGCTACCACTATTTTCTTACATGTTCAGGCATTGGTGCTGCTTTCATGATAGGCAAGTTGTTTTGTTGACACCTATAACAAAGATCACTCGCTGGCTTCATTACAGCTACATAAGGTGTAAATTGAGACCGCAGTTTATAAAACTTACTTTTATGAACAGGGCGCAGTGATGCTTCTCTGTAGATTTGAAATATAAATATTTTAGACATGTTCGAAGGAAGTAACAACAATTTGTCTTTCGTGTTTGGTAAACGACCAGGAACAGGTCAGCCATGGGCACTTGCATAGTTCTTAACAAAAGTTGTAACCTCTTTGACTTGCTCAAAGGTACATGTGTGCTTTGATATCCTACCACAGGGGTGTAGCCTTGAGGGGTGTAGCCTTGAGGGGTGTAGCCATGAGGGGTGTAGCCTTGAAAATTAAAGTGGTACGGTTGGGGAAAATATTGTCATGCTATACTCACTTTTACTCACTTTTACTGAATCCATAATTTGCAAAAACTGATGGACGTGTGTCCTTAGATAAAATGAAGTCATTTCCTACAAGTTTTAGGTCAAGGGTATCAGTACGTTCTTGATGATAATGAAGCACCATAAGGTGATTTAATCGGGCTTGGGTCCTAGTGCTCCTGAGATAAGTTTTTATATTTTTCAATGCACTAAATGACCTCTCGGAAGTACTGTTTGTGGCTGGCATCACCATGAGAAGTCGACAGACAGTGCTGATCAAGGTTCGCTGAGCTGGGCTTAAACATTGGAGGACATTTTTCAAAACGGAAATTGATGGTTTTTCTCCTGTTTCTGTCTTATCTTTAAAGAGGGTTTTGAGCACTTAATTCTGCCTCTAGATCATCTTTACTGAAGTCCTCTTCATATATACTGTAGAAATCAAGAAAAGGGCTGAGCTCATTCATGTAATCCTCACCAGAGCAGACTTTAAAAAGTAACAGTTCGACATTGGAATAGATCTTGAATCCTGGCTGATCAAACCTGCCAGCAATACTAGTAACTGCAAGGTCAAAGACTTCAAAATAGATCTGCCGATAATGATCTTTAGCTGTAGAAGGGTATTGTGGTTCATTCTGCCCTGGTTCATAGCGTCTTGGCACCTTACGTCTCCAAGGAAGTGAAGGTTCTTCAACATCTGAATCAACTCTTAATCTCATGTTTCCCAAAACAAGTTAAAATTTTCTTCAGATCTCAAGCTATGTAGAGTTTTGATGGTGAGCAAAGTGATGCAATTTCTTGGCCTTCCACACTTGTTAGTGCATATTAAGCTTGTCAGTATGTCTTAGAATTATTTGTGATTAGTAGAAGCCAAAATAGAATTTTTTTGTTGTTAATTTGACTTGCAATCCCTCTGATTCTTGCTTTCATCTCTGTGTTAGATGTTGATACCAGTGTTCTTTCCCATAAAACTTGAATTTCCTTATAATTAGCCAGAATACTGGTGATTGCATCTGCTCGGACCGTCCACCTGGTTGGACAGAAGGTTCAAATACTAGGAGAAACACTTCCAACTTCTTCCTTCACGAGGTGTAACATAGCCTCACACTTTGGAGAAAACTTTATTAACTTCACCAGTTCAAAGCTGGTATCAAGACAGTCCCTCATGATGTGAGTTCTCTTGATAGTGTCACCCACACCTAAATTCAAAGCATTCCCATAGCAATGAGCCTTGGGCTCAATTGCTTGGATTTTTGTTGCTACACCACCTCTAGCCCCTGCCATAGTGCTACACCCATTATAACACCCATAATAACATTGCCCACGCATTTTCATGCAAGGTATTTGAAAACGTAAAATGATGTCTTTTATTGCAGCCACAATACTCTCTGCAGTAGTGGATTGAAGATGGTACATGCCTAAAAAATCTTTGCTTGCTTCAAACTGTTCTCTATCCATCTTATCACTACTGTCAACTGTTCTTTATTTGAGACATTGGTAGTTTCATCTACTATTAATGTAAAGTAGGGAGACTTATTGACAAACAAAATTTCCTTATTACATGATTGCCCATGATCTCTAGAATTTCATTTTGATTTTCTGGAGATACATATTTTCTTTGACTTTTTTTTTTAAGCCACGTGTCAATTTCTTCATTGTCTTCAGCTCTTATAGTTTTAGCAATTGAGTCAAGTTGGATTCGACATCGTCAGCTTGCCGAAAAGCTATCCCTTGCCTAGCAAGATACCTTAAACTTGACAGAATGATCTTGAGTATTTCTCGTGCAATCTCTTTATCTCGCTTATGAGCTTGACTCAACAACTCACTGACATCAGAAGTTGTTTTTGGCAAAGTTATAATAGCTTCAACAGCCTCAGCATGCGTCTTGGACTCCTGGAGGTTGTTGATGCGTTAAGACTAGTTTTAATCCTGTTCAAGCTGAATGCTTTAACACATGTGTGACAATACACTGCATCTTCAGCCTCGTTATAATGTAAAAAAATTCCAAGGTGAAAACCATTGACTCTTAAAACTGCACCTTCTTCTGTCCATAAGCCCTCTTGGAAACTTGTTGGACATGTGTGACAATACACTGCATCTTCAGCCTCGTTATAATGTAAAAAAATTCCAAGGTGAAAACCATTGACTCTTAAAACTGCACCTTCTTCTGTCCATAAGCCCTCTTGGAAACTTGTTGGAAAGAGGTTTATGTGGTTCTGGTGGTAGCTCCAACTTAGCCATGACAAGGATTCCTGACCATGTGGTACCAAGCTCAACTTATGATAGTCAGGTGACCTTAGAGCAGATTATACCACAAGAAACATGTTTGTGGTCCATAATAATTTGTCGCTATTCATGGAGTGCAATTTACAGTTACAGGTATTAAAACCACAAATTTACACTCGTGATAGTCATGAAAAGTGGTATGGTTGAAACCATACCAACCTTACTACACCACTGTACCAGTATTGCCATGTTTAGTCATAGTCAAGCCTTCTTTTTTGTACAGTTCCAAAACACGCAGCAAGTATCGGTTACGACTAATGCAGTGCACAAAAAAGAAAGTATCCTGGCAAATTTTAACTCCATGAAAGTAGAAGCTAGAAACAGGCCTAGTACATGCATTTTCCCCAAGTACAGTTCTGAAAAAGTGAACCTGAGACATGATCACCTAGTCTAGCTCATTATGTGAAAGTTCAAAACACGACTGTCTACAATTACGAATGGCATCAGCTGAAAGTGTCAGACAACAAGGCTTATTTCCCACAGCACTTACATGTGTCTGAGAGTAATTTCTTAACTCTGCCTTCTTCTTGTAAGTCACTTTCTCTTGATTCAACCTCCACAGATTCCCATGGTATGAAGATTTGCTCCTCTTCATCACTCTCCACTTCAGAGATGATGGAGGAGCTATCAGCCATGCTTTGCTGTTGTATATCAGCCGCATGTTAAAAAAAGTCTTGTTCCAGGGCCAGACCTACTTCTTCTAAAGCATTTGAAGGTCTGGTAACTTCTGCTGACATCTCCAAATGACCAACAAACTTCAAAATGCTGTAGCTTCAAAACTAATGCAGCTGCACTGGTCAATGTTCAGGGCCAGACCTACTTCTTCTAAAGCATTTGAAGGTCTGGTAACTTCTGCTGACATCTCCAAATGACCAACAAACTTCAAAATGCTGTAGCTTCAAAACTAATGCAGCTGCACTGGTCAATGTTATATCCAAATAAAGAGTATTTCCTGGCCTCTGCAGTGTTATAGTCATGAGTCTTTGCTTGCAAAAATGGGCTAGTAATGGCTGGGCAAACAGGAAATTACTTTATTACGCGATTTCTCAATAATTGGATTTCTACGCGAAGTACCTTTTTCACGTGGAAGGTCACATATATGCATGAACTACCAGTGAATAAGTACAACATTCAATAGCCAGTTGCTGCTCCTTGTAGTTCAGTAATCCTTGGAAGAATTGAGTGTAGTCGATGGATCTCGAGTTTGACGGCATTCATCAGTGCATATAACATCCTCTACGTCTGTAAAGGCAGGGAAGGAAAGACATATTATTGTAATATTACCTTGCCTTTAAGATTTGGAAATCAAATGTTTTAGTGACACAAGCTAAGCTTGCTAAGAAGTAAGATAAACAGTCAAAAGACTCTCTTAAGTCTTAGCCAACCAAATGTTGCACTGACTCAAGCTAAGCTTGCTAAGGAGTAAGCTAAGCTGCCAAAAGATTATCTACGTCTTAAAAAGTCATAACATACTTTAAGCTGGTCCTTCAAGGCCCCAAGCCACAGCCCAGGCAAAGCTATGCTCTTGAGCTTACCCTTCAAATTTAATACGAGCTCATCATTCAAGCTAAGCCAAATCAGCTTATAAACTGTAGGCTTAATTAAACCAGGTTGTTAGCTAAACTAAGCTTAGCAAGCTTTAGAAATGACAGACAGATTACCTTGTTCCATGAGTCTGACAAGCTAATAGTAGAGCTACCTGGAAGGTCTATTCTAGAGCGGTCCTGCACAGCAGAATGGTGCACAGTGAAATGCTGTAGCCCTGGTTTCGTCTGTAGAAGATGCTGGAGCCAGTCGACAAGTCGTTTCCTCAGTCAGTTCTTCTGCTCCTCTATTTCTTCGAGGCTGGCATTAATATTGAGGGCATTTTTTAGCAGAAGAACGACACTATAAACGGTACAAAAAGCGAGAGGCTGCCGAACGACAAACAAAGAAGCAGCTGAAGCGCGAAGCCCGATTGAAATTGTGGCACACGAGGTACGTGCGAACGAGGACGAGGATATTGAACCGCGAATGATTTGAAACCCGAAAAAAAGATTCTTTGTTGTTGGAACAGGGTCTTTATTAAACAGCGTTTGAACGACGTTGGAACGATTATGCTCAGAAATGCCAATGGAATATTAACGCAACAGAACCTGGAACTTTTTTTGTCTCCTACTGTAGCTGTGATACAATATATATGTAAGTTATAGGTAACTATACTGGGTCATGCCTGTCAGGGTTTTATCTAGGATTCTTTGGAAGGGGGGGGGATACCGACATGTTCTCAAAATCAGCTCAATGTGGTAGTGTGTTAGCATAAATTTTAGAGGCAATATAATTAATTTTGGTGACTTTGAGACTTAATGCTCACGTCATTTTTCAGTGGCCTTTTTCCACGCCTTGAAAGGAGCCTTAATCCATGTTTGATGCAGCCCACGATTTCTTTAATATTTCAGCCCACTTCTCACACACAGAACAAAACATACCTTCGAAACCAGGCTGCTCATCATACCTAACCCATCAGCAATATATACTAACCATATAGTGTTGGCTTGCTATGTAAACAAATTAATATAAAGTTCAAAAGTTCACTGGGCCACATGGCATTACTTATCCTGCTGACCATCCTGCTGACTGAGAAAGCTGTTTAGGAAGCGGGCTAACAAGGATTCAACCCAATGTGACAGCACAGACAAACGTCCTAGAACTGACATAGTCAGTGATAGTTCCTCAGTATGCTTAACATCAAATTCTGCAAGTGAGCCATCTACTTCTATGTCAACAATGAACAGAAGTAGACCTAATTCATATAAACAGAAGTTGTCTTACAGACCCGAGTACAAGAAAGCTCACTGGTGGGTTAGGTATGATGAGCAGCCTGGTGTTGAAGGTATGTTTTGTTCTGTGTGTGAGAAGTGGGCTGAAATATCAAAGGGAAATCGTGTTCATCAAATGTGGATCAAGGCTCCTTTCAAAACTTGGAAAAAGGAACTTGGAAAAAGGAACTTAGAAAAAGGCTACCGAAAAATTACGTGAGCATGAAAAGTCTCAAAGTCACCAAAATGCCATTATCAAAGCAGTAATGGCCATGGCTGCAGAGAAGCATGGGAGTGTGTTGGAGCAGCACATTGCATCCGCTAGAAGACAAGCAGAAGCTAGAAATAGGCTATTATTGAAGAAACTTTTGAAATGCGAAGTGGCCCATTCAACAATATTCGTACCACTGGTAGATCTGTTGATAGATTGTGGTGACTGTGATCTTAAGCTGTTTTTTGAAGAAGATGCCAGGAAAAATGCTCACTATTGTTCTACCACTGCTATTACCGAACTTACTGAATGCATCAATACTTACCTTGAAAACAAAATCTTGGACCAGTTGAGACAAAGCAATTTTTTGCCCTTATGGCTGATGAGAGCACCGATGTCTCATCTGTTGAAGAGTTGTTAATATGCGCTGGCTGGCTAATTGATGGAAAACCAGAGGAACACTTCCTCTAAATCATACCTGTTGAGAGGACTGATGCATCCACTATAGCAGACACCATAGAGTCTTTTCTGGATGACAACAATCTGCTGTCAACAAAGATGAGAGCAATTGGGCTTGATGGAGCTACTGCTATGAGTGTCCTGAGAACTGGAGTGCAAGCTAGACTAAGCTGTCATTCTCCATTGGCTATTTACATTCACTGTAGATGCCATCAGTTACAATTGGCTTGTGTTTATGCAGCAAAGTCAATAAAAGAGATCGAACGTGTACAATCTAATATTCTTTCAATCTGGAAGTTATTTCATTTTTCTCCCAAGAAAGCTTCTGTGCTTCGTGATGTACAAGCCATTCTTGCTCATCCACAGCTCAAGATGCTTCAACCAGGAGACATCCCCATCGCAATTCTGTTCATGCAATTAGACGATCGTTTTGTCCGTTGGTTGCAACACTAGAGTCTATCTACGAGGAAAACGGTAATGCTGAAGCATATGGTTTAGTGAAACTGGCTAAAACATATAAATTCATTGCAACTATATCAATGTTGTGTGATGCACTTGATCCTGTTGCTAGCCTTTGCAAAACCCTTCAATCTAAATCACTGGATTTTGCTGAATTTACCTTCATCGTTGATGCATGTGTAGATGAACTTAAAGCAATGGTGGATTCTCCAGATGAAACAACAGAGTATATATTTCCGAAAAATCGATTTGCTTCTGTCTACTGATTTGAAAGACTGGGATCTTCAAGTTACTAATGAAATGCGGTCAAGATTTGAGCGTGCCATTTTCACTCCTTACTTCACAAATCTCATTGATAATATCAAGAGTCGCTTTGAAGACAGTGCAGGAATAGTTACAGCACTAAGCATCTTTTGACCCTCACCACTTGCGAAAAGGAGTCAGAACTAGGAAGCTATGGACTACAACAACTAGATGTCTTGCTTGCTCACTATGGCCAAGCATGTTCCTTGGAGTTAAATGGAACTGTAGTATCAATTGCACCAGATATCAATCGAGAAGATACAATTGCTGAGTGGAGGATATTCTAGCGACTACTGTACGGAGAGTACAAAAGCAGCAATGCTCAGGACATGACATCTACTGTACTTGCCAGTGAGTCACAGTGCTTAATGCTTCCTAAGTAAAACTTCTTCAAACCTATCAAATTATCCCACTAACGACAGCCACAGTTGAAAGAAGCTTACACTTGTTAAGACCAATATCAGGAACCGTCTGAAGGACTGTACATTGGACAAGTGCATGCGAATAGCAATTGAAGGGCCAGACTCCCTATCAGATGATGACATTGAGGCAATCATTAAGATATGGAAGCAGAAAAAATACTAGGAGACTTATTGTGTTATTATCTATTTTTTAATTATATTAAAATTCACAGACTCCAGTACATTACATTACTGTTTACATGACTGCCTATCTGAAGGGGGGGAAGATTCCCCCCCTTTCCCCCCCCCCCCCCCCCCCCCTCACCTAGATAAAACCCTGCCTGTACAGCAGAACCTCACAGTTACAAACCCCTGAACTACCAACACCACCCCAGTCAACCGAACGGCAAGTGAAGATCCAATGGGGAAGGTACCGTCTTGCAGAGCCGGCTTGCAGAACCGGCTTGATATTTACTGCACATGCACAAACCTGTTGAAATTTCAGCTTCTGCAAATGTACATCCTTTGTGCGCTATTGTCTTCGCCACAGCCTCAAGGGGGACCTAAACTAGAGACTAGTAGGCGCTAAAAAACGTGTGGTCACCACTTTATAGCTCAATAAGTTCTGCAAACTTCATGGTATTGAGTTGATATATAGCTCAATAGATAGGTCTCTCTGTGTGCTCTCTTTTGATACTAAAACATTTCCCCATAGGTATAATATAGCCAAGTTACTGGAGCTGAAGTGGAGGGAACCTAAAAAACTTGAGTGCCTAATTTCTCTGCATAAAATATCTCCATGTAGAGAGCTGAAATTAGCACCAGTGGCTAGAGGAAGCCCTACTCTATACTACGACTTTTTTCATTAGGCGCTAAAACGTAAGTACGTAGTCAAACGGGCGGGCGGAAAATAAATTTTAAGGAATTTTAAGGACATTTATTTTCCCACCATGTGCTTGACCACATACTTAAGTTTTAGTGCGTAATGAAAAAAATGCTTCCATAAGATATTGAAAAGCAGGAACAGCAGAAACACTTGACCATCATCCCTTATCGTATAATCATTTGTGAATTGTGTCAGTGTTAGTCCAGGGCTAATCATATTCATGGTTTTGATGGGTATGCTGTCAATAAAACTACCACAATGTTGACCAACGACGTTGCTATGAGTATCATTGTCTGACCGGGTTGCTAGGGGCAAGGTGCATTCCTACTCTGATAGGATAGTGATGATTTGCGTCTAAACATTTTTTATTGGCACACGGCATTTATGTTTACCCTGCGGGGGTGTCTGTGATCACCTCAGGGACCTGCAAAAGTACTTCAGTAAGAACAGGAACCTTGCTCGTGTCCAGGACCCAGGTGAGAACCAGTGGTGTGTGCTGTTCCTCTAGTGTAGCAAGCTTGATGACCCAGGTTAGCACCAGTGGTGTGTGATGGTCCCCTAGTGCAGCAAGCTTGATGACCCAGGTTAGAACCAGTGGTGTGTGGTGTTCTCCTAGTGCAGCAAGCTTGATGACCAGGTTAGATCCAGTGGTGTGTGGTCCTCTAGTGCAGCAAGCTTGATGACCCAGGTTAGCACCAGGTGGTGTGTGCTGTTCTCCTAGTGTAGCAAGCTTGATGACCCAGGTTAGAACCAGTGGTGTGTGTTGTTCCTCTAGTGTAGCAAGCTTGATGACCAGGTTAGAACCAGGTGGTGTGTGCTGTTCCTCTAGTGCAGCAAGCTTGATGACCCAGGTTAGAACCAGTGGTGTGTGGTGTTCTCCTAGTGCAGCAAGCTTGATGACCAGGTTAGAACCAGTGGTGTGTGGTGTTCTAGTGCAGCAAGCTTGATGACCCAGGTTAGCACCAGGTGGTGTGTGGTGATCCCCTAGTGCAGCAAGCTTGATGACCCAGGTTAGTACCAGGTGGTGTGTGATGTTCTCCTAGTGCAGCAAGCTTGATGACCCAGGTTAGAACCAGTGGTGTGTGCTGTTCCTCTAGTGCAGCAAGCTTGATGACCCAGGTTAGAACCAGTGGTGTGTGGTGTTCCTCTAGTGTAGCAAGCTTGATGACCCAGGTTAGTACCAGGTGGTGTGTGGTGTTCCCCTAGTGCAGCAAGCTTGATGACCCAGGTTAGCACCAGTGGTGTGTGGTGTTCCTCTAGTGTAGCAAGCTTGATGACCCAGGTTAGAACAAGTGGTGTGTGCTGTTCCTCTAGTGCAGCAAGCTTGATGACCCAGGTTAGTACCAGGTGGTGTGTGGTGTTCCTCTAGTGTAGCAAGCTTGATGACCCAGGTTAGCACCAGTGGTGTGTGGTGTTCCCCTAGTGCAGCAAGCTTGATGACCAGGTTAGTACCAGGTGGTGTGTGCTGTTCCTCTAGTGCAGCAAGCTTGATGACCCAGGTTAGCACCAGTGGTGTGTGGTGTTCCTCTAGTGCAGCAAGCTTGATGACCCAGGTTAGAACCAGTGGTGTGTGGTGGTCTTGTGTAGCAAGCTTGATGACCCAGGTTAGAACCAGTGGTGTGTGGTGGTCTTGTGTAGCAAGCTTGATGACCCAGGTTAGAACCAGTGGTGTGTGGTGTTCCTCTAGTGCAGCAAGCTTGATGACCCAGGTTAGAACCAGTGGTGTGTGGTGTTCCTCTAGTGCAGCAAGCTTGATGACCCAGGTTAGCACCAGTGGTGTGTGGTGTTCTAGTGCAGCAAGCTTGATGACCCAGGTTAGTACCAGTGGTGTGTGGTGTTCTCCTAGTGCAGCAAGCTTGATGACCCAGGTTAGTACCAGTGGTGTGTGGTGTTCTCCTAGTGTAGCAAGCTTGATGACCCAGGTTAGTACCAGTGGTGTGTGGTGTTCTCCTAGTGCAGCAAGCTTGATGACCAGGTTAGTACCAGTGCTGTGTGATGGTCCCCTAGTGCAGCAAGCTTGATGACCAGGTTAGTACCAGTGGTGTGTGGTGTTCTCCTAGTGCAGCAAGCTTGATGACCCAGGTTAGAACCAGGTGGTGTGTGATGTTCTCCTAGTGCAGCAAGCTTGATGACCCAGGTTAGCACCAGTGGTGTGTGGTGTTCCCCTAGTGCAGCAAGCTTGATGACCCAGGTTAGCACCAGTGGTGTGTGTTGTTCCTCTAGTGCAGCAAGCTTGATGACCCAGGTTAGCACCAGTGGTGTGTGTTGTTCCTCTAGTGCAGCAAGCTTGATGACCCAGGTTAGAACCAGTGGTGTGTGTTGTTCCTCTAGTGCAGCAAGCTTGATGACCCAGGTTAGAACCAGTGGTGTGTGGTGGTCTAGTGCAGCAATAATTTATTAATTTATTATTTATATATCTTAATTAATGTTATTGTTATTATTAATATTATTTATTATGGCTATTGTTATTGTTGTTGTTGTCGTTGTCGTTGTTATATTATTATTATTATTGTGTTAATGATTATTATTACAAATAACCTTCTCAATAATCAACTTTCAAATTGTATTCTCTCAACGTTTCGACGACATGCTCTAGCTTTCATCAGGAATAGCTCCTCACCATTATTCCTGATGAAGGCTAGAGCATCTAGACGAAACATCGAGAGAATACTATTTTAATTGATTATTGAGAAGGTTATTATAATGTCACCTTGACAGTTCATTGATTAAATTATTATTATTGTTGTTGTTGTTGTTGCTGCTGCTGGTGTTGGTGTTGTTGTTGTTGCTGCTACTATTACTACTACTACTACTACTACTACTAACTACTACTACTATTATTATTATTATTATTATTATCTCAAGAAATTCCATGAGGTACAGCCTTGGCAAGGCAACAAGGTTGGGTGTTTCCTTTGTTCATGCTTCATACCCCATACATACTCTTCATATACAATATTGCTTGATTGCTTGCATTCTCAGCCAAGAGGCAGTCCTTGCTGAAGCATGGACGTATCGACATAGTCCAACACATTAGAGACCTACCTCCAACCAGTCATCGGAAGGAACTCTTTGAAGTCGACATCAAAAGTGCCTCGGTGAGTCCCCCCCCCCCTCCCAAGTGTCACATGATGACATGTATTATGTGTGGGCTGTCAATGTTGACATGATCATGTGTGTATGGTGTTAGTATCACATGAGCATCACATGACTAAGTATACAGCGTAAACTCTGGTTGTTTAACGCACCACTTGTAACGCAACCAGCAAGACAACATGCGCCTAACTGAGAATACCTGCATACTAAACACTATTGCTAAATAATGCACACTCACAGAAAATTAAACAAATGCTTTCCATAAGTTTTTTTGACGGAGGACTGGCGACCTAATCGTTTGAGCTAGCCGAAGACAGAGCTAATTACAATAACCGTCTCAATGATCAACTTGAAAAATTTGTATTCTCTCGATGTTTCGACTAGCCTTCATCAGGCACTAAGACTCGTGTGAGCCTACTATATATATATATATACTTCTTGATTCAGACTAAGAAAGACCCAGTCTATGGAATCAGGTCACTAAGGAGCTAGTCTCTCGAGGTGAATCGAGTTGGAACTAGTGATGGCTTGTCAAGTACACTTGTACCGTTTCATTATGTTCCTTGTAAGCATGTTCGCTACAGAACAATTTCATGGCAAGCGTCACCTTTTAGCAGAGGATGAGAACTGTCTTCTGACATAACATTCTTCACAAGCCTGAAGTTACAATCGTTGGATACATTGGAGAGTATTTTGGGCTGAGGAGGACTTACCTATACTACTAGAAGACTGGGAGAAGGTCTAGGAGTCCCCTGCGAATAAGTAGCAAGAACCTCATCTAAAATTACAGACGACTATGCCAGTTGAAGCTGAAATAGACGTGGAAATAGACGTGGAAATAGACGTGCTCATGCAGTAATATTCCTGCCTCAGTGTTACAGTACAAGCCCCCCAAAACTTTACATACTGTTTGCATTGGGCTTCCCTTCAACGCAGAAACATTTAATAAGTTGGAGAAAGTGATAGAGGGATAATATCAGAAAAACATTGTCCCACTTCTGCATTAAAAGATTAAAAAAAAAAAAAAATGGAAGTGCTTGTTGCAGCTCAAGAAGAAGGAATGACAGAGAATACAGAGGTAGTAGCAATATGTGATGGAGCTGGTAATTGCTGGAATGTAATTGAATCTTTAAAAGCTCACTGCAAATCCATTACATGCATATTAGATTGGTTTCATATAAACGAATCTAACTCTCAAGCAATGCATTGCAAATGCAACGCACGGACCGTTATCCGAAATGCGCCATCATTTAATTATCCGAAACGTGCCATCAACTTTTGAAGGAATGCTCACCTCAAAACGAGGCAGGAGGACATCCAATAAAGGACGTACCTTGTTGTCTCCCATTTGATGTCGTGGAGGCTGGTGGTTGAGGTGTAGACAGCAGAGTATTTGTAAGAATCTGTCTCGGCTCATCAACTTCAAAACTACAACAGAAAACATACAAATACGACATGATATCTTGCAGGCAACCTAATTGGAATCAGCCGCTACCTGTGAAAAGAATGGTATGTTAGCAGTTATGTCAGTTGACCAATAATCCTGAAGTATTGGGTTGTTGATAATACCGGATGATGGCAAAAAATGCTTTCAACTCCGTTGTGGTGATGTCTTTCCAATTTTTTAGCCTTGAGCGCACCGTAAGTGGCTTGCTTACGATCAGAATTTGTGCATAAATATTTGTTTCATGCACAACTAGGTCAAAAACCTCGTCTGCAGGTGAAGAAATCCTTGGGCTCAACATCATCATCTGGCAAATTTGGACCAGGAGTTTCTGTGTACAAACGCTCGGTGGGGCTCATAATGTTGTCAACTTCTTTCCACCTGACAAGCCCACTTGAAGAATTTCCACTCCTATGGCCAGTTTCCACATCCATTTCCCCATCAGTCTCACCTATACTACTGCTGCCATTAGCATCTTCCATTTCTTCAAGCACCGCATCCTCCAGGCCATCTTCTTCCACATCATCTAGTTCATTTTCTTCCACATCATCTAGTTCACTGTCACTTCCAAAATCATTCTCAATATCAGAAAGAGCCTCCAGTACTGCCTGCAGATCCATATTTGTGGTTCTTTTGGATAAAAATACACACCATGTTTCTTATTTGCAGCTGTCAATGAACCACGAAATAAAACGCCTGTTTTTTATATTTTTTATGTTATTCATGGAGATGATGATCCATTCCCAAGTTTGATTATAAACCCATCAACCTAACCTGGTAAGTACGGAGTATAAAACAGACAATCCACGGAGCTATATATGCATCTATAAATATCATGTCACGGAGGCTGTGACACACGCACTGCCAGCGGTAAATTGCTTGTCACGGGAGCTGTGACAAACGCATACGCGGGGTGGATTGCTGTGTTACAAACGCCGTGACAAATGCAGCGTAAAGGCTGGTTCACAACACGACGCTGGCCGAGCGGAGCGTTGCGTTGCGTTGCATTTGCCGGTTCACAACATAAATAACGCTCGGCCAGCGTGTGCTAATTGACCTTTGACCCTATTTATTTCGAACCGCGCCTATAACAAAATGGACTCTACTGACAGCAGCAGCAGCGAAGAAGAGTTCGAACTAGTCTTCCTATTAGCTAGCAGGAGACAAAGAAAGGGGAAGAGAAGGATGTGGGTACGCCCTATATTCGCTCGTCGTAGGCAGCATGGAGATTACAATACTCTCCTACAAGAAATGCGGCTATCTGATCCAGATAGCCATTTTCGATTTTTGAGGATGTCAAGGGAGCGTTTTGACTCGCTTTTAGCTGAGGTATGCTTTGTATATGCCATAGTATAAGTACTCTAATTATATATATATAGGTCAGTCCATACCTGACCCATCGGAGTCATGACAGCTCTGTCAGAGCTGTTATCAGCCCAGGAGAAAGGTTGGCACTCGCTCTGAGGTTTCTTGCTACAGGCAACTCACAAGTAAAGTGCTGAACAAATTAATTTCTTAGGTCTCTCTGTCATGAAGCATACCTCTATGATTTTGCTAGACCTCGCTCTCGTTCAGCTTCCGTATGGGACGGTCAACGGTGTGTACCATCCTGAAGGAGACTTGTGAGGTGCTATGGGATGTCTTGAAGACAAAATATGTGAAGGCGCCTTCAAGTGCTGCTGAGTGGGTGGGGATCAGCAAACATTTTGAACAAATGTGGAACTTCCCAAACTGCATACATAGGTACATGTACCTACAATAATTATTTTGCAATGAGCGAACAATGAGCGAACATGTATGTACATACAGGGGCAGTTGATGGGAAGCACGTAGTAATGCAAGCACCCATCAATGCCGGCTCACTCTACTACAACTACAAGGGCACCCACTTGATTGCAGTGTGCGACGCCCACTACAGGTGATCTAACCATTTGATTGATGTCATTTATTATTTATTCAATTATTTTTAGATTCACATTAGTGGATGTAGGTGATGTGGGTCGGCATAGTGATGGGCGAGTCCTGTCAAATTCTGACTTCGGACAGGCGTTGGAAAGTGGCTCCCTCTCCATTCCTGATCCCCGTCCTCTCCCTGGCACCACACAGCCACACCTCCCATATGCCCTTGTTGCTGATGAGGCATTCCCCTTACGATGCAACATGATGCGGCCATACCCTGGAAGAAACCAAGGTTACCGGTACATTTTTTACAGAGAATAATGCCATCTTCAACTACCGGCTGAGCAGGGCTCGCTGGATTATCGAAAACAGCTTCGGTATCATGGCAGTTAGGTGGCGTGTTTTCCGGAGACCAATCTCCTAGCAGAGCCTGAACGGGTTGTGTCCTTCACAAAGGCTGCAATAGCATTACACAACTATTTAAGGGGGTGCCAAATTCTAGGGAGAATGCTACTTCTTTTTCAATACTTGATGTAGGGTTGTTCAACTTCGACAGCTAGTAGAAGAAACACACTACTACAAGGCCAAAGAGCATTTTTCAATAATTTCTCATTTTTTCAACTTTTTACAAAATTTCAAAAAAAAGAACAACTGTACCCAGCCAAGTATTCGGGCCAATATATACTTTACAGCTCACAAATCACAAATTTTCTCTCTTTCACTCCAAAGAGTACAAAATGAACATTCTAGTGATATACAAATTATTTAACAAATGTGAACATTGACAAGTTTTAGCGTTTTCAAATTGGAAAAAAAAAGGGTCTGAGATATGAGCCTTGTTAGTTCATGCACCACAACACCAGAGTGAGAGGGGTGGGGGGGAAGGAAAACAGAGACAAATACACACTCACACACAGAGAGACACATTCATACACAGAGCATGAGATAGGGGGGAAAGAAAGAAGTTAGTCGCTGTCGTCCTCTTCATCCAAATCTTCATCAAGTGCAGGTGCGTAAGAGGGACCACCTTCCGTAACTATCGCTTCTGCTTCCCTCCTGGATCTCTGGATAGCGGTGGCCTTCCTCCTCCTCTTAGCAGTAGCCTCGGCACGGGTCCTACTCTTGTACAACCGACTGGCATCGGAACTCAGAAAAGCAGCGTTAGAACGTCCACCACCCTCATTCCCTGTCACCATCTTCAACATCCTGGACATGCCACAACTCTTGCCGCTATTGAAGGTTCCTACAGCTATGTTTACACCCAAATGGACCACCACTGCCGTTACAAAGCCAGACTTCCTCACACTCTTCCAAATCACACTATGGAAACACTCATTCTGATTTTGTGTGGCACCACGCAAACATCCTTTCAAAAGTTCTCTCCGGGACATTTTATCAAAGACCTTCTTGAAAAACTTTCCTTTCGCTGGGGGGATTTTGGGCTTATGCTTCGGTGTTGCTTCTTTCAAAGAAATGGCTTTATTATATTTGCACCAGCTACTCTCACCCATGGGACAAAACTGATGCTGGGGATGGTCATCGGTGGACACACAATGAAAATATACTGCCTTGATATCCCGGACCATGCCGTCTAAATTATTCTGATTATTTCTAATGGCTCCAGCAACGTATCCACCTAATGCGACTGCAGTGGCATTGCTAACACCATTTTTCCCTTGCAAGGACACATGATTACCTTCCTCATCCACACCACCACTCTTCCGAAGGGCATCCAAGTGCTTCTTGAAACGTTTCCCAACATGGCCAACACACTCTTCTTTTTCCACAAGCGTGTCAGGACCATAAGGTTGGGCATTTATCAGAGCCATATGAGATTTAGTATCGCCATCACTTATCATGGTGGTATACCGAAGGGCTAACTTGCTAACCGACCTCTCAAACAACTTCACCACACCTACTGTCTCCATTTGTCCCGAGCTCCCTTCATAATTACTTGTACACACTCTTTCATGACCGTTGAACCACTCATCAAACTCTTCATCACTATGCTTAGCTTTATAGGACGCACATGCTGCACAATACTTGGACATCACATGAAAGTCCAGTACTTCACCAGTATCCCAGGATATAACTGCGACCACCCCATTCAGGGAATGGTAGCCTCGCTTTGACCAAGTCCCGTCAACCGTAACAGCCACATCAATCACCTCATCCTTCCTAGCATCATGAAAATCATGCAGACGCTCAGCCGCCTCTAGCCTAACAGCCTCACTGACTGCACTGCAACTCTCCGCTATTTCCTCCTGATACCGAGCAAAGGCTGCTTCCCGAACGGGGGGTAAAAGCTCCATGCAAGCTGTAATATCTTCCAAGCCGCTCCTACCACAACCTGCAACCCGGGAACCAAAGATCACTGCCTTATTTAGGGCCTTGGCCTCCTTCGACAGGGGATCACTCACCACGGTCACCTCAGTACATCTAGGGTTGGTACACTCAATTGTCACACAGGATACCATACCACTTCTCCTAGCAAAGCTTTCCACAAGTCGGACGGGCCGTTGACAAACTTTACAAAGACATGCCCCTGCGATAGCACTGGACAAAGCAGAAAAATCAAAAATACGCCTTCCCTCTCCTTCCTCAACTGTGGACTTAGCTGGAGTCAAAGCAGAGGTTGCAGCAGCTAACTTCTTCCCTGACACTGTCATGATGGGAATAGGCCTCTCTACTGTTACAAACAAGAAAGAATAACAATCACAAGCAGTCCACTAAGCATCCACGTTTTTACATCCACATTTCTTATTCATAAAACTTGCCTGTTGCTTCTTGACTAGGTCCTGCAGGAGCAACTCCAAGACCTTGAGTGGAAGATTCAGTAGCAGCAGACCGAGTGGAAGATTCGATAGAAGCAGACCGAGTGGAAGATTCCATAGCAGCAGTCCGAGTTGAAGATTCCGTAGCTGCCAAGTGGGCAGGGGGAGAATTGTCTCCAGGCCATCCAGCTTTGGTCTGCCGGGCTAGGAGAGCCTTCGCTTTAGCTTTGCACAGACGTGGCATCTTCAGAATCGCAGAAAAACTCAATAATTGACCTTACCTCATGGGGAAATTCACAAACTGACGGGGATTCATCACGTGCGCATGCCTACCCCCCCTCCTCCAAACATTGCGTAATTCAGCTGGAACGAAGCACCGTCGAAAATGCTACATTTTGATATATAAAAAGTGTCAGTAGGGGTAACGACCTCAGAGTAGCGCTCGGGTAGAAATGAAGACATTCAGAGGTAAGTTACAGAAGAACTATAAGAATAATAATGAAATGAAATCAATAGTGCATGGACAGAATTAGCTGTAACTTGTGATTGAAGTAAGTAGTTTCTTCAGGACTTGAAACTCTGCCTGCAGACACATTATAGGTACAACTTGAGCAAAAAAAAAAAAAAAAGTGAAAAACTTTTTTTTAGGAGCAGTCCCCCCTTAAGAACCACAGAGTCTGCTGTGTACTGCCCACCGGGTTACATTGATGGAGAAGAAGGGCTGGCAACATCATCAATGGAGGGTGGAGGACAGACGAGGAGCCATGTACTGGAATAGAGTCCCTATCACGTGCTGGAAGCAACAGGTTTTTTCCCCTTTGTTATATACCATTCCTTATTCATTACATCGGTATTCACAATATGTTGCTTCCATGAGAGATGCCTTCAGGGACTACTTCTCAAGTTCAGCTGGAGAAGTCCCCTGGCAATACAACTATGTTCGCCGGACATCAACACAATGCTACTAATAATTTATGTACTAGGCTGTAGTTAATATTTTTCAACTTGTCAGTTCACAAAATTTATAATATTTTTAAGTAAATTCGTGCTCATGCTCATAATAACTGTTCGGTGGGGAATAGGGTTCACGGGGAAACTCGATATTTATAAGAACCTGCCGTATCTGCAGCTTTGCCATGGCATTTTGCCTTCTATCGAGCCTACGCAGAATTGCTGCCTGCTGCATGGCGTAGTGGTACTCCTCATCCTTGTCCTCCTTTTGAGTCCGCCTTTGTCGTCGGTCCTTGATGCTCTCCATTATAGCCTCATCCACCTCAGTGCCTACCAGTACGTCATCTCTTATTAGCAGACATCCCAATAGCACATGGGGGATGCCACAGTTGAAGTGGTTGCCACCGAACACGACTCGAACTGGGATGCCACCGAGACATCAGGCTCATCCAGACTACATAAAATCATGTGATTAAAGACGATAAAATAAACCATCGCATACTTGTATAGGCATACCTTTCCTTCTCCAACAGAGACAGCTCATCACTGATGGGTGCAGTGTTTTCTGATGAGGTTGCCTCCTTGGAAATATTTGAGCATGTTCTATATATATGTAGAGAGAACATACTCATTCATGACTACAAGTCAATATACATGATCCATGCTTCACAGTGTCCTGTAAAAAGGATAGGATCGAAAACAAGGGCCAGTATGATATCACCACGATCCCTGCATCACCACTCTTGGGCTTCTTCTTCTTGAGTTCTCGCACATATCTATCCCTCAGAGTCTTCCACTTTTTGGAGCATTGTTCTCCTTCTCCAACCTATCATATTTATATGTGAATAATTGTAGTCACTCTAGAAACTAGACATAGCTAGGCCATTTTTTCTATAGCTAGTTAGCTAGTTATAGCTGGACCTACCTGACTTGCCACTGCCTTCCAGGCGTTTTCTTTGGCACGAACATCCCTGTAGGATTTTTCTGTCACCATCCACAAACAGTGAAAGTTCCTGACTGATTCGACCAACTGCTCTTCATCGATTGACATCTTGGGATAGTGGATAAAGGAACAAGTCAGCGGCACGTGATAGATTATAGCATTCTGATTGGTCCGCAGCTGCGTTTCAGACGCTCGATTAGAACTTTTTTCTAATCGAGAATACAGCTCTGTTGCGTTGCGCTCCGTTGCGTTTGAGGTTCACAACACGGTGCAACGTCACGCTCGGACGCAACGCTCCAGCGTCGTGTTGTGAACCAGCCTTTAAGATGTAAAAAAAAAAAAAAAATTAATAAAAAGATAATATAATTATAATACAAATATAAGAAATTAGAATGCATGAGAAATTAGAATGCATGAACAACAGAGAAACATTACTTGACGAGGATTTTCAATAATACAATAAAGACCTTGTATCTGCACCCTCTAGTTCTATTATTTTAGGAATTACTTTCCTAAGCTGTCTAATATACCTATAGGAATGTTTACAGGTGACCAAAATTGTCTTATGCCATCCACCAATTCAGCCTTTGGTCTTGGGCTTCACTTCTCTCCTGATGTACTCCTTCAACTCATGCCACAAGTTTTCAATGGAGTTGGCATCTGGAGACTCGGGAGGTGTCCTCCATCAATTGATGTTGTTCTATTTATAGAATTCCTGAGCCAGTCTGGAAGTGTGTTTGGGGTCATTATCCTTCACGAAGGGTAAAAGGGTCTGGTTGAGAATGTCAACAAATAGTGGGGCTCTCATGATACCATCAAAGATGCATATGCCGCTTCTCCTATTCAAGCTGATCCCTGCCCACACATGCACTTTCTCTATATTTTTCGTCCTACAATCAGATTTAAAACACCATTAATCTACACCTTATTGCACACCCATAACACAGCATGTAACATACCTTGGCTTGTTCTTTGGTGGACGTCCTATCTTTCGGCAACAAAACTGCCTGTGCGTTTCCAATTGAACTGTGCACTCATCTGTCGAAATAACAAGAACGTTCTGCCTGGCCCACTCCAATCTCTTGATCTAGGATAGGCACAAATGATCTGCCATTGATTAAAGGCCTATTACACGAGTCACTATACAAATCCACCAGTGTTCTATCTATATCAATATCTTGCCTAGTCGTAAGGCATCCCATCTACAAGGTGCCCAATCTTAAAATCCAATGGCTTATCTCAATCGGATTCTGGCTCTAGCCAAACTGCCATCAAGAGACCCAGGCCAGCAACCAACTTAGCTTCAGTGTGACAAGATAAAGCTTCTACGCTAGATAACTAGCTTAGCCTAAACTACGTTCAATACATCTTGTTGGCTTCTCGAAAAGTCCACCCAGGCAATGGCCGACACCACAACACTGCTATGGGATAATGGATATCCTTTGCTGTGAAGGAGGATGTGCAGTTGGTACGCTGTCATATCACCATCTTCCCATCTTTTCCTCTGTGACTCTCTTGACAGCAGTTGTCACCAACGAAGGTCTCCTGCTCCCTGGCTCTGGCAATGGAGACGCCTTGCCTCGTTGCTGTCATGCCCTCCTCATTCAAGATACAGACGATAGCTGCGACCTTGAATCCTCTTGATTCCAAAGAAAAAATCCTCTGCTTCTTAAACGTAGAATAAGGCGTATTTACTCAGAGTAGGTGAGCGCTAAAAAACGTGCAGCTAGCATTAACCTTTCTCCCGCCTTCGTCGATCGCTGGAAAGCATGTGCAAGTGAATTCGATATTAGAACGCTTAACGATTCGTGGCTAACGTACCGTTCGTGCGTACTTGCGTTGTAGGGAAACGTTTGGGGGACGTTTGGCGAATGGTACAGCAACGCTGTGACTCAAGTGTACCACATACGTTCAACGCAAATGGTGCGTAAAGTTTTTGTGGGCTTGTACTGTATGTTGAAATACGTTGCCTAGGCGGTGCAGCTAATACACATGTGCATAACCAGTACTTATTTCAACTATACATCGATATCAGCGCTTCACCATAAAGATGCCTAACAAAGACTGCAACGACATTGAAATGAGCGCTTAACAAAGTTATGTGCGCTCAACATCGAGCCTTAATGACCAGAGTCTACGGTACGCTGTCAGAATTGGACATGCACTTGCAAATCATTGAATTTTTTAAGTCAGACCTTTCATGAAGATAATCGAAGTGGGATGAGAAAATAAGCCATGTTTACAGGCGGCCTTTGACCCCGATTCTAACCTAGGTTTTAGCTTCTCTCCTTGTGTATTACCGCCATAAAACCAAACTCGAAAATCCCGTTTGGCATACCCACGTCAACAGGAAGCAGGCGGAAAACCAGGTCGAACTGAAGTTGGCTACAGATATCTCGCATGCGGTTCAAACTGGATGTGTGTGCCAAGGTATGGTTTTGTAGCACGTGGTGAATAGCTAGCTACTGGTATTATAGCAGGCTCACGTGAGTCTTAGCATCTTGATGAAGGCTAGTACATCGAGTCGAAATGTCCGAGAGAGTACAATTTTAAGTTGATTATTGAGAAGGTTATCGACTCATTCCATAGTTCTGAGTAGCTTTCACTATGCAGCTTGAACCATAATGTGAAGTAGTTCTTCGGACTCGTCTTGATTTACCTGACAATGTACATCGAAGGAACGAACATTCTAAAAAAAACACGTTACTTTTTATTCTATTTATGTATGGGTCGGAGGTGGATGAGAATTATTTTTCCTGTGAATCGTAAATGAATTTTTTTAAGCTATATTGGTACTGAAGTCTGAAGAAGATTGTGCACGAGAATTATATTCATGCTATGTTTTTCTCAAATTAGTTTGTCAGGGGAAATTGTGCATGCATCTTCTGTTATCAATATTCCCATGTGTATGGTAGTAATCCGGTTCCTGTTCCAGAATGTACTGGAATGAATGTACTGGAATGTAATAAATCTAGATCCTATTTGGGGGAATCAGGGCTGCATTTAGGATTGAGTGAAGTGGGAGGCATATATTTAACAACACTATACAATATCCCAAGATCTCAAGGGGGGAGGCAAAGGATCAACAAGGGGGCTAATGCCCCCCCCCCCCCCCCCCCCCCCAATCCCTAAATGCAGCCCTGGGAATGTAGCTAATTTAGTTCCTGTTCTTGCTAGCCATGGTGTGTGTGTGTGTGTGTGTACACTGTGGTTGTGTACACTGTGGTCATGTGATGTGAATATGATGATATCATTGGACCTCGGTCTTAACACTTAGGGTTCGGAGGTGTGTTTTGTGGTCTACGGAGCTTTTGGTGAAGGTAAGTGTACCCGATGTTTATCGCTAGTGTTTCATCTAGAACAGACAATGGGTGGGGTGATAAATATTAACTTCAGGGGCCTCCTAAGTGATCAAAGCGTACGTCCAGTGGTGTTGCGGACAAGACCGGGATCCATGGATGCCTACAAAATCGAAATTCTTGCCCACCCACCTAACACTGGCTATTAGGGGTGGGGTTAGCGTACTAATTCTGGGATCCGTGCTGTAATTGTCAGTCGCCCTCATTACGAACACCCCTGCACATTCTAAGAAAGCCAGTAGCAAAATAGGACATGTATGGGGAGATCCTGGGATTGGCCACGCCCCCACTGGACCGTAAAGGAATCGGTTATCTAATTTGTTTTGGGAGAGCTATGTAAGCATTAGACAGTGCCACTCCCTCGGGATGAAACGCTGGCCTCTCTTTGTTAATCTTTGATTATCTCTTGATTAAAATTTCTTTGCACCTCTTTAGAAAGTGACCGGAAGGAGGTTTCGGTTCGTTCATTCAGTCGCACATTTATGCTAGCCTTCACCGGCACCAGGTAAGTGTGAGCTCACTCGCAGTCCTGCGTTGTGAAGCAGTATCCGTACTCCAGCAGCCAGGTGGGTGGCCATTATGGTGCTGTGTGTGGAGTTTCTGTTGTTGCCATGTGCTTGCTAAGGCTTTAAAGGAATCTGGTTGAGCCTTTGACTTTGTAATGGTCTTGTACATTCTCCACTTTATGTTAGAGTTTGTCTCTCGTCATTGCTTTTGTTGTTGTTGTTTTGTTTGAATTTTTTTTCTTGGATAGCTCCTTATTTGTAGTTGTGTTTCGGTTGTTTGTATCCGTGGTTTTTTGTTGCTCTCTCCCTCTCTTTATTTATTTCTTATGCAACAAATCTTTTGACTACACGAGGATAATAATGAACTCGACAAGATGTGACAGTGGAGCAAATAGACTGGCGAATTATTGCTGCTTTATACCAGAAGCCGAGAAGGACAAGCTTGTCGCTGTCTGCAGCCATTTGTTGGCATGGAATCTACAACCATTATTACCATTGGGATCCTGACAAGGAGAGTAACCTCCGAAATATGAGGCGAGAGCCACAGAAGTCACTCTTGTGGATTAGAAGTTTTTAATCCACCATTTTCATGTCGAGTGATGGACAGAAGTCACTCTTGGGGATTAGAAGTGTTGAATCCACCATTTTCATGTCGAGTGAAAGCCACAGAGGTCACTCTTGGGGATTAGAAGTTTTTAATCCACCATTTTCATGTCGAGTGAAAGCCACAGAGGTCACTCTTGGGGATTAGAAGTGTTGAATCCACCATTTTCATGTCGAGTGAAAGCCACAGAGGTCACTCTTGGGGATTAGAAGTTTTTAATCCACCATTTTCATGTCGAGTGAAAGCCACAGAGGTCACTCTTGGGGATTAGAAGTGTTTAATCCACCATTTTCATGTCGAGTGAAAGCCACAGAGGTCACTCTTGGGGATTAGAAGTTTTTAATCCACCATTTTCATGTCGAGTGAAAGCCACAGAGGTCACTCTTGGGGATTAGAAGTGTTTAATCCACCATTTTCATGTCGAGTGAAAGCCACAGAGGTCACTCTTGGGGATTAGAAGTGTTTAATCCACCATATTTGTGTCGAAATATTCGATAATTATTGATGAAGACTATTGTTGACTCCTCCCCATCTGATCACACCTGCCGAATTACTTATTTCCTTTCGTTCTTGAGAAAATGACGACTTATTTCCAATGAACGATTTTCTCCTCGTGAGAACAAACTCCAGTGTTGTGATTTTCATTTTTCTTTTGTGTATATGTGCACTTGTTGTTGTTGTTGTTGTTGTTGTTTGTTTCTTGTGCTATAGTTGAGAGTGTGTTGTGTCTTGTGCTGGTAGAGTGTGGAGGGTTGGATGTTCTGTCATGAGTACTTGTTTTGTTCTCACATTTTTGGGCGAGCACATGGCAAGCATAATAAATGTACCTCTCTCTGTTCAGTGATGTTTAAATATTCAGTACAACAGCAGGTGTGTGTTTATTGCAGTCTATAACAGCGTGTGTGTGTGTGTATTGCAGTCTATAACAGCGTGTGTGTGTGTGTATTGCAGTCTATAACAGCAGGTGTGTGTGTATTGCAGTCTATAACAGCAGGTGTGTGTGTGTGTATTGCAGTCTATAACAGCAGGTGTGTGTGTGTGTGTATTGCAGTCTATAACAGCAGGTGTGTGTGTGTGTATTGCAGTCTATAACATTAACAGCAGGTATGTGTGTGCGTGCGTGCTACCGCAGTGTCTGTAACAGCGCAGTGTGTGTGTGTGTCCTGTCTCATCTGAGCTACGTCTGCCATTTCTTCCCAAGGAGAACATTTCAAGCCATAGCAGTGTGATTTCTTGGGGCATTAAAAGCTTTACCAGGTGTGATTGAATGATAGCCTTCAATGGCTGGACCCCCCCCCCCCCCCCCTCCCCCCTGCTCTCGTCATCACTGTGGCGGTTCTTCATTGTTATAGTTCAGTCGTCTTCAGGCACTAGCTACAAACAATCAACCATCTAGAACCCAAGCAGAGGATCCCTCTCTGTCGACAAGAAACTGGACTCTACTACTGTCAAAATAAGTCGTGCTTCTGCAAACTCGAGTATCACGCGCGATGCATGTGACGCAATTGTGCATTGCGAGGTTGCCCGGTAGACAGACGTGCCCGGATGTGGGGCATCCGAGTGGATGGGGTTTGAGTGTGTCTGTGTGATTATATACGGCTTGTTGCGTTTTCTCCTTCAGTGTGGTGATCCTGAACGATATGCTGTCCATTACCAGTGCAAGTTCCAAGACAGTACAGGCAAGAAGAGTTGGATTATCTGTTTCTTTAGCTTTATTATAGTCCTAATATCTCAGTTGACATAGTTGTAGATGCAATGCCTTTCTCGATAATCAACTTTAATTTACTCACCAATGGTTTGGCTAGATGCTCTAACCTCCATTCCTGATGAGCTAGTGTATCAAGCCGAAACGTCGAGTGGGTAAATTTAAGTTGATTATCGAGAAATTTAAGTTGATTATCGAGAAATTTAGCGATCTGTATTTTCAAAACGTTGACGTTGAATGCATCAAGAGCATTTTCTGATGATTCAAATGCCATCTCCTATTTGTATCACGTTCAGTAGGCATTGTTACAATATTTTCACCAATTTCCCCCCCCCCCCCACTAAATTTAGAGATTTGAGCAGTTACAACTTACAGCTACTACTGGCTTAGCTAGAGCTAACTGCTGCTACAAGCTTGCCAACTAGTGCCATAGCCTGCCAGCTGCTAGAAAACTACTGGCTCGGCGTGCACTGCAAAAATACACACTCAAATGTCCATGGATGCTTAACCTTTCACCTTAAGAAAATCAGATGAGTGGGCACTTGCATCATGAAACTGGCATCCATAATTCTAAGTGAAACACACCAAGTAAGCATTCAAGTTTTCACCTGCAATGAAGTTGGCAAGTTGGACATAGCTAGCTCTAGGTGCGGATTTGCTGGTTGTTTTAATGTCAAACAGTGTCTCTGCACTAGCTATTATTGTTCTTGATCCATAGGTACACTAAAACTTCCAAGATGTGGACTTCAGCTTCAATGAAGTCTGCAAGTGGATCTTGATTGCTCTCCTTCCTCACACTATTTCGACAAAGTCCTTATACTGGGCGCTGGGTCTGTATACTTGGGCTAACTCTGAAGCCTTTATTAGGAGTGCTGACTTGCCAACTGAATGTACTAGTGGCTTGCTAAATAGCTAATCAATGCTGGAAGCTGCTAACCGACTGTGCTAGAGGCACATAGAGAACATTTAGTAATCCGGGAATCAGCTTACCAACTATCCGTTCCCCCCCCCAAGGCTATGCCTTAAAAAAATAAGAAATCAAGGAAAAGAAGTTAAAATATGCCTCCTTCTCAGACTCATTTCACACATTAACCCTGTGTTAGCCTTCTATTAGCGATGTGCGTGTAAATGTGTATGTATGTGTGTGTATTTTATAGTACGTTCAAGAGAAAATTCGTAGCGGTGAGACGTCTGTTTTCGGAACATCCGGTGTTGCATCCACTGCTCTGGAACCTGCTGCTTTTGGCGCTACTTTTATGGGACCTGCTGCTGTTGGAGCCACTGATATGGAACCTGCTGCTGTGGGAGTTACAGCTCTTGCGACAACTGCACAAGAAGAAGCAATCCGGAAATTGGCTGAAGCCACGAAGATGAACTTTGCATATTGTGAAAAGTATGTGATGTGTGAAGGTTGGCTTGTGCTGGTCTTATATAATGCACCATGTACATTGCAAGGGCATTGAGGTGGACCTTAAATGATTGGGTACAGTTCAGGGCCTCATGACTTCTTCCCCATAACTTCCTTGCAGTCGATTTTAGTGTCGAATAATAGATTCCTCTGAGTATTTTAAGAAAAATGTTAAACTATTGCAGTGGGTTGACAGGGTTTCATTTAGAGGGGGGCAGGGGCGGCTTCCCCCACTTGGAACCTTTTTGCCTGGAAATTGTATTATTAAAATTCATTAGGAACTTTGTCACATCTTTAACCATCATTAAAATCCATTTTCCCCTCCAGTTGCCCCCCCCCCCCCCTTGGACAATTTTCTAAATGAAACACTGGTTGATATTGGTATGAGGTCATTGGCAAACGAAATGGTTTGAGATTTGGCTGAACAAGAAATGGTCAACAGAACTGCAGTATTGAGCTAGCTACATGTGCATTTAGTAGTTGCCTTAAAGAGGGTAAAATCACTCGTGTAGTAAAAACCTAGTGATGGGAATATAAGCACACACACACATAGCCATCATATAGAATTGCACAGTACAAGTCACACACTAAATAAAGTGCCCATCTGTTAGTATGCAAGAGCTCAAGTTAATCCCTCACCTCAACTCTGTGATCTGCACTTACGGCATCTTCCAAAAGAAAATTTTTGAGACATAACGTGCTCATCTTGATCTTTCATTTCTCCGGTCTCATGTCGGCTTTTCTTTTATAAAAGCTTTTTAATTGCCCGACTTCTCTGCAAATTCAAGCTACAGTAAGTGATCCTTGCTGATGCTCTATAATTGTAAGCTTGATTATCAAGTTCTACAGCTTCCCAGATGAGGTCGTAGTTCAGGTGTTTAGTTACAAACATTTCACACATCGGTGCAACTGGATGTAGTGTGAAGTCACATGCTCGCATAACCCCGCCCAGTGAACATTATAACCACTAAGACAGGAATCCGTATGCAAGTAGCTCCCTTGATATGGAGCTGAGATTGATGTATACTCTGCCAAATAAAGTACATTGGCAATATTTTGCTGTTCAAATGCATAACACTCACAAGCTGTTTTGGACCATTGTCGGACCTTTAAGACCCTGCTCTTTATCGTGCCAATGACCTTTAGACCCTGCTCTTTATCGTGCCAATGACCTTTAAGTCCCTGCTCTTTATTGTGCCAATGACCTTTAGACCATGCTCTTTATCGTGCCAATGACCTTTAAGACCCTGCTCTTAACTTAATTGTGTCAATGACCTTTAGACCATGCTCTTTATCGTGCCAATAACCTTTAAGACCCTGCTCTTGATTGTGCTCATGACCTTTAGACTTTGCTCCTTATTGCGCCAATGACCTTTAGGACCCTGCTCTTCATCGTGCCAATCACCTTTGAGACCCTGCTCTTAATTGTGCCGATGACCTTTAAGACCCTGCTCTTCATCGTGCCAATCACCTTTGAGACCCTGCTCTTAATTGTGTCAATGACCTTTAAGACCCTGGTCTTAATTGTGCCAATGACCTTTAAGACCCTGCATTTATTGTGCTGATGACCTTTAAGACCCTGCTCTTAATTGTGCCGATGACCTTTAAGACCCTGCTCTTAATTGTGCCAATGACCTTTAAGAACCTGCTCTTAATTGTGCCAATGACCTGCTCTTAATTGTGCCAATGACCTTTTTATTTAATTGTGCCGATGAACTTTAAGACCCTGCTCTTAATTGTGCCAATGACCTTTAAGACCCTGCTTTTATTGTGCCGATGAACTTTAAGACCCTGCATTTATTGTGCTGATGACCTTTAATACCCTGCTCTTGGTTGTACTGTGACCTTTAAGACCTTATCCTTTATTGTCCGATGCCCATAATAGGCATGTAACTCTCTATGCTCCATTTCTAGTCGATATGAAATCGTGGTTGAGGTCATTGAGACGGGTTTACAGGCAAGTGGAGAACCTAGCTTATAATATGATGCAACTTTTGTGTGTGTGTGTGTGTGTAGATGCTTATCTGCAAATAACTGGGACCTGTCTACAGCACTGAGTGTATTTCAAAGTCTCCAGGTTAGTGTTTTCCTCGTCTTCCTCTGCTCCCATTTCCTGCTATCTCTGCTGGTACGGTAAAGGATCATTACTGATACCTATTAGCGCTTTGACGCTACTCTTAAACTCCTAATTAATGTACTTGGTTACGGAGTGTGGTGGTTGCTGGGAGAGCATGAAGGTGGCCCTCCCTTGCATGTGGGATGATTTTGCACCTACCCCAGGCATGCCCCACATGGGCCGATGGATTGGCCCTAGAACTCGTTTTTTAAAATTACTATTCTTAAAATGGGAGACAACGTATTCTATTAAGTGTTAAAAAAATGCGTGGTTACCACTATATAGCTCCATAGATTCTGCAAACTTCATGGTATAGACTTGATATATAGCTCAAAAGATAGGTCTCTCTGTGTGCTCTCTTTAGATACTAAAACATTTCCCCATAGGTATAACTATAGCCAAGTTACTGGAGCTAAAGTGGTGGTACCTAAAAAACCTGAGTGCCTGATTTCTCCGCATAAATATTTGTAGATTGCCAAGTGCTAGAGAGCTGAAATTACACCAGTGGCTAGAGGAAGCTCTACTCTATGCAACGACTGGTTTCATTAGGTGCTAAAACTAAAGTACGTGGTCAAGCGTCCGGTTGGAAAATAAATTTCGTTAAAATTCCATAAAATTTTCTTTTCTGCAACCTCTCTAATACTGTCTCAAGCATCACTATCGTAGTATGCTTGTCATGGGAAAGTGTAGGAGATGGTGTTCTCCTGTGTCCAGGCAACTGCAGTGAAGATGGTCATCTGCTGGTGGTTCCAGTGGCTGCATGCACCTCATCTTACTCCACTCTGCTTGTGTTCTCACTAAAGTCAACCGGCAGCACTATACTCTGTGCACCCGGTGTGGCGTGCATCTGCTTAAACGCATCTGACTGGTTCTCCTTGAAGTAGCAGTGGGCTTGGAAGGCAGGCAGCTTCTGGTTATATTGAAAGAGATGGTAAGGTTTAGACATGCCAGTAACACAAGGTAAATATCATGAAATAATGCATGAGGTTGAATGTTGAGGGGTAAAAAAATCTGAACAGCGAGCTATGGACCAAGTAACAGCTGAACATGTAAAACCAGCAAAGAAAACATGAGCTACTCCTGAGCCACTTAGAGATCAATTAGCTGCTAAATTAAGAAAAAGGCAGCAAAATCAGTGGCAACGCCTCCGTAGCCGCTGTAGTTCAACCAAAAGCATCGTCATATGTCAGGGCGTCAGTCATGTTGCTGTTCTCCTCCTCCACCTTCTCTGACTGGCCCTCGGCATTCCGTATCCATTCCACTTGACCTGGTCACCCAGCAGCAGCTCATGTTCACCTAAGAGTGTTCACACAGTGAGTTTAGACCTCTTTTCCTGGTTGTTGGGCAAACTTGAACATTTGCATCACTTGCCCCACACCGCTGCAAATTGACATAAAACTGCATCACAGTTTAGTCAAATAACTTGTACATACACTACCTACATGCACATCATCTTCTACACTGTTTCCCATGCTAACGTCCACCATGTCACCATCCACAATGGCCCAGGGCTAGTTCCATCCACAATGGCCCAGGGCTAGTTCCATTATTTACTGCAGCATCCACAATCTATATACCAGTATACATATTAACAGTACACGCCAATGCATGAATAACACACATAAGTTTGAATGCTTACCCTAGATCTCTCACGCTTTTCATATGCCATTCTTCTCTGTTTCTTTGGCCGTGGTTCAGCGGCTGCAGACTTCTTCTGAGAGGCAGGCTTGTGGACAAAGTTGGTATGGCATCAGCCTTCAACCGACTGTATTTTCTCCAAGCCCATATCTTGAGACTTTTTTTTTTGGTAGGCTTAAAAAAACACCAGTCTTCAAAGTGCTTGCTGCAGAGTGTGGAGGACCTTTGTGGCTTCCCTTCCCTCCTGGTCCTATTACCTTGTTCAGCTCATTTTCCCCTCAAAACAAGGGAAGTGATGAAGATTGACATCATCCTTTAAAGCTACAGCCAGGAAGCAAATCATTAGTTTGCAGATTTTAGCTACCTATTACCCCAGAAATATTTTTTCTCAGGCTTCTCTGTACCTCTACCTAATATAAAGAAAGTATATATTCATTACAGTTACCCCTTGCATGATCAAGCCCGTTAATTCTTTTGGCATGTACCACCAAGAAAATGCTCTTCGGGTACCATGTCTCTTAGCCAATGGAAACACAAGGGTAGGTCTTCCACGAAGCCACATCAGTACATTCAATAAAGTAGAGAAATCTTTTAAACTACCGTATTCACTTGAATATAAGTCGCAACTTGTATTTATTTCAGCCAAATCAAGTTGCGAATTTCAAGCAATGCACTTGCGCAGTGCCAAGCCAGTCTTGCGATATTGTGCTGATGCAATTTTTTTGGCTGAGTCATTGTGGTTGTGATTGTTTCATTTCAAACATTGAGCTAGGTAGTAGTTGGCTGACAAGAGTTCCTAATCGCTATCGTTATCTACAATGAATTCGTTATGTTCGATCTGTTCTTCATCCTCTTCGTCCAGAGAAGCAAATGGATCTTCTCCACCGCTGTCACTTCCCAACAGTTGGCGAGTAGCTTGTGTAATGGCTGGGATAGTTAAAGCTGCTACTTTATCATCTTTGAGGCAGTGAATTTCCCCATCTTCAGACTCGTCCACCTTCACAGTGATGCCACAAGCACAGAATGATTTCTTGATCAACTCGGCAGACAAGCTATCTTAGCTAATGATAAACGACTGTGCGTGTGCGAGAACGGTGGTATAATTAACTTCGGGTGCTACATTTGGAGTGCAGCTTTCAGAGCGACTTCTATTCAGTGTGCGACTTATATTCGAGTGAATACGGTATGTAGGACTCCTTGTTCTACCCAAAGAGCAATGGCAGTAATATAATTGATAGTGGCTATTGTGGCTGTGTATATATGAACAAAAGCTCCACAGGAAATTACCCGATCGGTATAGTTTCTTTTGGCCAAATTGTACGTGCATCGTAACAATTTCTTCACGGCAATACGACTCACCTCGTCTTCTTGCGACGGAGTGTACCTTGTCAGTCAGTAATCGTACCTTAGGAATGCTCATGTCTAAAGCTAGTAAACATGCCTCCTTGGGCCAGGTGGACCTCGCATGCTCTTGCACTTTCTCCGTGGCTCTAAACGTCTCGTGTACCCAACTTCCTCGAACTTGAGAAGGAGTACTCCTCACAGGTTGTGCAGCGTACCCCACCATTTGCTGCACCGTGATGAGCACCAAGGAGAGTGATGTAACAAACGTGAATTGGTAGACATTCTTTTCTTTGATTGCTTGACTTGTTCCTGTACGTTTTTTCCAGCGTCTTCCTTTTTGTGGGAGTTGGTCCATTTCCGTGTCAGCCAAACACTCCTTGTTGTCAGATTCTTCATCAGGAACTGCGGCAGTTTGAGAGTCATTCCTTGAACTAATGGAGCAATCAGATATTGTTTTTACAAAATAATTTCTTGGATCCGCTTTGAGTTCTGAACGATTGGCATCCGTTGCATCCATGCCGAATTCGAATTAATATAGTGTGCATTAATATGCATCATTTGTCCGCCTCGATGGGTGGTTTGAGTTGAACTGGAGCAATAAATTGCAGCATTTACCCAACTATGCAAGTATGTGTTAAAAATGAATTGCATTCACTCATGTCTTCTTTATGGCTGCAAATTGGACCTTCGAGGAGACCAGGACACTTTTCCGTTTCAAATTGGATTTTTGTGTTATAAGCTCATGACGACGACCATCTTTCATGGTGGCCGATGTGAGCGCTGGTGCGAGTGCAGCCCAATGTGGCTCTGATACTGCTACCGGCAGGTTGGGCAGATGTATAAAGAGGGTGGAAGATTGGCTGCCCTCGGACGGACGTCGGCGCTCTCTTTGTTCTTCGTAAATCCTTGTTCTTTCAGCTTCAAAGGAGTCGACAGCTTGATGACACGCGCTTCTCCACACTGTTCTGTCTTCCGTCAATGCTTCCATACAGGAAGTGGGAATGTTACACTTCTTCAGGGCAGCATGCATACATGTGATCTTTATAGGGTTTTCTTTGGCATCATGATGAGTGGTTGCCTTGAGTCTGCTGTCCGTATGGAATTTTGTGGGAGATGCAGTTGGGGGACATGCGGACAATGTGTCCCAGCTAGCGAAGCTTTTTTTTTAGCATCATGACTTCGCTATTCATAGCTAGGGAACTGTTGCTTTGTTTGTGCCTCCTGCGTCTGAACTTCTGAAGTTCATGCAATCACAGCCTTCGTTGCACTCTGCTCTCGCCTTTCTCCTCTGCACCAATGTTTACTACGCAGCTGTAGGTAGCCAATCAGCAAGGAAAGAATACCAGCAACAAAATCCATCTCAACTTACTCGTGGTATTGAGAGGCGTGGTTAATTGATTTTCCTCCAGACTTTTATTTCAGTGCTAGTGTGGATGCAACGAACGATCATCGAATTGTTCGTCAGGTCCTGGTGTGCTTCAATGCACATCAGGTTTGGTGCAGTGTGGACAGAACTTCTAAAAACGTGCTTTATAGCTTCCATGTGAGATAGAGTCTCCACGGCATTTAATTTTATTGCCACTCGTGTAGTAAGAACATGTAGCAATTAACACGTTCCATCCCCACCCACACCAAACAATATCCCCAACTGCATAGGAGATGCAGGGACAATGTTGTGGGGCCTTAATTTTTTTCCTTCCCCCCCTTTTTTTTGGTCTTTTGTGGTCCTTTAACCCTTTTGCTGTCGATTTCCCCCCAAAATACAGTCGATTTTTCTGAATTAATTTAGGCCAATTTTGGTACTTCTACTTAAAAATGTCATGGAGGAGAGAAAAGTCAATTGTTATCAATTAAGGGGGTAGTAAACCATTTTTCTGAAGATCTGTGTTCCAAATTTGTATCGTTCATAACTTTTTTGTTTTTCATCCTTTACAGATACTTTTTAGATCAAAAGAAAGACTGGTTCAATAGCTTTAAAATGACATATTACATGAAGGCTACTAATGATTTTTCATGTTTGTACATTTGCCACAGATAGACTCCCTTAGAACCTTACCCTTGTCACTCGACAAAAATCTTAAAAATCACAGATTGTCAGTGACCACTTCCCATTCACAGTTTGTGTAACATAGCCACATACGTAAAGTATGATAGAGACAGTTTTGCCACAATGTACTTGGAAGTGATTTGGGAGGTCAATGAAAATTCGTAATGAAAAAGCATGAAATCCGTGTCGAACATCAATGCATAACTCAAGACCAGTACACAAAATAAGAAAAAGGATTCTATCAAACTTTAGAGCATAGAAAGAGCTATAAAATGGTATATTATGGAATTGTTCTAGATAAATATTCACCGAGAGAGATTTTTTGAAAGTCCAAAAACACACCTTTTTTATAATACTCATAATACAGCTTTGAAGGGGAGACAGTTGCATTTTGGGGGGGGAATGACCCACATGCTTTTTTTGTGTGTGATAACCACTTTATAACTCCATAGATTCCGTAAACTTCATGGTATGGACTTGATATATAGCTCAAAAGATAGGTCTCTCTATGTGCTCTCTGTTGATACTAAAATATTTTTCACAGGTATAACTATAGCCAAGTTAGGGGAGCTACAAGTGGAGGGACCTAAAAACTTGAATGCCCACATAAATAACTCCAGATTGCCAAGTGCTAAAAATTTAAAATTAGCACGGGTGGCTAGAGGAAGCCCTACTCTATGTAATGAGTGTTTTTATTAGGCGTTAAAATTTAAGTACGCAGTCAAGCGCGCGGGTAGAAAATGAATTTCTTTAAAAATCCATAAAACTCATTTTCCACCCGAGCGCTTGACCACGTACTTAAATTTTAACGCCTAATGAAAACACTCATTACATAGAGTAGGGCTTCCTCTAGCCACCCGTGCTAATTTTAAATTTTTAGCACTTAGCAATCTGGAGTTATTTATGTGGAGGTTGCAGGATTCAGGTTTTTAGGTCCCTCCACTTTAGGTCTAGTAACTTGCCTATAGTTATACCTATGAAAAATATTTTAGTATCAAAAGAGAGCACACAGAGAGACCTATCTTTTGAGCTAATATCAAGTCCATACCATGAAGTTTGCAGAATCTACGGAGCTCTAAAGTGGTAACCATAAGTTTTGGGGGGGAAACAGACATCATTTACACACCCCATGCAGTACAGGTGTGTACAAAATGCATGCATGAAATCCTCCATAACTTTTTTTCTGAACCAGAACAGCCTTCCAAGTTTTTTACACAGGTCATGCAGAGCTATAGGTAGGATATAAAAGGAAGAATTTTTTTAAAGAAAATTTTCAGAAAAATGGTTTACTACCACCTAAGTGAACTTTTCTTGTCAGTAAACATACAAAGCTACAAAAACATGCTGAAAAAAATTCAATCACTGGGATCAAAAAGGCAAAAATGCAAAAAAGCAATTTTTTTACCTATTAGCCCCTAGAAATAGGAAAATAGCACTTGTAATGAGCTGTGCTTCCAATATGTTATGACCCTGTAGGTAGAGAGTGCCAGGGGGGAAAATCGGCCCTTTTGAACTGTTTGGGGGGCCTGTGGCCCTTTTTGGCCCAACCCCCTTTTTCTAGAGAATATGTTCAAGATATTATATGGAGGCCCTAAATCTAGTTCTGAAAAGCAGAATGTGAATTAGGAATACGAATTAGGGCCTTACGTACCCAGAACTGTCTCTATCACGTTCGTCGTCACTTTCCAAATCGGTGAAGACTGCCGCAGAGCTTGCTACGGAGTTCCATCTGGCGAGAAGTTGAAAAAATACTGCCGCCGCTACGGCAGCATTGGCAAGCAACAGAAAATTTCCAATGCCGCCGTGGGGGGTGGCATTGGCAGTGAAAGAGTTAAGTTCCACTTAAGACTTCGGTCGAACGTGAAGTTTATGTATAGTCTCTATAAACTTTTCTAGTGAGGATTATTTTTAGTGTATACATAATACATGTACATATATATTGTCTTCCTCATGCATGTTTCAGGTATGGAAGCTGGTCCCTGTTTAATTGTGTTGCATATTTTGTTCTTGCTCGTCTCTAGGTACAAGGCCAGATTCCACAAGAGGCATTTCTGTAAACAAGTCCAAATCGACAAGTTGGTTGCTTGTTTTACTGGAAAATAGTTTTGGAAATCTTTGTGGTTACAGATACCTTTAGTGCTACGTACTTAGGACTGAAATTCCATCTCTTACATCTCTTACTTTTACCCACTGCTTATAATTGTTGTGCAAAATATATAAAATAACATGAGTGTTATTATAATGACCGGGTATGTTAGTGTGTTTCTTTTTTACAGTTTATTTCTTCTATAGAACATGTATATATAGAACATGTATATATATATAGAACATGTATATATATAGAACATGTATATATATAGAACATGTATATATAGAACATGTATATATATAGAACATGTATATATAGAACATGTATATATAGAACATGTATATATATAATATTCTACACATCATTTGAAGATAGTATTCTCAATGGACTAATCGGTTCACATCGGCTGCGTAGCATGACTTGGTTTGGTCACATTTTTGATACGTATGATCTTTATGCATTTCTGAACATGTAACTAGCTTGATTGTATCATATGGTAGATGTATGTAAGTTATGCTTGTGTTGGAGAAAACAAACAAATGTGTGTGTGTGTGTATAGCTATATATATGATCCTTGAACTCTCAGTTGACATAACAATAACCTTCTCAATAATCAACTTGGAATTGTATTCTCTTGACGTTTCGGGCTCAAGCCTTCATCAGGAACAGTTGACGGCTAGAGCGTCTAGTCGAAACGTCGAGAGAATACAATTTCTAGTTGATTCGGTTATTGTAGTGATACTTGTGAAGATGAATTTTAAAGGATTTTTTTCACAGTCCCTTCTTATTTTTGTTGCCTACTTGAACTAAGTGTTCAAGGCATGCCAGGTATCTTTATGTAGATATATCATCTGAAACCACCATTTAGGCAGCTAAGAATCTGCCAATGTGAAATTCAGCCGAGATACAATTTTCTTTTGTCCTTGGGAGGGAGGAAGGGGGGGGTGGAGGTTTCAATTTTAAAAAGGGGGTCAAACCAATATATCTGACTACACACCAAATATCATATTGAGACAGGCTTGAAGTGGTGCTCTAGCCTTAACTGAAACATTGAGAAACAATTTAAGCCAATTATTTTTGCTATTTTGGAATTTTTGGAATGAAATGTGGAATGAAATATGTAACTCGTTTACCTGGGTCAAAGAAATTGGACTCGGTCATGATATCATCAGTTGTGTATAAAAATTCCCTGCAGCTGTGGTAAAGTGTAAGTTGGTGAACTAGAGACATGAATCACGGACATAACAATGCATGCACAAAGGGAGAATTTGAGAAGGGTAGAGCAAATTAGCTGATTTGAGTTTTCATTGATAGAATGTTGAATCCTACGAATAATATTAATTTCATGTTTTTACCGATTTAACAGCATCTTTTTCGTCCATTTTTTCATATATAGAAAGAAATTGATATGGAGTGTAGATTTAATTTCGGTGTCAATTTTGGATGTCAAGTTTCAGATGTCAAGAAATAGTAAATAAAATTATTATGTGGACAAAATACCTTACAGTTCATCTGTATGTGCTTGCAAGTCCTGGAGGACTGGCTTGAAGATGGTGGATGGACAAATGCTCTGGTACAGGCTGAGATAGAGAGTCCCAACACTGCAGATTCTTTCATCCATGCCAGCCACGTAACCAAGACTTGCCATGCCAACCAAGTTACAGCTGCTAGCTACTACACCAGGTCTGCAAAGAGAACTGCACATCTAAAGCAGCCTATGTAACAATTGAGGCATGATGCCTATGGCAAATCAGCAAAAGTGTGCACTTCGACTAGTGACTAAAAACTCGAGTTCCTCATGCCCTTGTACATCAGATCACTGAAGGAGGGCAACTCTCAGCACCATGAGGAACCTGCATAGCTCCTACTCTGGATGTTTGCTCCTCTAGGTCTAGGTGACTCTCACAGTATGTGCATGATATGATGGTCCTCTCTGAGCAACACCCAGCAATCGTGGAACAATTTAGAGGTGGGAAGTTCCTTATGCATAAAACAAGGATCAAGTTCTCGGCAATAGCAATTTACTACTACTGCCATTAACAGAGCAATGAAGGATTTGGCGGAGCAGTTGGCGTGACAGAGAATCCTGCGGCACTACAATGTTAGATGGTGTCTGGTCCAGATATTTCCAGAATGACTACAGAATTCAAGAACGTAAACTCTCTACCAAGTGAATACTGTCGCAAAGAGGAGCAGCATTCAGCAGTGCAAGAAGCCTTCGTGAAACACATTAGGCCCTCACAGTAGTGATCAAAAAGATGCGGAACCCATTTCTTGAAGAGAGCCAGGATCTTCTGGTGCTTAACTCCAAAGATATCATGGATGTGTCTCTTACCAGAGACAGTGACGAAGATGAAGTCTTTGGGTGCTGAACAGTATAAAACCTTAGGAAGAACAGAAGATAGGGTAGGAAATCAGGAAACGGGTTGTTCCATCCACTGCAATTCAAAAGCACTGGACAGACTTCCTGTGTATTGATGAGAAAAATCCCGAACTGTTCGGTTTCTCTCCCAGCAAGTGACTTGCATGCCAATGGATGGTGGAAAAGAAGTTTACACAACTCGTGGGAAGATGGAGCTTTGCTCTCCTGCCAGTCAGACTTGAACATCACTCCATGTTCTTACCAGGAAAAAGACCTTATTTACAAAAATGATATTTACTGTAGGTAAAATTTGTTTATAGCAAGTGTTTGTCAGAAAAAATATTTCAGAGTAAAATATTAGGATATTGGTTAAGGGGGTCCACTACCCCAAAACATTTTTTTTTGTTTTTTTTGTTTTTTCTCCAAAATAATTATGATGACATGCAAGATGCTGCCTTCCAAATTGGAGAAGATTTGAATGCTCCATTCTGGACTTATATTAACTTGAATACTCCCGATTTGCGAAGAAGACGCTTCACGTAATAGTGAGTTTCAATGGCCGCGGAGACCGACAAGTGAAGCAAACCAGTGATTCTGTTCATCCCCCTAGGAAGCAGCCTATATAGGGCAGACCAAACTTCCCCTCCCTATTCTTGGTATGTATATGTATACCACTTTTGGTGTTTTTTTAATGGTATGATCAGTTCAACCATTGAAATATTATACTAGTGCCTGTCCCGAAAAAAATTGCTTTTTTGGGCCAAGGACGGCTTCATATTTGGAGTAACCAGACAAAATTATATACATTCTGTTTCCTCTCAATGAGAGCTATATACAAGATGACATTCTCTGTTTTTAATTTTAAGCAAGTATGATGTCAACAGGTACAAAAAACAATGAAAATGCTACCAAGAAATTGCAATAGTTTTTAAAATCCATGATCACACTATTTAAAAAAAAAAACTCGATGTTATATTGTGTTTCATACTTTGTAATTTCCCCTGTGGTAAGTTGTGAAATCCCAAAGTAAACTAGTCTCCAAATATGACCATCCTCGTGAAATCTTAAATGTTCACTAAGTCTGGATCAGTTGTAGCTGGGTAGCTGGCACAGGTAGGTCTGTGTATAGGTACACAACATATAATTTGAAATAAAAATTCTGAAGCAGAAAGAAGTTGTGGTTTTTTAGTTTTTTTATGGGTAGTGGACCCCCTTAAGGGGGGGTGGGCTTCAACCTTTTTTTCTCGTTTAAAAAAAATAAATGTTGTAAGCATCTATATATATATATACAGACATTTCCAAAGTTTTAGAGCATCCATTTCAAAGTTATGGTGCTTTTTGTCCATGCAATTTCACTCATCTCGATTCAAAATTGGAAGAGATGCATACAGGTTCAACCCAAACATTTCATTGTCTACTGCAATTTAATCATGAAAAATCTTTGGCAAACATAACTTTGTCACAATTAACTTTGTCACAATTAAACCAAAAAAATATTTGTTGGTGTCATTTGAAAGCTCTTTGTGTGCTCTGTAATTTGAGCGAATAGATATATATATATATAAAAAATAGCATTGCCAAGTTATGGTCATTAGAAGAGATGATCTTTTGGGGTTAATGAAGGTCAATTACAACTGACCAACAGTCGTGCACAAGACAAATTGGTTTCGCTCAAATTACAGCCAAGTGTTTCAGGAAGCCACAAAACAAATGTGAGTGCAAGATCTTCTAGTGGTGTTGAGTTAGGTCTGCCAAACGCTTGAGTGGTAGGGGTCTTGGTCTGTCACTTGTATCTTCTAATAAAATGTGTCTATATATATAGACATTTCAGATACCATTGGAAAGAAGACGGAATAAGGAATAAGCAACACTTTGATAACAAAATTATCTGCATAGTATAAAGGGGGGGAAAGTTATGGGAATTACAAAGAGGACAAACGTTTTTTTGTTAAAAAGGTGAAGCCCCCCCCCCAAAAGGGGGGACCATAAGGGGGGACTATACGTCAAAAACTAGACCTTTTCCCCCCCTCCTTTTTGTACTTACAATTTGTCCATGTATATAACAGATCAAGAAACTACAACGAGAACACATCTTGCATGATATTTTCCCTAACTTGGACTATATTTTTCTCATTTTTTCAAAAAAATATTGTCGTAACCGTAAAGCTCATAACTTTTCTACAAAGTGGTATATCACTGGATAGCTCTTCTAATTATCTGTTTAATGTACGTGACAATTTTTTATTACAAGAAGGAAGAAAGAAGGGGGAAAAAATTAAAAAATGACACTATTAATAAACCTCTCAAAATAGACGAACAATAAATAGAGACGGACAAACATAAAAATAACAAAAAAATTTAAAAAAAATTACTAACAAGGAATAACAAAGGAATAACAAGGAAAAAATGGTTTATTTAAAAACCAAAAACTGCCCACAAAAAAAATTAAGCAAGAATTTACTAATATAGACCACAAACATTTATAGGTTCCTTTGTCTCTTCTAACGAATTCAAAATAATTATAATACAGATGTTCAGAATTCTGCATGAGGAACAGGGACAGATGTAGTGAAAGAACACGAGCCCTTTGAATCAAAACACTATGAATCATACATTGATAAATGCCGCTTGATGGTGATGGTGGGTAGGTTTGAAGTTGTGTCTATAGGGGGCAGGGCGTTCCACAGGTGGACTATGTAGTTGATGTATGAGAGTGATGACATAATTTATAGGCAGATGTTGATCTGGTTTTTGTCACGGTACGGAACAACAGGTAGTCATGTATATCTACTGGATCTTTTAAACACTTGACAAGAAAAAAAATGTCATGCAACTCCAACCAGAACATAAACGGACAGAGGATTGAGAGTGACTAATCTACTTTTGTAGTCTGAGGAGCGATCATTCAATATGTACTTAGAGGCTCTATGCTCAACTCTTGTTGCAATAGCTTTTATGTCTTTTAATCGGACATGTCCTACAGACAAGAGTACAAAAGGATGGTTATGATCTCACTAGAGCAATATAGAATAGCTTCTTAGTGGTGGTGTTTAGAGTGAGGTTGCAAGATGTTTCTTCTGGTCAAATTCAGAGTGGTATTCCTGCAATTTTTGCTGATATGCTCCGACTGTGAGAGATTTGACGTGACGGCAAAGAAACCCCCCACTCCTCCACCCTCCCATGTGTTAATCTAGTTCGCTTTTCAATTCTCTCACTCACACTTTCACAGTCATGTGTTCAGCGATTGCAGATTTATATTAGCACACTTTTTACAGGCATCTTGGTGTTTCATTCTCCAGTCTTCTGGTCTTCCCTATGCATAGTTTCCAAGGTTGTTGTGGGCAAATGCTGATCATCCTGTCTCAAACTACATAATTGATCAAACAACTCTTGGGCTAATTTTTTATATCACATCAAAGGAGAAACTGATTAAAAACAAATTGTCAACATGGTAAACTATATGCCGAGAAAAATTATCATGGCAGAGCAAAATTACTGAGAATAAGTGTATGTACTACTCGGAGATCCACTATGATCAGCATTATATCTCATGGCTGCTTTTTTGTTGCATTTTCTATATAGCAGTGTCTTACACGGTTCAACCAGTCAGAGTATATAGTTGAAGCAGTTTACTTTGCATGACAAGGTTGATGGGAGTGATGTTTGGTTGGATGGGCTAGCTTGAAATTTTGTTTCATACTTGACAACCTTCGGGAAGATCTGTTCTTCTCTGTGGGGTAATAGCAGTATGGACTTCACCATTTCAAAAAATTAATTAAAGTGGAGATCATCACAGCCCTTAACCCTCTCACTGGCATAAGCGACTTAAGTCGCGAAAACGGATTAACCGCGACGAAACAATTCATAAAAAATTAACCGTTTGCGGTATTAACTTCAAAAATTGTACGAATATGCCCAAAGCATGCCTCTAATATACCCCTGAATATCAGGAAAATACGGAATGAGGAAAGGGAAGTAAACATGCCAGCAAACATCACTTCCGGTTAATTCCCGGTCTCGAAGAAGAAATGGCGACTTGCTTTAGAGTAGAGACGAAGCGTTAGACTTCCTATTTGAGGATGACTTCGGCCTGTCCGAGATTGACATTAGTGAAGGAGAGGAAGAAAGTGCCTGTGCTTACCTGGGAAGTGGCGTAGTTGACAGTGATGCTATGGTAGCTATAACAGAAGCTGTTGGCACCGACCACGAAGCAAGTTTTCTAAGTATAGATCGCCCTACTCTGCCAAGCGAAGCTTCAGACGATAGCGATGGTCATGAAGACTTCCCCCAAGGTAAGAATAGATAAGAGTTGTATAGTAAAGCCTAGTAACTAGCATAATAATAACAACTATTTCTCCTGGGAAGGTAGTTTCACTCATGGAGCTGGAGGAGGAGGATGAGGAAGCAGCAGAGGAGAAGACAGGGTTGGAGGAGAGGTTATTTTACAAACAGTTGTTGTTGTTGACCAAAAGTTGACCAGCTAACATTGCTGGTTTCATGTGTAATATGAAATTGAGATGATATAAACCCGATATAAACCCTTTTATTTTACTTCCTGTCTCTTATAACAATATTCACATTTCTGTGGTTTGTTGCTAAGCAACAAAAATTTAACATAACGTCCCTTCATGCATCAGCTATCACCTGATATATAGTTGTTCGGTACTTGTCTTCATAAGGTCCTCTATAAAAAATATTATGTGAAATTGTGTCAATTTTTGTAAAATGTCCTCCGTAAATCTGCCAGTGAAAGGGTTAAGATTACCCATGTAAACTACATTTAAAAATAGTCAATAACTGAGAGCGAGTGAACTGGTCAAGTCCATTCCTCCAATTTTGTTTTCAGTGAGAGAACGTTCTCGACCAAAAATAGGTGGGATTCAAAGTATGCAAGTGTGGCGTCAATCAAACTGTTTTGTTTCAATACCGGGGCATGTATTGGTGGTTGAGACATAGCATGTTTATAAGCTTCAATCATAAAGTGCTCAGTGCGTGGCAAAAAGTCTTGTGAAGTCATTGTTGATTGCGTGAGAAACAAATCATTACTCGGAGGAAATGAAATTGTCTTGGTTATCAACATTAAAACTTGCCAGATCTCCATTAGTCAGCACCTCTGCGTTCAAAAATCGCCCAGAAGCTTGTGTACAAATCAATCATTTGAGTTTTAGTTCAAGTTCATAAACATAGGCAAAATGGACTGAAGACACAGTAAGTACACCTCTGTAAGAGGATCAGCAAGTATGCTTGTAATCATATTAGATGCATTTCTGAGTTCTGGCTGATTGGCAAAATAGGACCTCAAACTGGGTACTGTATACATAGTTGATGCAGACTTTCTTGCTTAGGCAGTGAGTAGCCCCAAACTTCAAGATTTTGCAGTAGTCTTGATCACAAAATTGCAATTCTCCTTCAGTAATGCTTGTCACTTGGTGGCTGCCAAAAAAGTACATGTCAACAACTCCATGCTCTATACGTACCTACTCCCGAAAATCATTACTACATCACTATTTTCAATAGCAGCGTCTTAATTTTGGCATCTTTTTTTCTCTGATGTGATTGCTGAATACTATAATCCTCACACAAGTCGTGGCTGCCTCCATTTAATTCCGTCTCTGCAACAAGATCTGCCACAAAAATATATTACAATAACCTTCTTAATAATCAACTTAAAATTGTATTCTCTCGACATTATATATAATGGAAAGAATGTTTGTTGAAGGATATTAGCAAAGAGTGGTGAAGAATGGTAAATCTTTGGGTTAGGATAAGGGTGAGACAAGATACAAATTGCTGGGATGATGGATGCATTAAGACAGCAAACCATCGTTTTCTGTCTCCTTATAATTGGTTAGAGACAAAACAGATATGTGATCTATTTCTGCAGAGTTCTCCTAGACCACTTTTCTTGACCACTTTTCTTAAACCAGTAAAAATTCACCTTTTCCATTCACTTAAGCCGTTCTCACTAAAGCTCTCCTCACTACTAGCAGTGGAGTCTAATCCTCCATTCCTATCCATCTCAAACTTCACACCCAACTTGTCCCTTCACAATTCCAACGGTGCATAATCACTCAACTTGGTGTCTTTATGGAGTCTGATGCTCTGAAGATACAACAACCAGAAGGTTCTAAAAACTCATGGTGGTGGTCAACATGCTTGTTGCTGCACTGTATCGGCAGTGGGCCACTTAAATCTTGCTCCCAGTACAAATGCTTTTTGCTTTTTCTAACATAAAAAAAAATGAGACACAATGAATTTCTCATAATCAACTTCACTTGATGTTTTGGCTAGATGCTCGAGCCTTCAAGAGAAAACCATGTATATATATATAATTATATGACAAAATAAAAATGCCATTATAACATTATGAAAATGTTACCAAAAACCATAGCATGAATCCAGACCACCATTTTTTCAACTGAGAGTTTTCTGAGAAATTATAGTAGTAGTAGTAGTAGTAGTAGTAGTAGTAGTAGTAGTATACAGTAATGTAATAATAATAATAATAATAATAATAATAATAATAACAACAACAACAACAATAGTAATAGTACTAATAATAACAACAACAATAACAATAGTAGTTTTAATAACAGCAGCAACAACAATAACAATAGTGGTATCAACAACAACAATAATAACAACAATTTTAATTAAAAAATAACAACAATAGTAATAAAAATACCAACAACAATAATAGTAGTAGTAATAATAGTAGTAATAATAATAATAATAATAATAATAATAATAATAATAATAATAATAATAATAATAATAATAATAATAATAATAATAATAAATTTAAAAAAAACCCAACAACAACAATAACAATAACAATAATAATAATAATAATTGCAACATAATAATAATCTCGCAATAAACTTTCAGTTGACATACCTATTACAGATATATTACAGATATATAGACACTGAAAATAGCAGTCGAAACTGAGTTTGTAGGATGATTTCACTTCACATTCCAACCTGTAGTTCCAAGAGAAAAACCTGGATTGAAAGCATATTGAATGGGCTACATTTGGGTATATAAATCAGGACCATAACATGAACATGTGCAAAGGTAATAATGAAACCCTGTGGTCAGCCGTGGTCAAGCCTTCTATATACCTCCTCGATTAATGGTAGAGCTATTATTATTATTATCTACATACAGCTTACATACAAGAAAAAATAATTAGAGAGACCAAATTTCAAGTTGATTATTGATGTCACTGTAACTAATAACAACACAACAACAATGATAATAATAAATAACCGTAATAATAATAACATTTATATATTATATATTATTTTATTAAATAAAAAAACAAAAAAACATTAACTGTACTTGCAGAGTGCGTAACCATCCAGTAGGACAGGGATAAAGGTTGTACAAAGTCCAGCTATTATGTTCATTGACAAGAACTCCTACATTGAAATCTGCAGCACTACAGTTTTTCGTGTAAGCTGTATGTATAAAATTCTACTTTGAGCAATCACTTGGCTTATTATACCAGCTATTTTTAGAACTAGGCCGTATAAACCTGAATGGGGGACAAATTTTTTCTGTTTCCCTACCCGCATTCACAAGCAAGCTAGACAAATTTCGCCCCCTTCCCTTTCCCTGTGAAATACTTTTGTGAAACAGTGTTTGTGTGATTGTTGCCTCGGTGGATCAATAGCAAGAGTCTTGAATTACAAGCATCTTTGTGAAAATTTCAAGCTGAATACACCTACTGAAAAAATCCCATACCTCGCACACTGATGGTGGTCAGGAGAAAAATGTCATGCGAAGATGGCGGAAGACACAGGATTTATTGAGAAACGTCACACCCCACCCTTCGCTAGCCCTCAGAAAGGTGTTAACTGCTGCATGTTTGTTGAGTAGCCGTACACCTGCTATATATAGATATGCAATCTCATTATGATGACCTTTCTCTTCATTAGAAACCTATTGTGAAAACTGATGTTTAAATGTATCGTATCGGCCATACCTCAGTCTCAACCTACTTCAATATTGACTACACCCATTTCCACACATCAGCCTCAACCTACATCAGTATCGACCACACCCACTTCCACACCCCATCCTCAACCTTATCAGTATTGACCACACCCTAGCCTCGACCTACATCAATATCAACCACACCCACTTCCACACCACAGCCTCAACCTTCAATTAGTATTAACCACACCCACATCTCAACCGACATCAGTATGGACCACACCCACTTCCAAACCCCAGCCCCAACTCGATCTTATACAGACTCAACAACAAATCCAACCATCACCCTATTTCATTCCTTCCACTGCCACCTCCTCACCCTCGCCATCCTCTTCTTCCACACAGACATTGCATCCAGTTAGGTCCACAAACCTAGTAGTCACCCCTATCATTTACCCATTCTCATCCTCCATAGGACCTACAGTTCCTATTCTGGAGTCACCACTGGAGTGATTAGAACTTTTTTTAACACCTAACATATTGGAAGAGAGAGTAGATCAAATTTCAACAGCAGTGCCAGGTTGTCTCCTTCATCTAGGCACTGCTCCTGAACACTGTCATAAGCAGCGGAACATGATTGCAACATGTATATACCTGGCAGTCAGCATCTAGGTCTCCACAATCCTTGACAAGGATTTCAGATCAGTGACAAAATTGTCAAAAGTCCCTGTATCAGTCTTTTGTCCAATTTAAAACTTGCTCTGATCTAGTTCTTTCGTGGTGCTGTGTGCTATTATTCTGTTATGTATCAGTGAACTGATGATCAAGTTCTCGTGCATTTCTCTACCACCCTCCCCAACATCAAGTAGCCATTGCACACACAGTTCTATCGCTATACACAGTTAGGTTCTCTTTTACTTCTGATCCCACCTCTGACAGCATGTTTGATACCAAGAAAACAATTCTAATTTCAATTCCACAATTCCGATCTCCCTGGAACACACCCGAAGATGATTCACACAATTAGTTATTGACGCGGTGATCGGTTAGAGTTAGCGATTACCACTACGTTCGGGAGTTGAGGTTTTCAGAAACTCTCCTATTCCAGGTACGTTTCTACTTCATAGATATTTAAATTTGTGACTGGTCTTGGTTTTGTTAAATCCCTAATATGTATATATACTGCAATTTTTATCTAACTAGCTGCTATCGCTAGGTTATTCTAGAAAATTAGCTTTCATGCTGGTCTGTCAGTTAGGCCGCCGTCATATACGCTCGAGATGGCAAGGAAGGAGGGAGGGAAGGGGTGTGTTGGGGATTACCTGTAATCTGGACACTCCAAGACAGGAATAAAATTATCATAAAATTTTTAAAACATCAAATCTTGTTAGAGCTAGTTGATTATTTTTTGCCAGCTTTTCCACTTCAGTCATCATCAGGTCAACATGCAGCTGGGCTAGAGAAGTATGCCATGATAGTGGGTCATAGACACCATACAGCTGGGTTAGAGAAGTATGCCATGATAGTGGGTCATAAGCATCATGCATCTGGGCTAGTGAAGTATGCCATCATAGTACGGTCATTGACACCATGCAGCTGGGCTAGAAAAGTATGCCATTATAGTGGGTCATTGACATCATGCTAGAGAAGTATGCCATGATAGTGGGTCATAGACACAATGCAGCTGGGCTAGAGAAGTATGCCATGATAGTGGGTCATTGATACCATGCAGCTGGGGTAGAGAAGTATGCCATGATAGTGGGTCATAGACATCATGCAGCTGGGCTAGAGGAGTATGCCATCATAGTACGGTCATAGACACCAGGCAGCTGGGCTAGAGAAGTATGCCATGATAGTGGGTCATAAGCATCATGCATCTGGGCTAGTGAAGTATGCCATCATAGTACGGTCATTGACACCATGCAGCTGGGCTAGAAAAGTATGCCATTATAGTGGGTCATAAGCATCATGCTAGAGAAGTATGCCATGATGGTGGGTCATAGACACCATGCAGCTAGGCTAGAGAAGTATGCCATGATGGTGGGTCATAGACATCATGCATCTGGGCTAGTGAAGTATGCCATCATAGTACGGTCATTGACACCATGCAGCTGGGCTAGAAAAGTATGCCATTATAGTGGGTCATTGACATCATGCTAGAGAAGTATGCCATGATAGTGGGTCATAGACACCATGCAGCTGGGCTAGAGAAGTATGCCATGATAGTGGGTCATAGACATCATGTATCTAGGCTAGAGAAGTATGCCATGATGGTGGGTCATAGACACCATGCAGCTGGGCTAGAGGAGTATGCCATGATGGTGGGTCATAGACACCATGCAGCTGGGCTAGAGAAGTATGCCATGATGGTGGGTCATAGACATCATGTATCTAGGCTAGAGGAGTATGCCATGATGGTGGGTCATAGACATCATGCATCTGGGCTAGTGAAGTATGCCATCATAGTACGGTCATTGACACCAGGCAGCTGGGCTAGAGAAGTATGCCATGATAGTGGGTCATTGATACCATGCAGCTGGGGTAGAGGAGTATGCCATGATGTGGGTCATAGACACCATGCAGCTGGGCTAGACCATGATGGTGGGTCATAGACACCATGCAGCTGGGCTAGACCATGATGGTGGGTCATAGACACCATGCAGCTGGGCTAGACCATGATGGTGGGTCATAGACACCATGCAGCTGGGCTAGACCATGATGGTGGGTCATAGACACCATGCAGCTGGGGTAGCCCATGATGGTGGGTCATAGACATCATGCAGCTGGTCTAGAGAAGTATGCCATGATGGTGGGTCATAGACATCATGCGGTTGAGATAGAGAAACACAATCCTTTTCCTTTTATTAGCACAAGTCTTTTCATTACTAATGATATTCATGCACTACTCAGGACTAAGTGTTCGGAAATCAAAGTTTATTTAAAATCCTGACATTTTTCATACACCACAAAATGTTTTTTAGTTGTAGCTAGCTTAAAAAAAAAAGTAAGCTATACACCTATCCCTGATCTCACTAGCCTAGATCTATAAGCTGGGAAAGGTTTGGTTCTCCTTTGTAGAATGAATTGTTCTTGCACCACAAAATTAGATGATTCATTTAATTTTTTAATTTTTTATAACCAGTGGAGTCATTATATGGAGTCATTATACAAAAAATTGTACACCATTTATAGTTGTGAGCAGATGATAGCATGTGTCATTTTGTCAAGTGTCACTTGGTGATAATCTCTAGTGAGAAGTCAGTTAACCAAATGCTAAAGACCTCCCTATGACAGTGCTGGCTATAACAATGTACTTTTTTAATTTGGCTTCTTTTGTGCATTTGTCCAATGACCCATTATACCAATGAGGGCCAAAATGAGGGCCAAAATGAGGGCCAAAATGCAATGTTAGAAAGTCAACTCTCCATGATATTATGAGGAGCAAAGACAAGCTGAAAACATTCCCACACACTTTAAGGCTCTTCTCAATTCTTGGTATGGAAACTTTTATAAGGCGATGCATTTACTCTTATTGTGATACAGTGTGCAGATAAAAACTAATGGTAGCATTGATGTAAAAAACAAGTTGAAAGTCTTTGACATTTCACCGTTACTATATAATTATAATAGCTGAATAACCTGCTCATACCAGCAAGCTAGATTGTAGATTGGTGAGCGAATGGAATAATTCCACTCGAATGCATTGCATGCATCGTGCAATGCATCACAATGTGCATCCATTTTCTCTTATTGTGAACTGGACTGGGCAATACAACTGACCCATGTGTACCCAGATGAAAGGTGAGTTAATCTCATGCAGTGCAAACATGTTAGAAATGTGTTCTTGTTGTTCTAGCAACAGTACCAAAATTTACTCGTTCTACGTGTGTGTGTGTGTGTGTGTGTGTGTGCATGGGGTGTGTTGTGTGCATATGTGTTTGTTGTGTGTGTGCATGTAGTGTAAAATTACCTCTTTTTTGACCAAACTAAATGTTTCTTCTTATATTAATTAACCTTTTACTAGTGCCTGGCAGTTCCCTCCCTCTTCTTGATAGCCATGGAAGAAATGCTGTATTTGAGCAATAGCTCGGACATAGATTGCGACATCAATGCTACCATTCGCCTGCACTCACAGTGGATACACAAATATATGGGACAATGTGTCGTTGAATTGAAGCAGTATTTTGCTTTGATGATCGGCCTTCTGTCCATTGTGTTCTGGATATTTGCTCAATGGCCGTAAGTCTACATATGTGCAAGAGTAGCCATGCAATCCCAGGGTCATCTATGGATACACTAGCTGGCTAGGACTAGTGCAGTGGCTAATGGATAATGCTCTGGCTAGGGTTTGGGCAGGTATGTAGGACTAAGGCCAGGCTATAGGATTAAGTAGGTACAACTTTGAACTTTGAGCATCCAATTGGGATTGGCCACAGCATCTACACAGTAAACCTAGCTACTGCAATAGACCATATCACTTATGTATTTGATCACCTTTTAGATTATTGACAAGAAATATTTTATGCTCTACTGAGTATGTCTTTGATACTTGTCCCTGCAAATACTATTTTTTGTCTTTTATTGTATTTTTGTTCTTCTCTCTCGTATTTTGGTCAGTGTTCCTTGCATTGGTTACATATATATCGCTAGATGGTGATCCCTTCTTCATTTCAATGCATAATATTATTGAAAATAGATTCTTTCCCCCCTATCATTGAGGATTTACCACTCAGAGATTGGAGGTGTGGTCACTCAGTCATAATTATACTGGTTCCTTAGATACACGATACTAATTTATGACCTTTCGACTGCATATTTTATTTATGTCTAAATGAGCTGTTGTTATTACCTCTCATTTTTTAGGCAGATTGTGATCAATTGCAAAACTGGCCGATCTGATGAAAGTATATCAATCTGGTGCCTGATGCTCTGGTTGATTAGTGACTCTGCCAACTTCATTGGGGCTATCCTTACAAAACAGCTGTTTACACAGGTTCAAATGTGTGTGTGTGTACATAGTATAGGATTTGGTTGAGTCCCACTCGTCGATATGCAGCCATCTAGTTTAATAAGCAGCCATCTAGTAGCTAATAATCAGCCATCTAGTTTAATAAGTAGCCATCTAGTTTAATAAGCAGTCATCTAGTTTAATAAGCAGCCATCTAGTTTATTAAGCAGTCATCTAGTTTAATAAGCAGCTATCTAGTAGCTAATAATCAGCCATCTAGTTTAATAAGCAGTCATCTAGTTTAATAAGTAACCATCTAGTTTAATAAGCATCCATCTAGATAATAAGCAGTCATCTAGTTTAATAAGCAGCTATCTAGTAGCTAATAATCAGCCATCTAGTTTAATAAGCAGTCATCTAGTTTAATAAGTAACCATCTAGTTTAATAAGCATCCATCTAGATAATAAGCAGTCATCTAGTTTAATAAGCAGCCATCTAGTTTATTAAGCAGTCATCTAGTTTAATAAGCAGCCATCTAGTTTAATAAGTAGCCATCTAGTTTAATAAGCAGCCATCTAGTTAATAAGTAACCATCTAGTTTAATAAGAAGCCATCTTGTTGATGGTATGGCCATCATATTAATGGTATGGCCATTTTGATGATAGTGCAGCCATCTTATTGATGGGTATGACCATTTTTAATAATGAAGCACCATTTATTGATCAGCAGCCATCTTGTTGATATATGGCCATTTAAAAAATATATATAGGTGATAGTGCAGCCATCTTGTTGATATGATGTCTTGTTGATATGTGAGATAGCCAGTTCTAGGCACTGGTCCTCTTTACTCCATTAATCTCTCCAAAGATTAATGCAATGATTTAAGGATCATTATTTAAATAGACATCTTAACCTTAATGACATCTTAACCTTAATTAATGCAATGATTTATTTAAATTGGATAGCTTAACCGTAATTTAATGATCATTGTTTCAATTAGACAGCTTAACTTTAATGCAATGATTTAAACATCATTATTTAAATTAGACTCCTTAACCTTAATGAACCTTAATGCAATGATTTAATGGTTGTTATTTAAATTAGACACCTTAACTTTAATTCAATCATTTAATGATCATTGTTTAAATTAGACACCTTACCTTAATTAAGGCACCTTACCTTTTAAGGCAACGATTTAATGGTTGTTATTTAAATTAGATAACCCTTTGCTATTACATCTTGTTTTCCCAGTATTGGTTTACGCTATAGGTGGAGCTTGACAACTATGAGCATATAGTGGCAGGTCATGTATCTTTACTTCATAGAGACAAGAAATTAAATGAGGGCCTCAAGTGGAACCGAAGTTTTTGCAATGAATCTATCATCAATTATATACTCTCTGTGCTATTGATTTCTTATTACATGTATATATATTTAGTAAGTACTCATGGAGTTAGTCTGTTCAGAATATTCCCCTGGCACAAGTTTACATATATGTGCGTGATTATTATGATATCTCTATTATTTTTGCAGATTATCCTTGCAGGCTATTTTATTATGTTGGACCTGATATGCGTGATACAATTCATCGTTCATTTTGTGAAAAACCGTGGTGGACTTCCTGGTATGTACTATGTAAGCCTACTATTATGTTGCAGACCCCCATAAGATACCCCCTGCACTTTGTGGGAATAATCTGCCTGCCATCGCAGTGCCTTTTCCCCAGAGCTTCACAAAATGTGGACTACAGCTATTTTTTTTGTGCAGTCAACAAAACCATGAACCAAAAAGTTGAAATCATAATTAGAGCGAACTTGTTTTACAAATTTTGACTCTGGATTGAGAGGGGTTAATCATTTTAAGTTATTGTGATGGCTGCAAATTTCTAAGGCAGCAGTCATGTGTTTTTGTGACTTTTGTCAAAATTTAAAGTTAGCCTTTATTTAGCTTATACTCTTCCTACAAATCAACTGTCAAGTTTGAAGCAATTGGGATGCACCATTCTGAAGTTATGGGCGATTTTATCCATGTATTTTACTCGCATTCAAAGGAATTTCAAGAAGGATACCTGCTCAGTTTCTGATAAGTAGGATGGAATAATAATTCTGCTTCCCTCCTCCCTCCCTCCAAAAATCATCCATTACTTTTTTCATTATTTGTTGCACATAACAAAATTGATTGAGATGGTCATTCTAGGAGTTTTAATACTTCAAAGTGCACCAAATACTACATGCCTGAATCTATCAATATCAAGATAAGCATTGAATCAAAACTATCTGCTACTACTTGACAAAATTGGATTAATTGTGTCCAAGAGCAAAGGAACTAATGTGAAGACTGCTCTTCGCAGACAGCATATCTACCTTAACACATCCATGGCACTACAGACTAATCATCATCACTGCCAAGGAGCAGCTCATCCTGTGTACTAGCCACAACACTTGTTTTTTTCTTTTTAAGCGAACATGTGCTACATGAAGTAAAGAGCATTTAAACATCAGGCAAGGTTGGTTTTTACAATCAGTGATATTATATATACACTTGTATATATATATATATATATTATTTTATACATAAAATCAGGCTAGAGCAAGGTGAATACATCAGCATGAACATGCTATGGATTTGATAGAGTCAACCACAATAAGGTTTTCTAGTTCTGTGTTAATAATACCTTAAAGAGTTTGTGCTATTATAACTCATAATCTGCAACAACACAACATTGTTACTTATTTTGAAATGTATTTAATAAACCAACTATTCTCAATTGTTGTAGTTTTAAGTATTTATGTATATTATCAATTCATAATTTCTCATCTATCTTTGAAAAGCAACAACCTCACGTTCTTTTATAAGTGCAATATGGAGATGGCTAGCTGTTCTTTGCATTATGAGGCCCAAACTACTCCAGATACTTGGTCTGATTCAATTTGGACCTGTTTCACCCTGATGCAAAGGAGCTTCTCTAAAGGGTGACGTTACAGTAGCTACATGGTCACTCGACCCTGGTGTACTCACTCAGTGTAGGCAACAAGACCATGGAAGAATTCAACAGGAGGTTTAGTAAGAGAGCTCTCCAAATTCAGTGCCAATAAGCCTTAGTGATGCTTCACATCCACTCCAACCGCCCTCAGTATTTTGAGAGAATGTCCATAGGACAGGAAACTATCTGAACTAACACTGCATATCAAGATGAGCGAGGAAGCTATAAAAAGCATCCAGTACTCCCCTGATACCGTTGTAAGGAAACCAAGATGGTTTCAATCGGAGATCACTTCCAAATGTGTCATCCTGAGAAACATAGAAATCTTCTTGAAGCTTGTCAAGTAACAGAAGCTCAGGGCTTCCAACAAGACAATCAATGTTACTGTCTCTATACCTGGAATGCTCATCGATTTTCTTAACTACCATATTTTCATGCTTTTCAACAAGTCACATCTCTGGATGAGTCTATTAACCTTGATGAGCTCATGTGATATCCCTCACCCTTCCCAGCAACCCCCTGATAGTTTCTTCGCTAGACAAACGAAGCCTTCCATGCTAAACTTCCTGCTGAATGAACCTCCCAAGAAGGTGCCATATCCAAGAGATGCAATCCACATCCCAGATGGCATGGCCTCCTTACAATGACCTTCTCAATAATCCACTTAAAATTTTCTCTCTCGACTAGATTCTCTAGCTTTCATCAGGAATTAACTTCGTAATGTCAACTAAGAGTTCATTGAGAGTTTATCTAATAGAAAGTTACTTGATATTGCTGCCAAGAGGACCTTCAAGTTATCCACCGACTGCTATCATGCTGACCATTGGAAGATTGTGCTGTGGTTTCTCATAGAAGTACATCATCAATGGCATAGCCACCAGGAAGCCGGCTGACTTCAAACTTCAAATTATTCCTGACCAATGAAAGTAAGTGATAACTCTGTAAGCTGCTACTCCAGCAGTCTGCAGGAGCAAATTGGTGGTTTCACCACTTGAAAAGTATTGAAAGAAGTTGCCATCACGGATGGGAAGACATCAGCTGGTCACCTCTTGACTCCCATCATCCTGCCCCATCAGCCCCCAGCTCACCCCTTGTTCCTAATTGTCCATCTGTGTGCAGGTACGAGTGTCCTTAATGAAGTGCTGACACATGAGATACATGAGTTGTTCTTTAAAACAAGAGGAGATGACTACCCAGGTCATCCATTACTTCTACAATGCTAATAAACAGGGGTACAAGTTAACTCTGGTGGGTACTCCTGACGTGACAATTTATATCCTGCCTCACAACTCACACTCACAGCCTAAATATCCATCTCATCAGCATGGCTAAGCATTGCTAGATCATTAAATGTAGGAGATGGCTTAGTCAGTGATCTCAAGTACTACACAATGTTACTCAGATTCTATATGTTCTTAAGTAAGAACTGTAAACTTTCAAGGCAAAGGACAAGATGGAACCACTGAATAAGCTCCAGGAGAACCCCAAGTATCACAAAGCATTCAAACCAGTTTGTAATGACTGGATGGTGAAGCCAGAGGTGGTGACAGATGTGGAGACTTGGTCAGCTTGGGACACTTCAATGAATGTGCAAGGCAAAACAATCAGGAAGATGGTGGGAGTTGAAAACCTTACCACCATGTCCAAGTTTGACCTGGCTTACCTTCTACCCTGCAAGATGATCCCATATTGGCAAAGGTTAACCACTCACTTGTCATCAATAAGCCGGCCAACCCTCATTCTAGTGATCCAAGTCCCACAATGGAGCTGACGTTAGTGTTGTTGTTGTGGATTGAGCTTGGTTTACTCATTCATTAACTTGATCGAGAAAGTTGTTGAGAAGGAGGAGGAAGGGAAAATGATTAAGAGATATTAACTATGATGACCTTCTTCTTGGTAATAATAATGATTAGTACATAAAATTCCGGGTGTTACAGGCCAATAGTGCTTGAGTACACAAATACTTGTTGCAGTAATAAGTTTTTGAGTAATTTATTTCTTCTTAGACTCACATAATTAGACCATTTCTTTGCTCTAGTGGTGGCATATCCAATGTTTACTCCCAACTATCCTTAGCCTAGCATTTCTCTAGATTTCACGAAAATGTAATGTTTTCTTTGTTTTGAGGTATCATAGCTGTTTTGGATTGTCAAAAATGACCATCTCAATTGATTCCTTGTGTAAAAGTGTATGAAGAAGTGAGTTCATTGTCTCTGTATGGTTCAAATGATATAGATGTCCTTGATTTATATAAGTTGCACCTGATTAAATCCAAGAGGACCATTTTGGTCTTAAAAAATCAATATTTGTAAACTAGTTACCTTCCATTTAAATCCTGTGGTACCAGGTTGGGGTCTGGGGTGGGTGGGGGGGGGGGGGGGGGGGGGGCATGGGTCAGGGAGGTCTGGACCTCCCATGGGGGACCAGTCATTGGGAAAAAGTGATTCCCCGAAGGAATGGACCAATTTTATAATTAAGGCCAAGAAGATTTTTTTTCAAATTGCTGACGATCCAACTACTAATTTTGCTCCAAAATCTTAAATATGGTCAGAAAGCTGCAGATACTGCTCGAGTGGCACTCTAGGAGCTGAGAGGGAGAATGCCTCCTCTCAGACTCTTCCCACCTTTGCCCCCTATTGGGGACATACAGATCTCCTGTCTGGGCGACTAGCACCGCTCCTGGTATGGGCCTTCTCAACTATGGATTTGGTAGACTTCATAATCATTAGACTCTCAGCTTTGGCTATAGAATTTTTTCCCCACAGACATTCTATTACAATGGAAATACAATAAACAATAGTTGGGGGAAACATTTGGCTCCTTTATTAAGCTTGAACTTCCACACTACCAAAAGCTGAGACGATCCAAGAAGTCAGTATAATCAGCAGTGCCATTTTTAAAACCTGCTTTGGTTCGTCTATTATTTCCCCAATTTTATCACTAAGCTCACCATTTTGGAGCCAAGTCATTCTCTGGGTAGAGTAGAGAGTTTTTTTAATTCTTGGAATCTAGCAGGGTGAGATCAAGTTTGTCCCTTTTATGAGGTTGGACACCTCTGAGAGGGTCAGTTTCTCCAGCTTTATCTAGTTGTTTAATGGGAGAGGCTTAGACAATGAGACAATTGAAAATGTGTGTGCATGTGTTTGTGTATCTATGATCAGCTCTTGTTAGAATTAGTATCTTTGAGCTATTGTACTGAGACTTTTCACATTATAATATATTGGATCATAGGAAGAAGAGAACCGAAGAGGAACTAAAATGTATATAATTAGGACAAGCTATGCCTTAATTCAACTATTTTTTTGAATGCCTCTCATGAATAGCATTCCACATGTACGTGTGCATGTAGTAAACACATGTAGTGTAGTTAAATGTACACTTGTGTGGGTGCAGAGGAGTACGTTGAACAGCAACCTGTGCTGCGAGCTAGTCATTTTTATATTCCATATGGATTTGAAATAGGGACTAATTTATTAGTAATGTGTCATGCAGTAGCTAGCTAGCAGTTTAGAGTACACCTACATTTATGTAGAAGTGTTCATTTAAGCCATGACCATACTAGACCTCTGACCGCTGATGTGATCCAATCCTACCCAATTCCATCCGCATTATCGCTTTTTTTTCCAGGTAAGATCCAATCGTGACTCAGCTGAACCATCACACCTAGTAGTTTGGATACCAATTCTCATGAAAACTTGGATAGAAAGTTCAATTGCTGACCCAGCTTACCATGTCATCTGCTTGAGTGTGTAGGTAGAGACAAAGGATCTGTTGAGAATTATGGAAAGAGGAAGATGTCAAAAGAACAGCTAGATGATCTGTTTAGGAACAAGATGGAGTATTATAGTGTCTAGAGACACACCAAAGATATGAATGTACCTGGCAGCAAAGCAGAATATATGTTAAGAATTTATCCCTGTGGTATAGTAGCTATTGCCATGCAATTCTTAACCTAGCTAGCTATAATTGACTATTACAAAACAGTCCTTCAATAGTTCCCCCCCCCCCCCCCCCCAAGAAAGCTAACAAGAGGTGGAGGCAAACTATTGAAAGGGAGTGAAATGGATAATGACCATGTTGGTGTTGGGATGAAGATAGCAAGCAGCAGTAGGTCATCCCATCCCAGCAATCTCCCCTTTCACCTCTACTATATCAATCTCCAATGAGCGCTCCCTCCCCTCCCCTTCATCTTAATTCATATCAATTTTCAACAACTCCCTCAATATTAAAACCATGATATCAGAATTTGGAGAACCCCCCCCCCCCCCCCCCAACACACACAAAAAGCACTAGTTATCACAAAGCTATACTAAAAAACCCCACCCAACTCACTACAATGATCTACATGCAAATAAAATATTTTTGTGTTCTTAATATTTTTCTTGAACTTGAGCCAGTCATTTATATTTCTGTCTTTTCTTCATCGTTTCTGCTAGAAAAGCAGCACACATTCGATAACTCGAGCATTCTGCTTTATATACCCCCTCCTTCTCTTACCCAACCTCTCCTCTTTTACCTTCCCCCTTCCTCTCTGACACACATCCTCCCTCTGACAACTGCCCTCCATCTCTGACACTCCCCTTCCTTTCTTACCCTTCTCTTACCCTCACTCTCTCTCACCATCCACCTCCTTCTGATATTCCTCCTCCCTCTCTGACACTCCCCCTCTCTCTAACAACCCCCTTCCTCTCTATCAACCCTCCATTTCTAACACCCCCTCCCTTTCTTACCCGCTCCCTCTGTGACACTCCCCTTTCCCTCTTTCAGCCCTCCCTCTGTGATACCTCCCCTTGCTCTCTTACCCCCCTCCCCTCCTCCTTTTTTCACAATATATTATATACACCACCTAAAAAGTGTATCATTTGTTGTTAGGTAGAAATACAGCATCATTAGACTTCAGTGATCCCTTCAGGGCCTAGTATGTGTATATAAATCATGTTCATAGAATAGCTTTCCCTCCGTCATTTCTAATATACGTAATACTTCCATTGTAGACTAAATGTGGGATAACTTCCTCATGCAGTGATGGAACTGTCATAAATTTAACTGTACACTCAAACTGCCTTTGTCTGGATCCCTCTATCTGGGCACATCCATCTACTGGGCATCCTCAGATTTGCATAGTTGCATCACGTTTATCATGCGTAACTCTTGAGCTTACAGAAGTGTGACGTGACTCATTTTGACTGTAGTACAGTCTAGTTTCTAGTTGATTCTTGCTTTAGATTGTACCTTAAGATGTCTGAGACAAGAACAATGTGAGAAGCTTCCCACAACAGAGTGAAGAGGAGAGACCATGGAAGACCACCATTTAGTCACACTCCATGAAGCTTTGGCTGTGGCTTGAAATCTTCTTTTTGTAAAAAAAAAGGCAGAGGATTGCTGCTTGGGTGAAGTAGGAATCACTGAGGCAAATCTCTTTATTGTTTTCAGTCATGTACGTACTTGCACATGTGTACTACGTAGGTGCATGCATTTAATATATATATGTATGGATGGAAATTCAAAGGCAAACTGTAGAAAATGTTGGGTGTACTAAGAAATGGCTGCTTCTGAGTTATGGGCACTGCCGGGTCCCAAGCTGCCCGGATAAGGGGGCGGGTCCTAAGCTGCCCAATAAGGGGAGTTTGAGTGTGTACAAACATAAAATTTGCCAAAAGGATTCATTTCAGATGTATGAATGAATTATGTATTGCAGGTTTAAAGCGGATGTGTGTGCACAGAAATGGATACAAGAATTTGTACATTGTCCCTCTAGTTCTGCTACTTCCCGCAATGGCAGCTTTTCTTCCTCTCAGGAATACCATTGATCACGAGGTCAAGTGGACAACAAGGAACTTGTTGGAAGTGGCTCAAGCACCAATCATCGATACTCGCAACATAAGATTTATGATAGGATATGTCTTTGGGTGCATATCTGCTGTCATGTACTTCTTTGCTCTTCCTGCTCAGATAATAAAAAATGTAAGGACACTAAACAGAAAGTGTTAAACATGTGACCTTGACAGATAAAAGGTCAATCATCACTTCTCTCACATTAGTATTGTGTACACCCAGGTCGACATTGTATGGATCGATACTGTATCCCACTGATTTTGTGTTTTATACAGAGAATACCCACATTCTATTATTCGAGTGGTTTAAGTTCGTGTAGCATCCAGCAGCCTCTGAACACACGCACACAACACACAGACATAAGTATTGGTTACAGCTATCTATGTTTTGGTCAAAGCAACCAATGCATTTCCTATCCTCTTTGAAATTAGCCACAGCAAACTGCTTGCATTATGTGAGCTCTAACATAGTCTGTATAGTTTGTCGGTAATACCACAATATTGCTTTATTTGTGTTAGGTATATCCTTAAAAAACGATCACAAGTACCATGTTTTTTTTTTGAGATTAGTGGCTTTCACCATGCATGAAGTTCAATGTCACCTAAGGTAACATAGCTTATGCCTGTGTCAATGCAACAGTACACATCTTCACACAAAGTTAAGTTTCCTAGCTTCAAAAATGTGACTCTGTATATACAGATTTATAGACAGACTTTTTTAAAAATTATATATATATATATTACACCCATGTCAATGGATGCTGTAGTACCAAGGGGTTAAATATTTACATATTCAGGAAATGTTCATTGATAGGAAGCCATACCATGCTCTGCTGCTTTTGAACCTCATCAATACAGACAGTAACCATGATTATTAAAAGCTCCATGTGGTATATGCAAACAAACTGAACTGCACATCACTAGTGTGAGGTTGAGCTGAAAATTAATTTTTCCCCATTTTTTCCAATTTGATCCCCCCTCCCTCCCTGGTATATAGTTCCAGCGCTGTTCAGTCCATGGAGTTTCCATGACGATGTTTATATTTGTCACACTGGGTGATGCCTCCTATCTGCTTGGCGTGCTGCTGTTCAGCACAGAGAGGGTCTTCATCATACGGACAATGCCCTGGATTCTTGGGAGTGCCTGGTCCTGCTTGGTTGATGTGGCGGTATGTTTCCAATAAGAATCTGTATGTACATTCTTAAATTAGAATATCGATAAGCTGAATCATTACAAGTATTTAGAATATCAAGTCAATTTGATATGTGTGTGTATGTTGTGTGCTTTGGAGCCAGCTTAATTTTCTATATAATACTACAGCTACCTAGTACTTGGAAGGCAAAAGAACTGCCAAAGGATAAGGAGATAGAAAGAGAACATGCAATGCTCATTTCACGGGTTTGGCTTGTGAGATACTGGTGGCCATGAAAAGATTAATGAGGCTCTCTCACAAGCAGCAGTTACTAGGGAGAGCAAAATAGCTCCAGCAGCAGAGTCAATCATCTTACATCAAGCTAGTGTTCTGATCATATAGAGTTTATGACTATCATTGAATATATACTGACAGATGAACAGATACTAACATCAATGTAAATATAAAGCCAGGAAATTAGAATCATGATGCAGAATGGACAATATTATAATATTCAGGTGTAGGTGTAGGTAGGCAGTTGCTGGAAAGGTCATGAATCTCCAACATAATTATGGACAGAAGGGAAAAAAATCTGCATCATGATTCTTGAGTCTGAATTTGAGAGAATCATTCAGTGACTTGTATTCTTGATCGTCTGGTTATATATCAGTATATATAATGATGTGACACACGTTTGATATGTTCATTATTCATATGTGCAGGAGAAGAGATGGGCAAGCTCTAGCAATTTTTCATTGATCAGCTATACGTGATGCAAACTAGATTATGATAGGTGATGCCAAATAAGGATGTAGTGTGCGTCTTCGAATGGTTACTGCTGATGTTAAGAAGTTTAGGTTTAGGTGTCCATGTGGTGTCACTAAATGTGGGCGAACATAATTGTGGGGAGGGGGGGGGGGGAAAGATATGGAATCAAACTGAATTGGACTAGGCATATGCTTATGAATTCCACTGCAGGGCACATTGCCTCATCACTCATCACAGTTATTGTTTAGCTAACAGATGCAAGCACAAAAGTAATTGAATCAAGTGAAAAAAGTATCGGATAATTTTCCAACTAAGCCTCACCTACCAGTAGTTCATAGTTTGCTCTTCCTCATCTACCAGTCGTTAGTTGATTTCTTGTTGTCATTATCATCGTCGAGGTCAGAGAAAGGGTCACTAGAATCCCTTTTTCTTTGTAAGCCACACAAATAGACACAATTAGAGGGGAAACACTATTGTTCGGAGTTTGTAGCATTGACCGTCTTTTCCCTGCAAGTAAGTGTTATATAGATCAAACAAAAGCAAGCCCATATTTGTGTATACATTATAATTATTTGGCAATTATTAGGCATGCTTCTGTTTAAACCATATTTCTAACATGGTACCTTTTCTATGACCTTTCATCTTTGATTATTTTAGATTGTTCTCCAATTACTGGTATACAAGTGTCTTTCTCGTTATAAATTGTGGAAGCTAAAAAACAAAGAACGAATGGAAAATTGTTCTGCATAATTTGCATTATATTTTATTTTGGATGACTTGAATCAATTTTTAACCTGTAATGAATGTTATGTAAAAAAATTCTAAAATTATTTTTTATGTTGCTATTCTTGTTGTTGAAGGTAGCTATCATGAAATATATAATGTATATAATTATACTAAAGTATGAATACTCTAATGTTCCATGCAACAATAAATTTATGGGATAGTATTGTTGTTGGTTAACGTTGTGATGCAATTTTATCGACCACAAATAGACTATAAACACAAATATTATATCAACAACTATTTATTTTCTGTTTTTTGTTGAATAAGGATTGGGCTACAAACATTCAGCAAAGATTTATAGTGATTATTTGACAAGGTTTTTGTTATTTAACACAGTGTATATATAAACATATCTATATAGCCTTCCAATAAAACAATCCCACTCTTACCAAAGAAGATTTTGTGTATCTGCAATGTAACTGTTATATATATATCACCATTATTGATCAGAACAAAGATAGGGAATTATTCCTTGCCACAATGGACGTAAAACTGTTTGATGTCGTCTAATAATCGTTGTTGAATTTGCTGGAGGAAAGATGGATAAATCACAAGCCAATGTTCTATATAGCCCCATGAGATCCCCCCAAAAAGGCATTTGGACTAGAGAGGGATAGCTATTCTTTGCTGGCTAGGTGTAGCTCCATACCTCAATCATGATTGAGATGCTCAGCCGCCGTGATCATCTCTGTTCCTCCTTTCTTGTGCATCCTGGTGCTCAATTAGTCTCCAGCCTCCTAAAAGTCTCTCGTACAAAGAATCTTCTATACAACCTACAACTGCATGGAATAAGGTACACGACATGATCGAGTCTGACTCACCCACTTTCTCATCCTTTACCCGATCAGCTGTACCTATGCACCCCCCCCCCCCCCCCCCCCCAATCTAAGCACCTATCCTGAAGCTTCTAACATGTCGTAAATTGAGATAGGGCTAATTGGTTTAGATGTGCTACCAGTGCATATTCTGCTGTGGCATGTAACAAAAAAACAATGAATTAGCCTTATTCCTGGTTCACCTATCTGAATTCAACCAGGTGAGCACATACTACACATATTAAAAAGCATTAAAAGTTAATTCATGTTAATTAGCGATTTTACAAAATAGCTGAATAAATGTTATGATTAATGCACCCAGGTTAACACAGACACAGAATATTCCCAATATCCTTACTCATGGTGTATAACTGGTCCATCACTCCTCTTCTTCCTCCCAAATCTGGTCTAGATTTTAAACATGATTATCCTCTTCAAATGCCATAACATCACTCACTGCTACTATTCTGATGTTGCTTCCCTCTTGTTCCTAATTTGGTGCCATTTCCTTTCATCATCCTTGACCAAATTCTTTCTAAGAGCACTGTTTTAATAGGTCCGATTGAGAATAGAATTATTTGCGTTTTTTTGGATATCAGTGCTCCACGAAAAAAATCTATCAATGAAAATTTCCTACCAAACAGGAAGTCAATCTTAAATAACACATTTGACATTGCTTGCAGAAAATATATATATATATTGCTCGTGCTTGGCTGACAGAAAATTATGAGCTTATAATGTTGGGCGGGGAGACAGGCACTCCACTGCTGTTCATGCATAACAAATTATATTATTTTTGGAAAAACGTTAATATCTTAGACTGTATATGTCATCACCATGCTTAATTAAACAGAATCAAAATACATCCTTGTAATGGGACATTGAGATAAAGAGTTATAATTATGACAATATATATGTGTTAATTGTATACACTGTAAAGCTATATAATACCAGTGTCCACTTCGGTGTTCATTTTTCAGTATCAAAGGAAATTTCAAGTGAAGAATTCTACAATGAAAAAAAATTTGAAACATATTTTTAACACAAGCATTCAATTAACACAAGCATTCAATAATAATTGCTTTTATGTAGTTAACATTTCTAGTTGTTGAGACGAGAATAGATCTGTAGCATAATGATTCCCAATTGTAGTAATTGTTATGGCAACTGGTATATTTGTCAGTATGGTATGCATATGATTTTAATGTCGCCTTATAATACCTGCTATAGTTGTCCAATAGAGGGTAGCTACAGAGCTGGAAATAAAGTTGCCGTTTCCCCCCCCCTTTTCCCCCCCCTATCAGGGGCAGATCCAGGGTGTGGGGTTAGAGTCCTTCTGGCCTGCCAAGCATCCCACAGAGTGCACAATAACACTGAATATTTATCAGTAGAGGCTACTTTTAAAAAAACTGCTTTGTAGGTTTCATACTTTGGTCCTAGCCTAGACCAGTGCAGCTGCTACTGATCTGTGGTTTACCTTTGTACATCACTCAAGTGCTCTATTGAAAATTACAATATTATATACACAATGTCATATAATTTATATGTAAGTTGCCTTTTGAAACTTAGTAGCTAATCAAGTAAATTTTCCATTTGTGAACTTCCTGCTTGGGACCAAACATAGACATAGTTCGCAGGTTTTACCCAGGGCTTGGGTTGGGTTAAATACCTTTTACCCGGGTTTTACCCAGATTTTACTCAAACATGGATACAACCTAGGATAAAATAATAGACAAAAAAGATTTATTATAAACTGTAAAGATATTAACTCTGTAATCAGGAAGTAAGACATTCAATAAATGGCAAATGTAGAGCTGTGTTTCACTCAGCATTTAGTTACCAAGTGACAAGGTTGTCTACTAGAGTATATATATTTTATATTTAACTATTTAAACAAGATTCATGGGATTAAAGTCCATTTGAAATGCAAATTAAACAGATTTAATAGTCAATCTCCTGAGGTCCTCGCAGGGGCCTGTGGCAGAAGATGAGTTTCTGGGATTTCTCATTTCCCATGCGGTTGTGGAGTTTGTTGTGGATAAGTCCATAGGAGCTAAATATACGCTGGAAGATGGAACTGCAGTGTGGATCTGCTTCATAAGTTGCATGAATCCAAGGGGCAGGGCACACCTCTTGTCTACACCTTTCTACTAAGTGAGAGGTGGGGTTTCAGTGGCACCAGCCTCAAAGTACGATGAAGGGAATGGGGCCTTCTGAGCCTAAAAAGAGATGGCTGTGCTGAGGAATGCTTAGCTTTTCTTTTTCAGCCAAGCTTTGGCATTCTCAATCTGATAATCACTAAGTAACTGGCTCTGATACTTAGTGTGAAGTATATAGGTAGGCAGCAAGGCCAACCTTAACCACTGCAGCAAAGTGTTTTTTATAGCATCCTGGTGGGGTTCCAGATAGGGCTCTTTAAGGAGGCAGAGGTAGTGATGTGTAGCATCAGCAATCATGCAGCTATCATTTTGACATTTGTTGATGGCAACAGTAATAGGTTTGAGTTGTTCAAGGAGATCTCCAGCAGCACATAGAATACCTAGATTCTTGATCTTACTAACAATAATGGGATCCATCTCATCTGCATTGTCTATGGCTATTTTCTTGTAGATGGAATGATTGGTCATAAATGATTTCAGACAATCCAGATTACTATTCCAGCGTCTAGGACAAGGCAATTTGGGTTCAACCATCCATGGGAACGGTGGACATGTTTGATTTTGAAGTGATGGTTGATGGATTTGACATGCTCCATGACTCATGGAGTGGACAGGTCTTGACAAAGAAGGTTCAGGCTGTGACTCATGCAGCCATATACGTTGACATCAGGACGCTCTTTGTAGACTTCTTCACACACTTTCTTCATTTTGTTCTCGTTGTCTGTACAGCAGTTCAGTACTTCACAGCCATACTTGCTCTCTGCTGATAGAGTCCAAAAGAAGATCTTTGCATACTTCTGGAGTTTTCTTAGTGGATATGGGGTTATGAGCATCATGGAAGTAGCCTATGCCACCAGTAGTAAGAGAAGTGACAATAATGGGGTCATCCTTGATGTTAGACCAGCCATCCTGTTAGATAGTTGAGGGCTTATTCTGTAGCTGTTTCCTCATCTTTGATTGAAGTTGATTGTGCAAATTATCAAGAAGTGAGCCACCGATGTGGTTCGCTGTTGGAGGTACATATCCTGGGTGCATCATGTTGCTTTTGGACTGGTGTAATTGTGACAAGGTGATCATTGAGACCAGTCTGTCACTGCTTCTTTCCAGGGGGAGGAAGAGAGGAGACTACATGGCTAGATTGTTCAGCTTCTCCGATTTCATCCTGGCAATCTGATAAATCACATGCAGGTCTCTTTTGCGGGGTATATAGTCACAAGAAAGATACCTGAACATCTTTTGCGATGAGCGATGAGGCGCTCCACTTTTGCTGATAACAAATGGAAACAATATAATGAAAACATTATTTGCTTTTGTTACAAGTCATCTTTTGTTCGCTTGTGTATTGTGACTTGACCACAAAATATGAATATTATTATTCCTATACGAACATAATTCCTCTTGCAGAATCTATTGCTTGCCAACATTCAGCAATCATTTCTTAATTTGTTTGGATAAAATACAAACACATGGCTACAAGTGTTGAAGACAAAGGAAGCATACACAATAACAGTGTCCACAACATTGCTATTAAATTTTTGTACCGTACATTAATTTTAGTCTTTTTTCAACAAAACATACCAGACCTTATATGGTCCGTGTTTCAATTTTTTTAAACCTTGGTTACCTGGTAGTGATGCACTTGTAATTAGGTGGATAAATAGAGCAGAAAATTAGCAATTTTATGATAGAAGATTTTAAACAGTATAGCACATAAATGATAATGTGCATGTTTTTTTCTCTCGATGGACAAAACCCAGAGCATCATATAGCTTGCGACGGTGTGTGGGTTAAGCTACCCCGCCCACCCACCCAAGTATTCTGTGGTAATGCTTTGACAATAATGTAGCCCCTAAAATGTCATTTTAGTTACCAGAAAATGCATATTTACCCAGAAATTACATAATTATATATATATATATACTGTATATATATATTACTTTTGGTGCAGTACCTCTTCACTTGGAATTCCGTTCTTTCAGCTGGTTTTCCAAATGTTCGATTCTCTTTGTATACGAATTGATGATCATCTTAATCTTCTTGTCCTCCATGTTGGCTCCACCCAGAGATGTTGCAAATTCGTTGTTTTTTGTGGTGAACATATTTTCCCCATCAGGATCCTTATAAAGCCCCACCATCTAATTTTAAAAAAATTAAAAATAATAATAATTACAGTATATTTCTCTCTACATATAAAAAAAAGAAAAGAAATTTAAAGAGCCAAGAATACTATTGTTCACTAGGTACTTTGCCATTACTTGAAATAGAGTTGCTCAAACCAAGCATTCTCTCTGACTTTGCAGTTGTGCACTCTATTTGTGGTCACATGACTACCTACTGGTTCTACTCTCTAGATTTACAGCAAAAGTACTGCAGCTTAATTACCAACAAACTGAGCTAGATTTCACCATGCAAGCTATAGTGTAGCTTTTTGGTAATAGATATCCATGGACATCCATCTTTGTGAAGCTATATCCCCCATTGATGGCAAACCTGCATGTCCAGGCATATCTGCGATCAATCATAAAGAGTTCACCGATGAAAATACTTCAAGATTTGCCCACGTATATGTTAGTGGTATTACTGCAGTCTTTGTAACAAGTATAATAAGCATATTTACCATTACCGTTACAATAATCAACTTAAAATTGTATTCTCTCGACATTTCGACTAGATACTCGAGCCTTCATCAAGAATAATTACCATTGTTTGACATTAAACGCTGATGACAAGTCTATTTTCTGTTTAATAAAGACATGCCAACATCAAGATTAAAATAGTGACTACAGAGCGATATAGAGATGCTTTAATTAAAGATGCGTCATTTTATTTATATAGAGCCATGATCTAAAGTTGACATTTTTTATAAGTTCACTGTAAGTTCAAACCATAGGTTTGGTACAGATGTGTATACATTATACATTGCATTAGATGTAAGTACATGTACCTTTGGAATGAAAATCAAGCCAAGAACAAAAGTGCTAGCAGTAGACACTCCAATGCTGTACACGGCTCCATCAACATTGATATAGTCTCCAAACAAAAAGTTGGACCCCACCACAGCGAAGATGATGAAGGTAGTGATATACAAAATGGCGGAGATCTGCTTGGAGTCATTCAATCCTTTGATCTTGACTTTACGTATGCTGAATGCCAGATACACGCCAATTGCCTGAATGACCAACTTGTACCCAACCAAGATTGGCAGGAATATAGTTTCATAATCGGAATAGCACCGTCTGACAGTGTATGTGACTGTTATAGCAGTACCAACCTAGCATTAAATAAAACACAAAATCACAATTGCCACGAAATTCATTTTCCCCCTCAAAATTATTATAATTCAAGATTGTATAATTGTGTCAATGTGTTGGTATTGTTTGTGTTGGTTTAAGCTGAGAAATCATCTGCAGCCATGAAATAAAATTCCCTCATCCTAATTTTAAGGTACATAATACACACGTATGTCTACCTCTGTGTGCCTCCCTGGATGCTCCTTGTCTGGGATGACTCGAAGTGTATAACGAACAGCATCAAGAGACAGTACAACAATGAGCACAATTATATCTGCTGCCAAGAAGCCAGCCACTATTAGCATCAAATGCCAGTCCTTGACAAACTAACAGAAGCAACAACAACAAATGAGAAATGAATGAAAGATCAGCCAGGTTCATACTAGACACAGAACAAATAAAACATTGCAAGGAGATATCTTTTCACCAAGATCATAATAATGTATCAGTTTGTGCTTGAAATCAGTTTGTGCTTGAACAATCAAGGCCCATATTTTGGTTTAGGTACTCATGTTATTGTTAGTTGCAACAAATTTCTTCGCATGTAGATTTGACATGCCAGTGCTTGCCATGGTACACTCGGCCATCCCCAAGTGTCTTCAAAAATTTGCACTGGTGCTATTTACATGGCAAAGAGAAGATGGTTAGGATATGCAATACAGGACAAAAGGAAGAATTTTAATGGCAAGGGCAGGTGGTTGACGCATCTTGAATGTGACAAAAGCTACTAGAAATAACTAGATAAAGATAGTGTACCAATGGCGACAATTTGAATCAGGTGGGTTGACATAATCTTTTAAGTAATGTAGAAAAGATGAGGAGTATGAGTAATGAGGCAAGAATATCAGGCAGCTATGAAGTATCACCATGCACAAGTCAACTAGTCATGTCTTGCATACGTACCAAGGAAAGAGGACAGAAGAAGGAGATTCTTACAGATGAAAATGTCAGCAAGGCCGCTGATGACTTGACGCTGATGAGCACAGCAGTTCAGGCCTCGTCATTTAAGGGGCTAAGAAACAACCGCATCAAGTCCAAAGAAAAGGAAACAAAATATTTGGAGAAGATATGGGAAAAGGATCTACGACGTCAAGAGGAGACACACAGAGAGAAGCTCAGTGCCTTTGAATAGGTCAAACAAGAGACAGAAGAGGAGATAGACGATGAAAGGCACTGCTGCAGGAATGCACTACAACTGCAGCAGCAATTGTGGTGAGTACAAGGGACCGAGGACATGTACCCCTCAGCCGACAACTGGGTGAAGATGACGACCTGTTCTCTCTTATTACCAATGATATACTTGTTCAGTTTTAGTGTGCCAAGAAGCAGTTCATGTTACAGATAAGATGCATCAGGGATTGGAATCGGAGCAGTTCAGCATGATGCCGATGGCGTCGAGAAAGCAGTGGCTTTGTTTTCACAAAAACTACTGCCGAGGAACAGGATATATTCCAAGTAGAACTGCCTTGCAGTAGTAAAAGCCATACAACACTTCCACGTTTACCTCACATGGGCGGCATTTCTGATGGTCATGGATACAAGTGTCTGGAATACCTCCACAAACTACGATATGAATCCAGCAGACTGATGAGATAGGCTTTAATGTTACAGCCCTATGACTACGAAGTCAGACACCAACCAGGCAAGGTGAATGCCAATGCAGACACTCGCAGCCGACAAGCCTGGAGTGAACAGAATGGATCAGATGCTCAAACAAAGGAGGGAGGGATGTGAAGAAGCCCCACCCCCCTAACTGCAGGCAGGACTCCCTGACCATAGACCAAGGTGCGGGCCATTCGAGAAGAAGATCAGGTTGACACATTAACACCAGGTCACTTATTAAGTAAGTAAATAAAAAATACAATATTAAATAAATAATGAATTAAATAAAAATAATATCTTGTAACACAACATTTGACTCTTAATTAGGTGAAATGTCTAAACATACTTCAGCTAATAAGTTACTTACCATCTTCTTCATTGAAGGATTTGGTTTCCTGCATATATGGTAAACTCTCCACATCTTGGCATTGATGGGTCCGTAGCAGAGAACGAACCCAATAGATATAATACATAGCCGTAACTGCACAAAATTATAGGCAGAGTACATAGTGTATAGGCATGTGCTAATATATATGGATATATACAAATATATGAGTGTCCTAATATATATATATGTATGTGCTAATATATATATATATATATATACATGTGTGGTAATATATATGCATGTGTGCTAATATATATATGTATGCATGTGTGCTAATATATATGCATGTGTGGTAATAATATTATGTGGTAATGTATATAAGTATGCAGGTGTGCTAATATATATATATATATATATGCATGTATGCTAA